>JBBCBC010000036.1:2588064-3188064 GCA_037126765.1 Stenogyne calaminthoides | reverse complement strand
GATGATAGCTATTGAGAATGATGTGGCAGAAAAAGTTAGCTATGAAGATTTAATTGATGATTTTGCTTCACAAAACGCTAAAAGAGTTGCACTTTTGAAGTGATTTTTTAATTTTTTATAATATTTTATTAAAAAATAACTTCAATATCTTGTTTAGGATATTTTTTTAAAATATTATTATTATTGCTTCTATAAAAACTAAATTATTTCATATTCATATTTTTACTTGGGCCCTCACTTAAGGCCTCATTTGAGAGTTCACACCAGGTCACCAAATTCTCCCAGACGGCCCTGTAAGCATGCATACATAAATGACTACACAGGAGTATATACATTACCCTAATTCATAACTTACAGTAAAAAAAATCTATTCATAAATAATCCATGATGCATCGCTATAATATTGTGGGCTTACACATGTGTTACCATACAAGCAATCATGAGTTGTTTTAATGGTGCTTCATATGTTATCATATGAGCAACCATGATTATTTTATGATCACAAAGCTTTGGAAAAGTCCATTTCGAAAGGATGATGTTTTTAACCTCTCGAATTTCAGACCTTATACTCACAAAAACATAAATTAGAATATTACTTAAAATTTTCATTATTGATTATTTATCCAAACAATATCTAAAGACATCTTACAAAGTAGAGAACTCATTATATTTTTATAAAAGCAGCCGAAAATTAATTTCACTTTGAGTTTATTAAATAAATGGGTAAGTTTCCATATGCATTAAGTACTTTATGTAATTTAAGCATATCTTTTTAACATATAAGTCATTGCATTAAATAAATTAATTTCACTTTTTAACATAAAAGCAGCCGAAAATTAATTTCACTTTGAGTTTATTAAATAAATGAGTAAATTTGATATGCATTATGTACTTTATGTAATTTAAGCATATTTTTTTAACATATAAGCCATAGAACAGAAATATGCAATTTGTGTCGGTGAAATTAACTTGCATGTTTCTGTATAAAACAAGTTGTATATTTTAGTAAGATAGATTGTATATTTAAAAAAAATACACTTAAATTGTATGATACGATTCTCAATGCATACAAGAGACCTTGATTAAGAAATTGTTTTAAATCATCTAAATTTTGTAAATAGATTGTTTTAATAAAAAACTGTTTATATGTCAAGTTTGATTTGATATGTTGTAAAATTGATTCCTATTTTACAGGCATGACCCTTTCAGCATAATAAATTACACGATTCTAAAATGCACTATGAAATCACGGTGCACTTGGATGTAAATGAGTCCCACTCTTATACCATAAATAATAGAGTTGGTCTCGCATGAATCAGGTCTATGCTATGAACTTGAATTATTAATTTGTCCAATTTCTCTCATTTTCAACATGTTTTTCTAAACCACTAAACTTGACCCGTATAAAGTTTGAAATTTATTGCTTTTGGGTAAAGTCAATATCACAATAATAGTATCCATGCACTCCATGTGCATCATTTTGTGTGGACTTTAGGTTAAATTAATCACCTATTCTAATTTATTAGGCACAAAATTGTAGACATAAATTGGTTGATATAGAGACACGTATATATGTAAACATTATCATATTGAATGCTAGTGTAGTTTCTTTCGTTTTGGGGCAAACACATACTAGCAATCCGGCCTATTTTCGTTGTATGGTCTATTTTGTCTAGATTTAAATTGGCTACTTTATTTATAAATAAACTCTATAATATATGTGTATATAAATTATGATGTCATCTCAATAAGTCATTTTCCTACCCCCCCCCCCCTATATATAATTGAAAACTTGGATTTTAATACTTCGATCTTATATATGACTTATCTGGCTTCTTGTATATTTCTATAAACTCATCATTCAGAAAGTTGATTTAATATGAAATTTCACACTCATTTTTAATTGTCAGATCCCAAGCCATATATATACATATATGTTTACATGGACAGATAGTGATATATTGCAACCTATAACATATAATATTAGGTGATTTATATTTGTAATTGAAAATCTATTTTTAAAAAAATCCATTTCCTTGTTGAACGCCCTTAAATAATCTAGAGATGTCTTCGGAGTAAAGAAAATTGTCCAAAATTTTATAATGTTGTTCTCAAGTTAGCTTGGTTTATAAGAGTTCTAAAATAAATACAATCATTATTTAGTATACAAAATGATATTGCTAAGCATATGACGTGTTATTGTTTAGTGATATTAAGAATAAATAATATTTTTTTTCTATTTTTTTAGGTGTCATTTTGAATTTTTCCGATAAATTAAAAATATTTTAAACCATAATTAGTTTTAATTAATAATAATTAAATATTTTTCATAATAATAATTATTGATTAAAAATTATTCAATGCAATATATTTGTAAAGAATTTAAAAATTCTAATGATCATCTTAGGGGTATATAACTATAAATATCATATATGAGATAACGGTGGCAAAAATAACATGTATTATATAAATATTAAAAAAAATTAAAATAAAATTTAGAAAATATTTATTTTTTAAAAAAGATCATTCATATATAAACGGTGATACTTAAATAAAAAAAAAATTCATGTGAATCTGGTTCAAAAATCTGCCTTTTTGATATATTGTACTCCAACTAAAGAGATAGCCCTCCAGTCATATTATATACTTATATATTTTCTCATACCATATTCCAACTAAATAGATAACTCTCCAATCATATTATATATTTATATATTTTTCTCACACCATATTCCACCCATTTAACAAGAAGAAGTCCTTATCTTCAATTTAATCTAATCAACTTCACTCATCCAAATTGGAAAAGAAAACAAATTAGTTGGATGTGGACTAAACGATATCTTTTTAATTCTTAGAATTCGATGCCGCTCCCTTTCCATTTGATATTTTGATATAACCAAAAACCATTAATCAACCTGCCTCAATATCTCTAAAATGCATCCTTTAAATATTATATTTATTGTACCATTGGCCTTTCGTGTATTCAGTTATGCCGTGTACTCATAGTGAATTTTATACATAATTTATTATATTGAAAGATGCAATTTATTTACACTAAACCGTGTAACAACTTTTTTATATTAATAATTGCACAATTCAGTGTAAATAAATTGCATATTTCAATATAACAAGTTGCATAATTTTAAAATGCAATATAAATACATGATGCACCTGGATGCACATCAGACTTAGCCTTTATAAGTGGCTCTCATTTGCATCTAGGTGCACCGTGCACTCATGTTGCATTTTTAGAACCGTGCAACTTGTTATACTGAAAGATACAATTTATTTATACTGAACTGCACAACTGTTTTTTCATATTAATAGTTGCACGTTTCAGTGTAAACAATTTGCATCTGTCAATGAAAGATGCAACTTGTTCATACTGAATTGCGCAACTGTTTTTCCATATTAATAATTGCACGATTCAGTGTAAATAAATTGCATTTGTTACTGCACGATTCAGTGTAAATAAATTGCATTTGTTACTGAAAGATGCAAATTATTTATACTAAGGTTGTGTTTTGAAACACTTAAAACAACTTCAGAAACATTTATTTTCAAAAGCTGTGAGAGAAATATTTGAAAATAAGTGCTCTTAAAAGCTGTTTTAAGTGTTTCAAAACACGCCCTAAACTGCACAATTATTTTTCCATATTTATAATTACACGATTTTATTTAAATAAATTGGAATCTATCAGTATATAGCAATGACTCATCCCTCCTAACAAAATTGCTAGTTCAAATCTCTCATGTCAAACAGTTCGAACCCACCCTGCAAATTTTGTTTTTATTAGTATTTGTTTGGGCCCACTAACATGTCACATTATCATCGATAACTTAATTAGGTCTAATTTGACTGTCAATATAAATTGCAATTTTTGGTCACCGTCCACATTAAGAAATTAAAATAAAATAAAAAAGAGGCAAGAAAAGAAAGTTTGAAGACATGAATTAGATGGCAATGGCATGACCTAAACTGATTTTGTAAAGAAGCAATCAATTCATTTCATTATGACCAAACAAAACCACTCAGGCAGACCCACTCTCAACAGCCCCGCCCATTTCACATATATATTCGATAGTGACCAAATACTATTTTATTTTATTCCCCTTTTTTTATTACAAGATTTTATTCCACCAAGTTTCTTCTAAAAAATGGGATCTTTGAGTATTCATTCGGGATTGTCAACATGAATATTTAATTTCATTTTCATCTCTAAAGAAGTTGTCAACAAATGGGATTGGTGTTTGAAACTTTGAGTCATACATTGATATTGGAATTATCTCAATTGCATTATCCCAATACATTATGTATTATACATATGTGTACATATGCCTTTCTTCACTACTAACACAATAATGTTACTAAATAATTGAAACATAGTCGAATAGCTCATGTGGTTAGAACATCACTATTTATACCGTGAGATCGTATATTCGAGTGACTATTTATCTGATAAAAAAAATATAATTAAATAATTCAGGATTCGAAAGTTACTACCATTATCATATTGATTCAGGACCTAAAAAATAAAAAATAAAAATAAAAAATGAGCGCTGAAAGATAAAAAATTCAATTTATGACTCATAATTATTAGGAATTTTATCAATTCAGAGTGCCTGAAAGATGGTAAAGTTATCAATTTAAGGTCTGAAAGATTTTTCCTATTGATTCAAAGTCTGAAAGATAGAAAACTATCAATTCAGAGCCTGAAAGATAGAAACTATCAATTCGAGGCTTATAAATTTTAAGGCCATGTTTGGCACTAAAACCCTAAACCCTGAACACTAAACTCTAAACGATGAACCCTAAACTTTGAACCATGAACCCTAAACTCCCTGAACCGTAAACCTTAAAAAAAAACATGAAATAAGGATATGAAATATAAGTGTCAAACATGACCTTAAAATGTGTGAGCCTCAAATTGATAGTTTTTATCTTTCAGGTCATGGATCTATAGTTTTATATCTTTCAAGTCTTGAATCGATAGGAAAAATCTTTAAGGCATTAAATTGATAGTTTTGTCATCTTTCAGAGATTGACATTTTTCCTAATTATTAAGGATAATGTGATGTCTTATAATTTATACTTTTATTTATTTTTATATATAATTATTTTTTTCATTTCTATTTTTCCGATCACACGTAAAGTCAACATATATTTTAATTTTTTAAAATTATGGTTTATAAAAATATTACTGGTTAACAAGAACGTATAAGATGTCAAACATGATGGTAGATTTATGAGTTCTAATTTGATATATACTATTTTTCAGTTATCGTATTCATAGTTTTCTATTTTTCAAGTTTTGAATTGATAGAAAAAAAATTCAAATCTTTAACTATCTTTCAAGCACATAATCCATAAAAATTCTATTATGTTATGTACCTTATAAATATATATGTGAGTGTTAGAAATAATGGGTGTTGTCGACGATGTTATATTATTGTTTTCTATGTATACGTAAGTGAGCATGTTCGTAAATTTATGAATAATGAGTTGATTTTTTCACGTGATGTACCCGAGTAAAATAAAACGTAACAAACCTAATAAATAGTATGATGTTTGCTTTAATCCTCTGTCACACTTGTATTGGCATTTATTGGCCAGCCCTACCAGACTTGTCCTTAAAATATGAAACTCATCTATTCTTGAAAACTAAACAAACATCAAATCAAAGTTAGAAGCTTAATTATCCTTAAATTGCGTTGAAATTGCACCCTTTACGCTTCAATTCATATAAATTAACTTGGCTATTTTTCTCTAAATGCACTAACTTCCAATATGTCAGGATTGATACCTAAGCTAAATTATTTTATGCAACTAATCAATGAAAATGACAACATTTAAAATAATGGATAGATAGATATATACATGAAGCTCCATCTGTTCAAAATTTCGAAAAAAATCACGTTAGTTTCATGAAAACTACAGAAATATTTAAGTATTTTTCGACAAACATCTCTAATGTTTAATTATTTAGTCTACTAATATATCAAGAATCAAGAAAATGAATGTACAATTATCAAAAAGGCTTTTAATTAAGTGTCAAGTATGTAAGGCCAGCCATGGATGTGCTTTTCTCTCCTCTTTTATAATCTTTTAGTACAAGGCATGAAAATGTGTTCATCACACCATTTGCCCACTTTCTTTCTTTTGGGGTGATAATATTATTATAAGTATTCTTCTTAGGTCTCAAGTTCGAAAATTTTAACGTGCGAGTTATAATTTTTTAGATTAATCTGCTACACATAGTTTTGCTCTGACTTAAAGTCTAGTCCCATTAGTAAATGGTGGATTCAAATTGTTCAAATTAATTGGTTCTTCAACCGAATATTGAATTATAAAAAAAATATAAATTTGATGTACCAAAGATAAATATATATAATTAGAAGCATATAAACATGGATCCAATTAAAAAGGGATGGATGGAGGGGCATGATAATAGCCTCCCAACTTTCCATCCTTGTGAAAGGGGGCATCATGTACAACTCCCCCATCTCATTTATAAGATCTCATTTTGTTTTCATTTCTCTCTCATATAAACTTTTCAAGAATGGGCCCACCAAACATCATTCTTGCACACTACAAAAGATTGAAGGACCCCTCCATCATCATGTCAAATTAAGGTTCATGTTTTACTCCAACATCACATTTTGGTTCCATTTGTGAGTCATACTTGATTGGAAAACGACAAGAAAATATTGTGAAGTTTGAGTTTGATGGAACTAATTAAGTAATGGAAAAGTGATGTGAAATTAATTTATAAGCTACACATTTATAATAATATTGCCGGCCCTAGCTATCTAGTCATTGAAAATTTTATCAAAAAATTCAAAAGATGTTTGCATCTTTCCATCCACTAAAGCAATTTAATAATTGAGAGTTAAAAAAGAGTAATTGAAAATGGTAAATAACCTAATGGCAATGCCCATCTTTTGTAAAAGTGGTGTGATAGGTCAAGATAAGAATCCCAAAATTCTGAAAAGAGATAAAAAAGAAAGAAAAAATAGAAAATAAAAGTGGGCATAAACCATTCACCTTGAAATCATATCTTACAGAATGAGTTCTAACTTTATGTGAGAATTTCTATGTTCCTTTCATCACTTCCACTTTTCATGTATGGGTTAGGTTTATCTTTGAGCAAGGCTAAAGATAAAAAAATGTTTCTATATTTGTTTATTGCAGATTTGAATTGAAACCCACCCCACCCATCCCCAATATGGAGTTATGATTAGAAACAAGTACATAGAATTATATAAAGAATGGTAAAAAAAGAGAGATATTGCAATATCTATTTTTTTTTTATCCTAAAGATGGAGATAGATTTATAAGCATCATCAAGCACTAACATACCAAAACACATGTGGTCAAGACTATTTAAATCCCATTAAAAGAGGGCAAATGGAGATTTTGGTGGCAATTTCCAACTCCCATATCTTTGATAATTCATCATTATGTTTATGCTGACACTATTCTCTCTCTATGGCCCACATTTTCTCAACCAAAAACATGAATCATTCAAGTGGGAGACCTTTTTCAATGGTGCCAAATGTAGACAGGAAAGCACACATGATATCTAACAGAGAATGGATTTTATATGTGGCTGGATAATACATGTTGTGGGGCTACCTTAAGTTATTAGATTGGTTGGTCATAAGTTAAAAATACTAGTGAAAAGGAAAAAAAAGTATTCTCCAAATGCAATAATAGTAATCATAATCCCGATCAAAGACAAGTGGAGATTGAATTGATGCATCATATCATATATGTCCTATGTTCCTCTTTTTCTTTTCCTTTTTTCTTTTTTCTTTCGAGTTAATTCAATATTTATTCACGATTTTTGTTCTTAATATCAATTTAATCACGATCTTTAATATTTTTAATATGAACTATTTTAATTTGATAAACACTTTTAAATTATAGCATGATTTTTTCTCAACGTGTCGTACATTTCTCTTTTTCAATCTGAGAACGATTTCATCCATATACAGAAATCTCCAAAACAAGCACTAACACACCCTCATACGTCGAAAAAACTTGCGTTGAAAATGCAAACCGCATTGATAACAACTATAAAGATGCTAAACTTACACAAAAATGTTGAGTCATGATAAAATTGAAATTGTAATATAAAATTAACCATTTTCTTTTCAAATAAAATAAAATATTGGCTCTATTGTTGGGGAATGAGTTGCACAGATCTATTCGGGGTGAATATTTAAATACAAATTTAATTCATTAATTATTACTAGCATGAATTAATCATATATTAATTCAAATAATAATTACAACAACATATCATGCATATAAAAAGTCACGTAAAACCCACACGACGCGAATCTACGGGTTTACGTAAACGCACCTCTCGGGATAAGCGTGACTTGATTCGGACGGACTAACCAAAAGGACTTCCCAAGTATTCCTTAGCCCTTGCTTCAACTATCCGATTGGAAGGACACTTTCGTCGAACAATTAACAAAAAGAAAAAAAAATAAACTTTGTTGCACCACTTTTGTGGATTTGCTAATATTTCAAAGACGTGGAATTGTACTTGGGAATAAATTAATCATCCCCTATTTATAGGAGAGGGAGTGGTCGAAATTTATGTAGAAAATCAATGTGGGAAAAGACTTTTCTTGGTCACCAAGAAATTTTGAATATATCTCCTATATTTTTTTCCCATAATTAAAATATTCCACAAAAATCTCACTTCCTCAAAATATGGATATTTTCGAAAATTTAGTGTGTGCAAGAATCCAAGATTTAGATCTTCTTGAATTTATGAGATATTCTTGTATTTCAAGAAATACATATCTTCCATAATATTTTTTCAAGAAAATCAAGAAAATCTTTCTTGCCCACTATATTTCCAAAAATTCGAAATATCACTATGAATAACCAAGTGGAAGATTTCTTGAATTAAATGAGATAATCTTGTATTCCAAGAATACATATCTTCATTTCATAACAAAATTCAAAGAAAATCTTTCTCCCTCTTTTATCCATAATTTTCGAAAATAAGAGGAAAAATTAAGCAACAATATTTATTTTATTTTAATCACCTTTTTTCAGGTTATTGGACTATTTGTTGGGCTACTTGGGGGCCTTTAGGAGAATTAAGATTGAACCTTCTAATGGATCTTGAATATCTAATATTGAGCCACAATATAATTCAAGCCCATAAATATTAATTAATCCCACTACATAATTAATATTGCACTATCCATCTTAACCCATATTACAGTCAATATGACTCCGGTCATTATTTCCGTGTTTAAGATTATCTAGCCCATTAATTAATTCAAGCCTTTGAAATAGCTTTCCATTAATTAACATCTTTTATCCTTAATTAGGAACGGTTCAACATTATTATCCATAGGAAACAAATTCCACTTGCAAGATTTGGTATGATAAAGCTTATGAACCTCCCAAGGGCAAACCAAATCGAACAAAGCGTGCTTGCACACGATTCTTCAGATTAAATCTTAAGAATCACACGTGACCAATAATATTGCCCAAGATAAAAAGTATTGAATCTCTCTTTGATTCGCTACCCATGATAAGTCAAAGCAATAGTTACCAATCCCACGTGATCCTATTTAAGGGACGAAGATTAAGAAACAACGAACCACTGAGGTCTAATTCTTCCTTGTTCAGTTCGAAGAATTTATCCTCCCCAGAGGTCCTATTCAATGTCGATCATACATGCACTAGTGTAATCTCTTGGTCAAGACAAACCAATCTCGAGCCTTACACCTCAACCTTTTCGCGATGGTTGTTCATTTCCATCTAGGTCGTGAATGGCGTACTTATAGTTACAAGCGGATGTTAATTTAATCTTTCGTGATCGGTATCACTAAATTAACTTCTGATGTAACACGCATTTAATTATTGAACAGTTATGCAGTAAATATATATAACATTCAATCATATTTAAAGCATCAGTGATAAACAATTTATTTCAGTAAATAAGTCTGAAAATTCAATTTCGATTATACAAAGTAAAAAGCATACTTTTCAGTATAATCCCAACAATCTCCCACTTATACTCAAAGTTTGATTTTAAGTATACGACAACATGTCTCGCGTAGTCCGTGACATCTAATGTCACCTACACGAACCTAATAATTTCTCCCACTTATACTCAAAGCAGATTGGCAACGGTCTTGACACCCATTCCACTCACATGTCTCTCGAATGTATTCAGAGGCAGACGCTTTGTGAATGGATCTGCTAGGCTGTCCTCAGACGCTATCTTTGCCACATCTATATCTCCTCTCTTAACGATTTCTCGTATAAGATGTCTTTCCTTTAATGTGTTTGTTTGAGTTGTGGACTCTTGGTTCTCTTGAATTTGCAACTGCCCCTAGCAGATATTGCTAGACAAATTCAGAACACCATCCAAGTCCACTAAGAAGATCTAGAGCCCAATCGGTTCTTTCACCGCTTCACAAGCAGCTACTTACCCGAGTTCCATGGTTGAGTCAGTAATGCATTTCTGCTTCACACTCGTCCATTTGATGGCTACACTTCCCAAATTGAAACACACTAACTGAGGCAGATAATTTCTGGAATCTAAATCTGATTTGAAATCCGAGTCCGTGTAGCCGATGGGGATTGGAGTATCTGACTGATAAATCAACATTCTATCCCGAGTTCTTTTCAGATACTTCAGAATGTTTTTAACTGTCGTCCAATTCGCTTTCCCTGGGTTACTCTGATATCTTGCTACCATGCCTACGGCAAAGCATATATCCGGTCTCGTACACAGCATTGCATACATAAGGTTTCCTACAGCCGAAGCACAAGGAATGCCTTTCATGTCATCTATCTCCTTTTGCGTCTTAGGGGACATTTTCTTGGATAGATGGATTCCAAGTCTGAAAGGTACGAATCCTTTCTTGGAATCTTGCATGCTGAATCGTTTTAAAACCAGTATCAATGTATGAATACTTGCGATAACCCGATCATCCTTTTCTTGCGATCTCGAGTAATCTTGATCCCAAGGATGTGTCCGGTTTCCCTAAGTCTTTCATATCAAACTGTTTTGAAACGCCATGCCCTTACGTCTGACCACACCTTCACATCGTTCCCGATGATCACAATGTTATCTACGTATAGTACTAAGAATACCAATGCAGTTTCGACACGCTTTTTATACACACAACTTTCAAACTCGTTTTGATCAAACCCATAAGACTTTATTACATGATCAAAACTTTGGTTCCAAGCTCTGGATGCCTGTTTGAGTCCGTAAATGGACCTCTTGAGCTTTACAAACTAGGTGTTCTTGGCCTGTTTCAATGAAAACATGGGGTTGTTGCATATAGATCTCCTTATCAAGACTTCCGTTAAGGAAAGCTGTCTTGACATCTATTTGCCAGATTTCAAAGTCGAAATGCGCAGCAATCGATAAGAGAATACGGATGGACTTAAGCATGGCTATGGGCGAAAAAGTTTCCTCATAATCGATCCCTTTCTTTCTGAGTATAACCTTTGGCCATTAGTCTTGCTTTAAAGGTTTCAACCTTCACGTCCAGTCCTCTTTTCCCCTTATATACACTCTTGCATCTAATGGGTTTGACCCCATTAAGTGGTTCGACTAGCTCCCACACTCTATTATGAAACATAAAACCCACTTTGGCTTTCATTGATGTTTGCCAAGAATCTGCATCCTTATCTTGGAGTGCCTCATCATATGTCCATGGGTCTGATTTCGGGAATCAAGTCCAAGAACTCTCCTATTCTCATGAATCTCTCGGGCTGTCTAACAACCCTCCCACTATGACGAGGCTCCGGTTGTGAAAACGTATCTTTTGGTATATCATCTAAGACAACAAGTAATCGAGGTTTACCCTCTAAGCTCATTTAAGGTAATCTCACTTCTTGGTTTTCTTTGGTTCGTATAGTCTTCTTCAAAAAATCTAAAGTGGGTGCTGATGACCACCTTTTGATCTTCGGGACTATAGAACATACACCCTTTTGTTCCCTCGGGGTATCCTGCAAAACAACATTAATTCTGATCGAGGATCCAATTTACCAGCTTCCTTGTCCAACTCTTAGGCCGGACACCCCCAAATTCTTATGTGTCTCATACTAGGCTTGCGCCCGGTCCACAATTCTTTAGGAGTTTTGGGAACCGATTTGGATAGCACCAAGTTCAGAATGTAAGTCGTTGTTTCCAAGGTATGACCCCAGAACGACTCGGGAAGATCCGCATAACTCATCATTGATCTAACCATTTCCAAAAGAATTATGTTACTTCGCTCTGCTACCCCGTCTTGTTTAGGGGTTCCGGGTGTAGTTAGCTGGGATACAATCCCTTCATCAGATAAGTAGTTCAAAAACTCAATGCTGAGGCATTCGCCTTCACGATCAGATCGTAGAGACTTGATACGTTCTTCCCTATGATTCTCTGTTTGAGCCTTAAATTCTTAGACTTTCTCAAAGGTCTCATATTCATGCTTCATAAGGAAAATGTACCTTGAATAATCATCAATAAAATTACTCATAACCTCCTCTTGCTTTGGTTGACATTGGACTACATACATCTGTGTGAACGATCTCTAACACTTCTTTGGCATTATTCCCCTTGGCTCCAAATGCCCTCTTGGTCATATTACTCTCCAAACATGATTCACAAGTTGGAATCGATTCAACTTGGAGACGCTCCAGTGAACCATCTTTCACCAACCTTTGGATCCTCTTTGGATTTATATGACCCAATCTTAGATGCCAAAGAAATGTCTCGTTCACGTCTGATGAACGTTTTCTTTTCTCGAAAGCTTGATTGATGTGTTATAGGATATATTTCGTGAGTGGTGTGCACAGTTAATTGTATAGAGATCATTCAACAACGTTCCATGACAGATAAATTTATCAGAAGAAAAATGGTAACAACTTTATTAAAAAGTAACCAAATATCCATCATAAAAGTTTAGAAACTGAAAATGAATTCTTTCTAAAATCCGGAACGTAAAGAATATCTCAAAATAAAACTCTGTCTTCAAAAGACAAGTGCACTTCTCCCACTTCTTCAGCTGCCACTCTCGTAGCATCGCCCAGTGTGATGAGGACCTCACTCCCACTAAGTTGTCGGGTCCGCTTGAACCCTTGTAACGTGAAACAAACATGATTAGTGGATCCCGTATCCACCGCCCATAAAATGGGAGGCATACGCCGCTAAACAAGTTTCAAACAACTAAGGCGTGAGAATTACCTTTCTTTCCATCCCTTTTGGTCCGAAGCAGTCGACCTCAATGTCCTTTCTCACGTTAGGTTGAAGCACTTCCCCCTTAGGCGGCTTGTTCACTCCACCACCCTTCTTCACCTTATCTTTGCCATTGGCAACACTTGAGTTCACTTGCTTGTGGCCTTTGTTCCTTTTTTGTTCTTACCACCCCTTGGTACAGAAGAAGAAGAAGGTCCGATTAGCCACCAAGGCTTGGCTTTTCCCGCCCCAATATCGCCTCTGCCGAGACTAAAGCTTGCAACAGATCGCATCGAGAACTTCCGATTATTCATCCGGTAGTTCAACTTTGAATTGTTCAAAGCTTTTCAGAGAGAATGGAGCACTAAGTCGATTTGGGTCTCGATATCGTATTCAGCTCCAAGTACCTCAAGTTTATTAAGGTGAGCCATCATCTGGAGAACGTGCTCCCTTACGGGCGTTCCCTCCACCATTTTCATAGAGAGCAAGTCCCTCATGGTGATCTGACGAGCCACACGTTCTGATGTTGGAACATCGCTTTAAGATTAGTCATGATTTCCGCAGCGGTCTAAACGCTCTAGTGTTGGTGTTGCAACATATCTGACATAGAAGCCAAGATGGTGCACTTTGCCATTTCGTTAGACCGCTCCCAGTCAGCATACTATTTCTTAACCGTTTTAGTGGACTCATCTGATGGTTTATCCGGTTTAGGTGTGGTCAGAACCCAGTTATGGCTTTGTGCAGTGAGGACAATAGTGAGTTTTCGATTCCAATCAACAAAATTTTCTCCAGTGAGCAAATTGTCTTTCAGTATATTGAATAATGGATTAAAAGGTTGTGACATGATGAACTGAAATAAAATAATAACATGCATAAGCACAAGTATATCACAAGGTTCGATCACATGTATCATATTAAAATCTAAAAAAAAATATGAGCATGCATCAGCCAACATCTCAAAACAGTTTAAATAAGCCACGTGGGGTGGGTTATTATTTAAACACATTCAAGAAGGTTACAAACAAGAACAGTTACAAACCTTTAATATCCAGATTAATAGTTGAAACAAAACTTGACCAATATAAAATTCGACGAGGGACTTGAGGGAAGTATATGCATATCAATTTTATACCTAAGTAATAACCATGATTAAATACAGGATTACTATTTCGCTTTGATCGAGCCTCGTGGGGAGGGTCATCGTCGCCACTAGTAATAACCCATAATCATCCGTTTGGAATTCATTCATGTGAAAGCTATCTTTTGACCGTCCCGTGGGGGGAATTTCTCTAAAACAATTCACAAATAAATAAATCATGGAGGTCAAAATTAATTATTATCCGGAATAAAATTGTCAATTAATTATTTAAACATACTTAGTAATTTTTAAGGTGAGATTTTTCAATTTGGCAACCCTCATGCAAACACAATTAAACAAATTAAATAAAGCATAAGATAGCGCAAATAAATCAAGCAAAAACAGAAAAATAAACATATTGGGCACAAATTATCCAATTGTCATGGTTTGATTTTTCTTGACTTGATCTTGAAGAAACACGTCTCGAATTTCTCCCACTCGTTCGTCTCGAAAAATATTTCATCTTGAAACGCCACGCCAAGCAGCTCGCAGCCGGGATGCACGCCCGCATCCGACCGGCCACTTGGCCTAGGACAGCCTCGGCACCGCCCGGCCACGCCCCTTGATGCCTCTAAGACGCCTCGGCAGTGTCGGCGACGCGACGTCATCCATGTATTTTCGCCCGCCCTCCGCCTCGCCCATTACCTCTGCGGCCAGCGTATCCATGCGTCCACCTACTCTCCTCCTCCTTCCCTCGGCCTCCGTCCTCGCCTCGCCCGTGCGCCCATGCGTGCCATACCAAGACCCACGCTGGTTCGGATTTTGTCCTTTAATTCTTCGTCTCTTTCGTTTCGATCCGGTTACAATTTATTTACAAAAATAAATAAACCTAGATCTAGACCTTTATTACATGGATCAAATCAAACAAATCCTAGTCTACTCGTGGATTTTTCTCGAGGCAAAAACAAATCCGAACGAATCGAATTAAAAAAAACACGGTTTATATGCATGCAAAATTAAACATTAAAATCCATGACAATTGGATACCGCAAAAGCAGATCTAATGATTCTACTATCCAATTTCAAAATTAATGTCCCTTAATTAAATTACAATTTAAAAAATTGAGTCAAAAACCGTGGCTATGATACCAGTTGTTGGGGAATGAGTTGCACAGATCTATTCGGGGTGAATATTTAAATACAAATTTAATTAATTAATTATTACTAGCATGAATTAATCCTATATTAATTCAAATAATAATTACAACAACATATCATGCATATAAAAAATCACGTAAAACCTACGCATGCGGAATCTACGGGTTTACGTGAACGTACCTCTCGGGATATGACAGTGACTTCGGTCGGACGGACTAACCAAAAGGACTTCCCAAGTATTCCCTTAGCCCTTGCTCAATTATCTGGTTGAAGGACACTCGTCGAACAATTAACAAAATAAAAAAATAAACTTTGTTGCACCACCTTTGTGGATTTGCTAATATTTTCAGCACATGGAATTGTACTTGGGAATGAACTAATCATCCCCTATTTATAGGAGAGGGAGTGGTCGAAATTTATGTAGAAAATCAATGTGGGGAAAGACTTTTCTTGGTCACCAAGAAATCTTGAATATATCTCCTATATTCTTTTTCCCATAATTAAAATATTCCACAAAAATTCCACTTCCTCAAAATATGGATATTTTCGAAAATTTAGTGTGTGCAAGAATCCAAGATTTAGATCTTCTTGAATTTATGAGATATTCTTGTATTTCAAGAAATACATATCTTCCATAATATCTTTTCAAGAAAATCAAGAAAATCTTTTTGCCCATTATATTTTCAAAAATTGAAATATCACTATGAATAACCAAGTGGGAGATTTCTTGAATTAAATGAGATAATCTTGTATTCCAAGAATACATATCTTCATTACATAACAAAATTCAAAGAAAAAATTTTCTCCTTTTTATCCATAATTTTAGAAAATAAAGAAACATTAAGCAACAATATTTATTTTATTTTAATCACCTTTTTTCGTTATTGGACTATTTGTTGGGCTATTTCTTTCGGGGGCCTTTAGGAGAATTAAGATTGGACCTTCTAATGGATCTTGAATATCTAATATTGAGCCACAATATAATTCAAGCCCATAAATATTAATTAATCCCACTACATAATTAGTATTAAGACTATCCATCTTAACCCATATTCAAATCAATATGGATCCGGTCATTATTTCCGTGTTTAAGATTATCTAGCCCATTAATTAATTCAAGCCCTGAAATAGCTTTCCATTAATTAACATCTTTTATCCTTGGTTATAGAATCCGGTTCAACATTATTATCCATCAGGAAACAAATTCCACTTGCAAGATTTGGTATGATAAAAGTTTTATGAACCTCCCAAGAACAAATCGAAAAAGCGTCTTGCACACACGATTCTTTCGTATTAAATCTTAGCAATCACGTGTGACCAATAATATTGCCCAAGATAAAAAGTATTGAATCTCTCTTTGATTTGTTACCCATGATAAGTCAAAGCAATAATTACTAATCCCACGTGATCCTATTTAAGGGATGAAGGTTAAGAAACAATGAACCACCGAGGTCTAATTCTTCCTTGTTCATTAAGAAGAATTTATCCTCCCAGAGGTCCTATTCAACAAGATCGATCATACCTAAGTGTAATCTCCTGGTCAAGACAAACCAATCTGAGCTTACACCTCAACCTTTCGCGATGGTTGTTCATTTCCATCTAGGTCGTGAATGACGTCTTATAATTCTGCTTGATCGTTAATTTAATCTTACGTGATCCGGTATCACTAAATTAACTTCAGCCAGAATAACGCGTTTAATTATTGAACAGTTATATAGTAAATATATATAACATTCAATCATATTTAAAGCATCAGTGATAAACAATTTATTTCAGTAAATAAGTCTGAAAATTCAATTTCGATTATACAAAGTAAAAATCATATTTTTCAGTATAATCCCAACATCTATTACATTATATTATATTTTAAATCTCCCACCCATCCATCCCTCTTTGTTTGAAAGTCTCACATTCCAACAGTGAAACAGACAAGGAGTAGAGAGGTGAAAATGACAAAACCAAGAATCTTGCATCACTTTAATGCCAAGTAAATTTTGAACACCACTTTTATGTAACCCATTCACCAATATGGGAAATGTCATTATGTTTGTGTTGTCAACTGCCCTTTGCAAGAATCCCATTTGGGCCCACATTTTGCATTGCTGGACAATTATACCCTTATGATCTTTCACACAAAATCAACCCAACTTGCCCTTCAATTTCAGATGGTCCAATTTCACATCACCATCCTATTTTTTAACTTTCACCCAACCTGCCTTTTAGTTTCTGGTTGGATTCTTTGACAATATTATCCATGTTTATCATGATAAATGCTCCAAGTGTTTGATTATTTCTATGCTTCTAGAGAGATTAGCATAGCTTATATGTAAGTTTAATCAAGATAATTAAAACAAAACTAGCATCTTATAAACTAGGCCCTCATTTAATATTTCCTAATTATTACACCACACGCACTTTGGTCATCTGAAATTAATGGCGTATGATGCACTCTACATGACATGCATTGTAACAATTAAAATAAAAAACACTATACTCAAAATCAGGGTCGTCATAAACATTTTATTTTAAAAATCATATAGTTACTCGAACTTAGAACATCACGATCTAGATATTTGTGTTTAAATCACTTAGGTTATGTTTAGATTCAGAGAATTTGAAATGAAATAAATATAAGAATCCATATATTTTGAATTACGAATAGTTAAGAGATGTGTGAGAAAGGAAGAGAGTGAATGGGCGAGAGAGAGAAGGGGTAGAGAGAAAGAGATTTCAAATGAGATTGTTTTGATAAGGATTTGAAATTCCTCAATTTTAAATTAAACTCAAATATAAATATTTCTAAATTTATTTAACTCAAATGGAGAGAGTAATGATTTATGTGTAAAATTCACGATTTCAAATTCATCCATCCAATCGGAGTCTTAAGTTATTCCACATTGTCAATTTTATTTCCACAAACTCTCTTGTAAAATTTGTTTATACTAAAACTGATACCATTACATTTATAAATTGATAATATCATTAATCCTATAAATTAATATAATTGGCATTCAATCGATAATTAATTTGTAAGTATAATTATACGAATCAACGAATTTGAGCGAAAACTTATTCATTAATTTCATTGTTTGAAAAGATTCGAATTAATAGAGTGAGAAAAAAAATGTAGAATTATAGCACATTGAATAATGGGGTTTTGCATTTGTAAAGTGGGGCCCAATATGATATTCATGTTATACATTATTATGGGAGCCCAAAGTTTCTCCAGGTTGTTATCAGAAACCTGATCTTGTCAGATGTAGAAAACAGGCTCATATGCAACTACAGTATTTATTTCACTGGGGCACCAATCATCAACTGCAACCCTGTTTCTCATTTATTGATTTAACCAAATCTTATATTTCTGGGCTTTATCATGGGCCCAAGGCCCAAGGCCCACCACATTAAAATTCTACATTCACACATGGGTCAAATTTGATATTTCCACCATTTATTGCACAATTCATTCCACTTGTGTGAATTATAGGTGGGGAATTGTCCTATTTTCCTGTTTCGTGGGTCACGTTATAGGGTGGGTGGGTGGGTGGGTGAAAGAGACTATACGTACATTACAAATATCATATGTATACCCATTATAATGGTTAATGTTTATTTGTTCATTGCTTCTAAAATGTTCATTTACATTTTGGGGGAAAAAATAATTTACCCAAGCAAAACTGTCGGTGGTTAATATTGATCGGATTTGAATTCTGTGTTGTACAGCACCGTGTTATACAGTAGACCCTTGTGGGTCTATATTGCATTTAAAATTAATACAACATATGATTTTACTGTTCAACTAAAAAACACACTATAGACGGGTCTATTGCACAACACGACACACATGATCCAAATCCATGTTGATCGATTTGGAGAATTTTGGGCAACGTAAAATGAGGGTAAAAGATGATATACATTATTATTATTATTGGAAAATTGATCTTTTTGTCATGTAATTTTGACCCATTTTGATATTGGTTTTACTAACTTACGATTTTTTAACTTGGTCATGTAACTTTACAAAATTTGACTTTTTTCTAATTTACAGGACTAAAATATATCAAAATTCGTAAATTATGATCTTGGTCTTGTAACATTACAAAATTCGACTTTTTAGTATTGTCACCTGTTATTGTAGTTAACTAGACGGCGATAGGACGAAAATGTTGAATTTTGTAAAATTACTAGATCAAAATAAAAAATCGTAAATTACAAGTAGGATTAAATCAAAATGAGTCAAAGTTATTGGAAAAAAAATATAATTTTCCTATTATTATTATGTTTGAAGAATTTGATTGATGAATGATATTATTAGGAGAAATGAGTGGTCCTACTTGGTATCAACCTTAATCATGATTACTTTTGCAGTGATGGGATTCTTATATGGGACAAAAGGAAGATGTAAATAATGAGAGCTAGTTACTGTGCAGTCATTCACTAAGTTTACTGCAGGTTAAAAAACAACTCTCTGACAATGATCTTCAAAATCACCAAAAAATATTACCCCTACACCTTACTTTTTACTTATATACCTTTTGTATGTTGAAATATTTGCCAACTTGAAATAGGTGCAAATTGTTGATATCAAGTAAGCCAATGTCTCAGAAATGTAATGTGACCAATTACTTTTTTTTTTGGTAAGTAAAATTCTTTATTCAATAAATCATAGAGAACAAAGAATGAATGTACACTGTTGTACAAATTGAAAGAGAACTAACTCTCAAGTATATGCCTAAGATTAACTAACCAATCCGCAAATGGAAAATTACAGAAGGAGGGATATTTAACCGAACACCAACTCCAAAATCTTCCTTTGATTTCATCCACTATCTTCTCCGGTTCAAAGCATTTTCCATCAAAAATCATTTTGTTCCTCCCTTTCCAAATGATCCAAACAATACATATCCATAAACTTATAGCCAAAAGATTACATTTTTTTCCAAAAAAGATTCCGGAGTGAGCTAAGAAGTGTTGAATTATCTGATTATGACTCACTCCCGAGATGCCCAACCAATTATAACAAGCGTACCAAATATTGGACGAGGCGGGACACTCAAAAAAGAGGTGTGAAGCAGTTTTCGAACTTGTATTACACAAAGGACAGCTTGTAGTGCTATTTTGTGGGAGGATATTACGGTTTCTGAGGTTCACTCTAGTAGGTAACCGATCTTGAAGAAGTCTCCATGCCATCGCCGAGGTTTTAAGAGGTGCGATCTTGCTCCAAATGCGTCCAAGAATAGAGATGTTCCCTTGGTTTGCACTAACCACAGATGTTGGCGAGCGGATAACATCGTATGCTCGTTTTGTCCTGAATTGGTTATCCGTAGATAGCTTCCATTTTCACGTATCCTCCGCCTCTTCAGCTAGGGTAAACCTGTTCAACAAACAAAGAAGATCATTAACAGATGATAACTCACGTTCAAATAGAGGCATATTCCATACTAAATCCCAACTCCAGGACCCATTGACCCACTTCCCCATCTCACTGATTTTGTTCTCTCTCAAAGCACTTAAGTGATACAACCTAGGAAATCTAGTTTTTAGTGACTCAACACCTGCCCAAGGACTTTCCCAAAAGCTCGTATTATCCCCTTTACCTATGTATCTTTCTAAGTTGCCCCATAGCCACTTCCCCCCTTCCCCAATTATATTATTCAAGACATCCTTTCACCAACTAGACATCCTATTCCAACTACCTTTTATTATAAGTCCCGATTCTCCCACATCGACCTCCCCATATAAAGATCTTAGGACTCTACCCCACAAGCCCTTTCTTTCCACAAGAAATCTCCAGACCCATTTCCCCAATAAGACCCTATTAAAAACCTCCAAATCCCTAACCCCAAGACCCCCCAAAGACTTGGATTTACATACATTTTTCCAGCTCACCCAACACGTTTTTTTATAATTCTCATTCCCACCCCAAAGAAATTTTTGTTGCAAGGATGCTAAAACACTCAAAGTATTTTTCGGGATTTTGTAAAAAGAGAACTGGTAAATAGGTAGAGAAGATAACACTGCATTTAGGAGAGTGATGTGGCCCCCGAAGGAGACTTTTCTATCTTCCCAAGACTTCACTTTTTTCTGAAATTTCTGTACTAGACTTGCTCATTCACTCGGTTTCTTGTAGCTCGCCCCCACACGGATCCCCAAATAGGAAAAAGGAATTTCTCCTATGACACACCCCAAAATATCAGCCATCTCGCGGACCCTATTGTCTTCCACATTCATCCCCATCAAGCTGCATTTGTTGTAATTAATTTTGAGTCCTGAGAGTAGTTCAAAATTCTTGAGTATTCTTTACATGGTCCACGCATTTTGGGGACAGACTGATCCGATGAAAATTGTATCATCTGCATACTGAAGGTGAGATATACGAACTTTTTCTACCCCAATTTCAGCAGCTTTGAAGCTTCCAATATCCGTCGCCCTTGACACCAAAAGACTAAGCCCCTCCGCAACAAGTAAGTACAGGAAAGGAGACAACGGATCCCCTTGGCGTAAGCCTCTTTCAAGTTTAAACTCTCCAGAAGGACTTCCATTGACTAGCACCGAGGCTTAAGCACTAGACACGCACTCCTTCATCCACCCCCGCCATTTATCACAAAAATCGAAGCCTTCAAGCATCATATCAAGGAAGTTCCAGTCCACTTAATCGTAAGCTTTAGCAAAATCGATCTTGAAGAAGGCTCGCTCTAGTTTCCTCCTCTTTGTTTCTGCCACAACTCTATTAAGAATAACAATTCCATCCATGATGTTTCTCTTACCCACAAAGGCACTCTGATTGAAAGAGATCAGCTTGTCCATAACCCTGCTAAGACGTGAGGCAAGTAATTTAGCAAGGATTTTATAAGCACAACCTATAAGAGAGATTGGCCTAAAATCGGCTAGACATGAAACGTCTTCCTTTTTGGGAATGAGAGCGATGAAAGATGGATTAATTCCCCGGACCAACTTTCCATGCTCATGGAAGTCGGAAAGCATTTGCATAAAATCTTTCTTTATCACCCCCCAACAAGTCTTGATAAATTTGAAGTTAAAACCATCCGGGCCCGGGCTCTTGGAGCTTTCACAGTTTTCAATGGCTGATTTTACCTCTTCTTCCGAGAAAGGAGCAGACAGAAATTCATTATCTTCCGGCGATATCTTATTAGTAAACAGATCGGCTGAAATTTTTGGGCGGACTTGTCTTATATGGCCAAAGTGATTCTTGAAAAAAGAGTGGACGCCATCCTTCACTTTCTTGACATCTTCATTCCATTCCCCATTGAGAAACAAACCAGCTACACCATTTCCAGCTCTTCGAAAGTTTATTGCCCTGTGAAAAAATTTGGAGTTGACATCGCCTTCTTTGAGCCATCGAATCTTTGCTTTTTGGGCAAGTAAGTTGTTTCGTTGTTTCAAGCTTCTGAAAAGATCAGTCGTTACTTCCTTCCTCTTTAGAATCTCCTCCTTCTCGAGACCGAAAACATCATCAACAAGATCGAGTTCCTGTAGATCCTGTTTCAGCAGATCAATTTTGTGATCCATAGAACCAAAAACTTCTACATTCCACTTCTTTAAATCCTCTTTTAACCTCTTGAGCTTTTCTTTGACCTTGTATCCTCCCCAACCTTCGATGTCATAACTTACCCACGCCTTTTCCACAAATTCAAGAAACTTTGGATGTGAGCACCAAGCAATGACGAACCGGAAAGGCTTAGATCCCCAATTGATCTTTTTTGTCTCCAAAGCTAGCGGACAATGATCTGAAATCGTTCGAGGTAAGTCTTTGAGGGACGAGGAGTGCCAAGTTGTAAACCAATTATTATTTACCAGAGTACGATCAACTCTACTCTTACATCTCCCATCTGGTTGATACCTTGTAAATTTCCTACCAATCAACGGTAGGTCGAGCAAGTTCGTGTCCCGGATGAATCCATCAAAATAGGCAATATCACTCAATGGAATCGTACTTCCCCTCCCTGATCTTTCCCCCGGAATCCTTATAGAGTTGAAATCCCACGTCAAACACACACAATCGTCTTCATTTTGTTGGATAACCACCTGAATTTTGTCCCCAAAGGTCTATTTTTTCTGCAAGTACTGTAGGAGCATATACATTGATTACACAACATTTGATTCTATCAGTCCCCCAGAAACCGTTGACAACTACTGCCCCTGCCATATCCCAAGAACTCATTACAGAAAATTTGTCAGAATTCCAAATGCTCAGTATTCCCCCTGATCTTCCAATTGAATTTCTTTTTGCCCAACCAAAGTTTCTAGAACCCCATACCTCTCTACAAGTTTCCACACTTATATCTTCGTCTTTTGTTTCTTGAACACAGCAGAAATCAAAATTATGTTTCCTAATCAATTATCGAACTTCTTCTCTTTTCACAGTACTCCCTATCCCTCTAATATTATATGACAGAACTTTCATTGGGGACATACCTCAGTTTTCTCCTTATTCTTCTCAAAATTCACGGTTGCTGCTTTGTTCAATTCTGCCAATTCGTTGATTATTACTTCATCTTGTCCCTGAGCACAAAGACCCATCTGTTTTCCCAAATTCCAAGTGAGTATGGCTTCGTCCCTGATCTTCTTCGACACTTGGTCTTCATCAACACAACAATTCTCATTTCCTGTCTTGTTTTGTTTGGAGTGGGTTCTCTTCGCAGTGTTTTTCTGGGAGTTCTTCACTCGTTCTTTGTTGGTTGTGCTGACTCATTTTCTTTTCATGGTGTTTGGGTTAAGGTTGGATTTTTTCCTAGAAGATGGGTCTTTCGATTGGAATCGCGATTTTGCGAGGTTGAAGGAGGGGATTCTCGAAATTTGTTTTTGTTTCGCATATTTTGTGGCTGGAGTATGGGTAATAGCTGTTGTTTTGATTGGTGAGGGAAAGGTAGAATTACCGTCTTTGTCGATCTGGTTAGGAGCGAAAGCGGTTACAGAAGAGATTTGATCCTCAATTATTTCAGAAGGCCCAATCAATGACGTAGGCCATCCCCCATTATTCTCATCTGTTAATTGGGCTTCATTTAGATTTTCTACCACTGGGAACTTAGGTCCATGAGATAATAAAATTTGGGCCTCGCACTCCAAAGACCGGTCTCCAAAGACCACTAGTTGTGACCAATTACTATTTTTAGCTAAATGAAATAACTCTGTGAATGCTATTACTATATTTTGCATTCGTAGGTAAATTTTATCTATTTTGCCCGGTAGGTAAAAAGTCATAATTTTAAAACAAATATTTTTTTTTTGTGAACCCAAATTTATATAAGTTTTATTTCTTTAAATATCATTGTTATGCATGATTGTTATGCGTGTGTATTATCACTGAACCCCAATTCATAGAAAATCTATTTTTAATTTAATCAGCTCGAAATCATTTTTGTGACAGATTAACATTTAGAAAACAGAAAGATATTATAATTTTCAGCAAATGCAAATTCCGCCGGAATTACAATTCAAATTGAAAGTAAAACCACAAAAATGTATTTTATTAATGTATAGGAAAACCTACAAAAACAATAAAGGAAGCGGAGCTTGGAACAATTTCTATAAACATGAAATTGACATTGGTTTAAACGAATGAATTTGTGGGCGATTTCTCACTGACTTTGAAAGGTCTTGTTTTTTCCTTTCAGAAAAATGTATATTTCAGCATTTTCCATAATTATATATCTTCAATTGACTTGCTTGAACTTGTGACTCGTGTTGAATGAGGTTGCTCACAAAATGGTGTTTGAATTCAAAATATTAAGGTGAGATTGGTAGTAATTGGTACGTAGTAAAAATTGGATGATTTTCATTCAAAATTTACGTACACATGCATGTGTTGTGAGTCAAAACCAGTAATTAATCATTGCATAAATCAAATCAAATTCAAAAGGATGATAAATCATAGACGATCTAGAAGTTTACAATAAAATGTTTTGTATTATAACATCATGCATATCTTCGCATTGCAGTTGATAACAAGTTTGGTTTAAATTATTTAAATTTCCTTTTCTTCATGGTATATATATATACTCCTTTCGAGTATTAAATGCAGTCTCATCCTACAATGAACAAAGTGGAAGATATAAGTTATATAACACTTAAATGCTACTAGTGACATATTTCTTGAATATAAGCAGAAATATATTACAACACTTTTTAATGTTTTAACGAAAAAAGAAAATTAAAATTGGAAAATTGAGGGGGATGATTGATGATGCACCTAACCCATCCATCATGGTCTGTTTCAAATTTAAAGGGTATAATGATCTAACTAATTAGATTATCATATTGCTAGATCAATTTATTTTAGATAAATTTCTCATATATTAATTATTCATATGTAGTCGTTGGTTTGAAGCATCAAATATCTATTGATTTTCTCACGAGCCAACAATCAAGCAGGTCAAATGCATGCATTTAAAAGCCTGAAAATCCTAAATTCTCACTTGCTAATTTGTATAAGCAAATTGGATAAATTACTAGTGTAAACTGTAAAGCTGAATACATTTGTAAATTGGAATTCATTTGATTTCAATTTATTTCGTTATTTATTGAATTGAGTTTGATTTATTTATTATTTTTAATTGAAATTGGCAAAAGTCAGCTTAAATAGATAAACTTAAACTTTCCTAATCTGTACAAGCCAAGGTAACGTCTCAATTTAATAATATACTTAACTTATCAAGTCGAATTTGAAAACATTCCATAATGATTAAAAAAAAAATAGCGCAATGATAAAAATCAAGTTAAACTTTGAGGGGCTTGATTTTATCTTTTTTAACTCAATAATATTGTTTGCAAAATTTTCACCCTCAAAGATTAATCCGGAGTTCCTCATTTATAATTTAAGCAGTTTTGGTCCAGCAGAAGCATTTATGGGCTAACATTAGGTCCATTCATAACGGGCCTTTATTCTAGCCTGCTATTTTATTTGGGTCGGGCCTTTGACCACCTGCCCTTTGCTCTGTGTTCATAGACCCATTTTTAAGGATTCTATATCTTTATTCACTTTTTCATTTTATTATATATACATATATGTCTGTGTGAACTGTCAAGAATTCATATATTAAAAAAAAAACTTCGTAAGATCGTCTTACGACTAAAATTAGTTAGATGAAGCTCTATATAATTAGGGGTGGAAAATTTATATAAAAAATATCGATATCTTAGGTTTATCGCATTGAAAATATATTGAATTTACGAGATTTTGGTATCTTAATTTTTTTTTCGATGCGATAGCAGATATAAATTTTCAAAAGTCCCGATATACCGATATACCAAATATATACCGGTATACCGAAATATTTTTCGGTATATCGGTATACCAATATATTGGATATATACCGTACCATATTTAGAAAAATATATAATATATATTTTTTTAATTTAATTAATACATTGGATATATACCGTACATTTGAAATTTATCCTTTTATTTTGAATTGTCTCTGTGTGTTTCCTGTTCAAGCTAGAAATTGAAATTCGTAGAATTTTTTTGAGTGTTCCCATAGTTAAAAAAAATAGTATTTAAGGGAGATATGTGTTGTTAAGAGATTATTATTCATAAAATATAGATTTTTTAAATAAATAATCAATGTATGAACGATATACCGTTAATTTGGTATATACCAAAAATTTCGGTACGGTACGATATACCGAAATTTATGGTTTACGATATGTTATTTTAGCATACCAAAATTACGGTATATCGCAATTTTCGATACGGTACAGTATGAATTTTCACATACCGTAAATTACGATACGGTATACGGTATAATCGATACGGTACTGTATGGTACGGTATGTCATCCCTACATATAATCAATATGACTAAGACAATAAATGGATTGATGGAATAAAATTTATGAGATGATCACAATAAATAGTTTAGGGCTTAGGTTACTCATGCCCCCATAATTAGGAAACACACCTCTCGAATTAGTACACCTCCTATAGGATTAATAGACTCCCCCTAAATTATCCGAAACACCCTTATTTTTCTCCACAAAGCGGTGCATCATTTCATTTCTCTTCTCCCTCCCTTTACCTCTTCAGCGGCCCCCTCCCCGCCTCCCACCTTAGCGCAACCCAACAGCGGCCACCCCCTACACGGAAGCCTCACCCACCACAGCGCATTAGTCCCTTCCCCCACCTTGACGTCGTTTATGGTTTACGATTCTGACCATTTAAAAAAAAAAAATTGTTTTCCCATTTTTTTCTAGAACTGGTTTGGATGAGTTTTGTATGCTTTGATTTTTCACGGATCTGCAATATAAATGCAGATATTGAAAGTTTTTTTTTTTGGATTTGTTTTTTCAAAATACTTATTTTTTGAGAAAATTATTTTTCTGGTATAAAAACCTCCTACACATTACTTTTAGGTGCAAGTTGCTTTTATAATTACTATTAGGTGCAAAATTTAATACACAATACTCACAATACCCTTTTTTACCCATTAATCCACAAACATCACACATTACCCTCATATTATATTCCTCTTCTCTTCTCTCTCTTCCTCTCTCAAAACTAGGGATGTCAATGGGTCGGGTCGGGTACTTAGATACTCGAACCCGCCCCGCTCTTTAAACGGTGGGGCGTGGCGGATCTGACCCGCTCGAGGCACGGGTCGGGCGGGGTATATATATATATATATATTTTTTTACAATTTAAGATTTTGATATCAATAGATAATTTTAATTGAAATAACATATTATATTTTATATTGACCCAAAAAATATCTATAAAGTTGAATTGTTGTTATTTACATATTAATAAATATAAAAATATAAAAATATATTGTATTTACATATATTATATAATATATATTTTAATTTTTAATAAATAAAACGGGGCGCGGATCCCGAGTAATACCCAGACCCGCCCCATTTCACTACGGGTAAGGTTACGGGGCGAGTCCAACCCAAACATTGCGGGGGGGGTAATATTGTCATCCCTACCCAAAACTCCCCCAACCCCTCAACCACAAAACCAAACCAGCGGCTCCACCACCACCTTCACACCCTCTCCGGCTCTCCCTCACGAGGCGCCGCCACATCCCCACCAGATCGAAATCGATGCCGCCTACAACACTCCATCACCGTCGCCGCAGCCGCTCTCTCTATTCCTCTCCCCCATTATCTCTTCGTCTTCAATCTTCCAAAAACCAGACGGCGGCGATGGCTTGTGGTGTATCGTCGCCGCTGTCGCCCCATTCTCCTAAGCCGCCGCGCGCAACCCCTACAGCGACCTTCACCACCACCGCCTTCATGCTGCCGCAGCCTCCGCCTCCGACGAACTATCTCCTTGCGAGGAAGAAGACGACGGATCTGGTTGATACAAGGATTTTTCGCAAAATGGGTTTGTAATTTTTTGGAATCTGGTGTTTGTAGAGAAGGTATGGTATAACACTATGGTTGTAGCAATCTGGATCTGGGATTTTTTTGACTTTTTTTTAGATTTTTGATAAAACATGAACATGTTCATGTATTTGAAATGATGATGAAAGTGTGTAATTTTTAGATTTTTAGAAGATGATATGTAAATTTAAGGATTTTAAATATGTTAAATTTTACAAGTTTTTCAATTTTTCCTCACAATACATTTTCCTCACAATGTTTCCTCACAATATATGAGAGGTTTGAATGTTTCCTCACAATATATTTTCTTTTCTATTTTTAAAATGTTTCCAAGCCCTATTGTAGATGATGAATCTGAAAAATAGAAGAAAAAATGAATAGAACAATGAAGAGTGAGTGTAATTTAACTGGTAAAAGCTGACTTTTTTTTTCTTTTTTTTTTTATGGAGAGTATCAAATTTTCGGTGCAAGAGAGTAAATGTGAGGAAAGGGAAATGGTAGGTGTAAATGGAGGGAAAGAGAAATGGTAGGTGTAGGGGGGATTGCACTTTCTTCTGCATTGATTTGACCGAAGCAAGGTTTGGAAAGAGAGAAGAAGTGTATAAGGGTCACGTGACCCAAGTCCACCAAAAAAAAAAGGGTATATAGAATCTTTTTAGGGGCTATTTTGAATCTAGTAATAATTATAAAAAATGTTTGTATTGGGTCTTGGCCTTGAATTAAAAAGTAATCCACTCTTGTTTTTTTAAGATAGATCTGGATAGTTTTTTGAATTTGATATATACGGTGTTTTTTAATTTTGTTGTTTAGTTTCATTGTTTCTGTCGAAATTTATAGTCTTTTTCAGTTAAATTGGTCGAGAATCTGGACTCTGGAGAAATGAATCAGACGGCGACTCAGCTGCTGATGGTTGGGGTGTATAAATTAATATATTTAGAAATTAAGAATAAGTTAAATTTGTATAAATTGATATATTTAGAAATTAAGAATAAGTTAAATTTGTATAAATTGATATAAGGGTAAAGTAGTCTTTCTACATGTAATTTCTTTTGTCAAAATTCTTTAGGTGGTGTATTTCCCAATTATGTAGGTGCTAATAACCTGGGCCATAATTTAGATGTATTATTCAACAGCACGACTGTGTACAGTCTAGGCCCAACTCTGGATCATGACGATACTATCCATTCGATTCCACTGTGTTTCAATATTTAGTTATTTAGGATTAATTGGAATAAAATTATAATCAACTATTACAAAATTTGGAAATATAGAAAACTTTCAAAATTTGATGAGTATTTAAGGGGGGTCCGAAATAATTCCAAAAAGAGACAAATAATTCCAAAATCATAATTTGAGTTTTGGACGCAATTTTATTTGACTTTGACATTTTAACTATTTATTAATTTGTTGATTTAGATTTAGAATCTGCCTCATATGAGTTTTATCTTTTTAAAAATGCTTTGTTTATAACTTTTTAACACGAGCCACGTGGGAAAATTTGTAGAAAAAGTATTTATTTTGCTCCATTTCAATTTCTTTTTTTGAAGTTCTTTCCTTTGTTTTAAACATTGAGTGAGCAGCTTAACCATGGTTGTCGAATTAATAATTAAGAAATGTTTGAACATCTGAATTATACACGTCAAAGAATCCATCCATTGTTTTAAAACCATAAAATCAATTCCAACACAAAAGTACTTTTTGCTGAGTTGCATTGAAATTTCATTTAGAAAATAGAAAATCGGTAGTAGTTTGCGTTCAAACATAAACCGTTTCGTGGCAGCACTAATAAATGATAATGAAACATCAAATACGACCTGAAATCGTAAAGACCAGGAAAGTTGCAATAATCTAGATAACACGCTTTGCTGCCTATTCCCAAACTGAATTTTCCGTAAGCGTGTTATCTCCGACCGACTTTACCATCTTCATACTTAAATGACGCTTATATATACATCCGCCCTCCCCATTGTTTACTTCACCCAACCATTTATATACACCATAAAATACACCCACTCTAAACACCATTCACATTCACAACTTTCTCTCTTTACATCTTAATTCTCCAGCACACACACACACAGAATTGCAGCCATGACGCAATACGATCAACAACAACATCAAGTTCCCGGTATGTGACACACAATATTAAATGTTGTTATCATTTCGTTCGAAAAATGTGGTTTATTACCTTTATACTTAACTTGTGACATGTTTTGACACAGAATATGCAGCACCTCCGACTTCATATCCGGCTGCTGATACATATAAAGGTCCGTATGTAATGGCCCCTCCCCCCATGGGTTACCCTACCAAGGATGGAAACGAGCAAGGAAACGCCCCCGTGGAGACGAGAAGCAGAGGAGATGGCCTTCTAAAAGGATGGTGAGTGATGTTGTCTATTTTATAGTTTCCATACCTCTATTTGAAACTAAGGATTGGTTGAACTAATATTTACCAATGCTTGCAGTTTGGCTGGACTATGTTGCTGCTGGTGTCTGGATTGCTGTTTCTAATGGCAACATCAAGACTATGGATGATAATTGATTGTAATTACGTCATCTTTGAGAGCCATTTACATTTTTCTGATTTGTTTCATTTAATTTATTATTCCACGTCGCTTTATAGAGTTTATTTCTTTGTAATATTTCTTTCATTCATTGGACACACAGCTTATAAATAATGGATTTAAATATATATCAATATGTCAATTCTCTTCTGTTTTTCTTGCTCATTATATTCTGTTGATTCTCGTAAGAAACTTGGAATAAATGGAAACCACCCTAAATCTCATTCACAATGGGTGTAGTTGCACCAAATCAAATCCAGGAGAGATTAGAGATCAATATAAAATCAGATCTCTCCCCCAACACTGAAAATTTTAAAGTTTGAAAAGTGAATTTTGAAATGGATATCGATTTTAAAATCAATGCAGTTTTTAAAATATTATGGTAGTAATTATTTTTCAAAAAATTTTCAAAATTCGAGCTAAAGGCAATTTTTGGCAAAAGCTTTCCACATTCAAAACCCTGTTAATTATATTCCTCTGAGTGATATTTTCTGTTGCACACAATTGCAAATTAACTCCCATTTAATTGACCATATTTATTTAGTTGTTGTTTGTGCAAAAGGAGATCACAAAATTGTTATTAAGGAAGGCAACCCACACTAAACAGCAGTTGCCTAAATACACCATCCACATTTTATATACTCCCTGAAATCCCAAAATTTTTTTAGACTTAAATACGAAAGAAAAATTTTTTTTAATGTTTTGTTAATTTTTTAAAGGAGGTGGAGATGGAGGAGAGATTGATAAATGTTACAACTATCTAGAACAGAGGAAGTATTAACTAACGAAAAAAGAAATGTCAATAGACTCCCAATAATGAAATGGGACGGAGGGAGTATAAAACTTCCCAAAGAAGGTAAAATACACTTCCTATAGAGGTTTAATCCAGATTCTGCGTACAGCAAATCAAGCTAAAAAAAACGTACAGCAACTGGAAAGCAATCAATTTCAGTAAAAAAAAAACTCATTCAAGAAGATATGCCAGGACATGCTACCAAAATGAGAATCGTTACACCAAATAATCAACAGATCAAATGTTTTTTCACTTAATACCTGATCATTTCTCAATGAAAACAGGGCTAAATTTTCTATATATTCTAATTATCCTACATAACACAGTTACCAAATCGTAACAGATACCAGAGGAAAACCCCCAAGTCATAGAGATGAATGAGAAAAAGTATGAAGATTTTCCATTCGGATTAACAAGAAATTTAAATATTAAACAGAACAGGTGCACTGAATTCCCTGAACAGAACAAACGGGTTTCTGCATCGCTCACATATTATACACACTAAGGAATCCAACAGATCAAGCACCCAAATGCTGAATCATCAGTATGGATAGCAGATAAACTTTAACATCCAGTTGTAGTACCAAATATATATAACTAAAAGATGCTAAGATTAAGCAGAGCGGATAATTAACAGATTATTCAAACAATCGCATTTGCATTTCAAAACAAGCATAAATACACAATCGAGAACAATCGTAATAATTTGAAAAACAACAGTAAACATTTCATATCCATTTTAATCAAAGTCATACGAATTTAATTCTTCAGAAAAAAAACTTAAAACGATTCAACTACAAAAACAACTGGAAATAAACCGATCAAAATATCAGAAAAACAACAAAACTTCCAATTTAAAACCTGAGTTTCGAGAAAAACCAACGGTTCTTCCCGGTCTTGAACCTCTCCTCAAACCTAGCCTTGATCTCCTTGCAAGCGGTGACCTTCTTATCACGCGACACGAGCGACTCGGTGGTAACAACATCCTTGAGATCCACATCGAGCGTGTAGCGAGTGGGCATGATGTGGTTGTAGTTGACGAGCTTCACGAACGCCTTGACGCGCGATTTCTTTCGCCTGCTTCTTGGCGGAATCCTTGCGGATGACCTTGCTCGGGTACTTTGCCACGCCGGCGACCAGGCAGTGGCCGTACGCGCGATCGCGAGTGCCGTCATCGAAGTTCTTCACGATGGTGGCTTTGTGGCCGGCGAAACGTCCTTGGAGAAGGACCACGGCCTTGTTTGGCTTCAAGAATTTCACCATTTTTCAGGGATTTGATCGCCTCTGTGAGATTGAGCGTCTGCGATTTGTGTGAGGCCGATAGGGGGGATTAGGGTTTCTGAGGCGATTTTTGTTATATATGAGCGATTGGAAAAGGGACTAGGGTTTTTGGTGGATGGACTGATGGGCTTCAATATTAATGGGCTTTATCGTTTTCAGTCCAATTCTAGAAATAATGTTGGATAATATTTTCGACAATCGATTTCTCTCTATTTTATCCCCGAAATGTTTTTCTATTTAAATCTTTAATTTCATTTCCGTTCCATTTTGATAAAAAAAATTTAAAATAATGGATTTATTAATATTTTATTAGTATATTCACAAAGTATAGTATTTTTTAAAAGTAAAATTACTATCGTCCATATCAATTTTTTTTCTTTTTACTACCGTCAATTTCCGAATTTATAAAATAAAAAGTTGAATTTTTCATGGATCTAAGAAATCATTTTTTGTTTAAAAAAAAATGATTTTATTAGTTTTCTAATTTTAATTTTCATAAAAACCGGACCTTACCACTGAAATACTTCGTCCAAATTCAAATGATAATTTTATGCGAAAATTATAGACAAAAATAAATATAATGAAAATTTTTTTTATTTTTGTTAAATTAAACTGGTAAATAATTATTTTCTTTTTAGAGGTAATCATAAAATAGAAATATAATCATAAAATAGAAATATACTCCCGAGACAAAATCAGGTAAAATAAAAAGGAAGTAGAACTTTTGTATATGGGCTTGTAAACATGGCCCAATATTATTGAACCAAAAATCATAATTTTATAATCGTCATCCAATAAAAGCGTAATGAAACTGATTCTATCTTTTGGTGCAGCAGTGCACATCGGCGAAAAAATATCTTCTTAAAAGACTGTTTAGAAACAGAGCGAGTTTACACGAAATACATTTCCGTTTCTTCAATTGATGCGACTACCATCGTCGGAAATGGTTACCTATTCCAGCCCCTTTCACTGCTGCACTCTTTCTACCACCAAAACTCCCATTTCTGGCCCACCAATTCCGCCCACAATGTGAACCCAGAAATTATTATTATTTGCCTAACTTCACCGGCATCCAGTCTTTACAATTGCGCGCCTCTAACAAGTCATTGCTTCCACGGACGGTTCTCGGCTCGGTATAATTCCTGATTCATTTCATTTTCTTGTATTTTTTGCTGACTAATTTGGACATTCTTCTGCTGATGATATGGTTTTTTTTTTGGAGAATTGTTGTTTGAATTTCTGAATTTCCAATTTAAGATATACTTTTCATAAACATAGAATATGGTTTCTTTAGAGTCGCCTTCCGTTCTTCTTATTATGGCTTCTAATTTTGTTTGAAAAATTCAATAATTCTTTATCTGGTATAGATTGGAATCTAGTTTTTTTCTTGATCAGACAGCTAAGTTAGCTCAAAATAGATGATAACTGGGATTAGAATAATGTGATTGATATGATTATAAGCCTCAGTGAGTAGATTTAAGTACTAATTTGGCTAGTGAAAAGTAGAAGAAGATTTCCTGTTAGCAAATTTAAACATGAACATCTGTTGTTTGGTCTATTTCATCACATTACTTACTCCCTTTTAGCCTTAAACCTCGTTGAACGATCATATGCATAAGTAGTTGATAGTCTACTAAAACTCGTTGCAGAATGTGAGCGAAGATACGGATGATATGTATGATGACTTATTCCAAAAGTATGGGAAGGTGGTCTTTCAGAGTAACGATCGAGTTTCACCTATTGCAGAGATAGATGATGATGCTGAAAGCTTGTCCTGTAAGCTCTCTTACTCATACAAGTTCCAAGAAATAACTGCATTTTCTGTCTGTATAACCAGTTAACCGATACATTTCTGTGGTTAATACAGTTGCTATTGCATTAGCTAATGTTGCAAGTGATGTGAAGGCCGGAGATATAAGGCTTCTCTTTGTGAAGCCTCTCGTTTACTGGACCCGGTTTTTTCTTATCACCACTGCTTTCTCTAGGCCTCAAATTGATGCTATTGGGTAAGGCGGTTACTTCAATTTTTGTTAACTTTTAACAATTGAGTGAATTTATAATGATGTGAAAAGTGAGTGTTTTATGATATGTTGGTATGTAGGTCGAGAATAAGAGATTTAGCTGAAACAAAATATGGAAGAACTGCAACTGGGGATACTAAACCCAACTCTTGGACATTGTTGGACTTTGGTAAGTTTATCTAGATCACAGTTCATTATTCAAAAGGAAATAGTTATGTTAAGAGCTAACAAAGCTGAACTTAGCTGCATTAGTGTGCAAGTGAACCCTGATGGCCTTGATCTACCTACCATCTTGTTCCACCAAAGTTGGTCACTAAATAATACTCCCTCCGTTCCAATTCAATTGTCGTTTTAGAAAAAAAAATTGTTCCAAAATATATGTTGCGTTTGGTTTTCCAAGAAGGATTAAATATTTTTTTCCAACTTTACCCATTTCTAATTTTTTGTGATGTCTCATTTATCGAGATACATGAATCTATGTGAAACATTCAAAATGAAATAGTATTAGTCATTTATACAAAAATAATTTCTTAATCTATGTGAAACACTAGAAAACGGCAGTTAAATTTGAACTGAGGGAGAACATTGTTACTGGATTAGACGGACTGTAGATATATATAGATGATGTTTGCAAACTCCACAAAGTTATTGAAAAAAAAGGGATTGTGGAAGTTGTTTGTAAAATGTGAAAACACATCCATATTCCATAGTAGTAAGGTTGTTAAGTGATGGTGTTTTTGCAGGTGATGTAGTTGTACATATATTTCTTCCTCCACAAAGGGATTACTACAACTTGGAAGAGTTCTATGGCAACGCAACAGCTATTGACTTACCTTTCGAGCAGCAACAACCATTTCGCGGTTGAGAAGGAGCGATTCGAGTTGCCTTGTTGTAATGTAGTATTTGATTGATTGGGAAAAATAGTTGTTTCAGGTTCCTAGATGTAACTTAGTCATTATGCTCACTTGATACGATCTCAAATGGTGTTGTAACCCACATTCTTATTACCTCTGCAACATATACAAAATGCATCTTCCATAAAATAAACAAGCAACCCATTTTGTTATATTAACTCCCGTCACCCTAACAAGTAATAACAATTTCTCAATCTTGTTTTAGTAGGATGGATGGAGGTTATTTTAATTTGTCAAAAATATTAAATAGAAAAACAAAAAACAAGACTATCACCCATTTTAATTTTAAAAAGAGGGCATAAATCAATAATTTTCAATGTTTTGATGTTGTTCGTACTACTACCATTCCATGAAAGCTCAAACAGTTTCCAATTTACCAAAAACTTAAAGCCGAGTAAAAAATTTTTATTTTTGGAAGGGTTCCTAGCATTTAAGAAAGAGATTGCTTATTCGAAATAAAAACCACCTCCAAAATAAAAATTATTTTTTAATTCAAAGCAAATACCAAATGTCAAAACAAATTTTAATATTTTATCAGCTATTTAAAATGCAGCATTCAATATATTATCAATCTACTTTGGCGTTGGAATGAGTATTAAATTCCAAGAAATGATATATTAAGCATAAAAAGACAGCAGCCAGTATCTGTTTCCAAACCATATATCAATTAGTGAATCCTTTCGTAGAGATGATATTTAACTGAAAATGTCAACAAGCTGAAGCAAAACTAGAGCGTTTAGGAATCACGATTTAACAACCATGACGACTTGAGTGTCATCCAATTCTCGAGAAGATGAATTCATACAAATCACAGGCAGAATGCAAAAAGAATTTCTGACAGCAGATTTAATGTATAAAAGTTTAGTCACTTAATACAATGGATCCAACATCGATAGATACATCATATCCTCAATGTCACTCTGATTGATTATGTCTTGAATAACAAGACAACTCTTAGCCTAAGGCTTGCGAGGAGGAGAACTGCTGGTTGTGCTGCTGCTGCTAGGACTTCTCCCTCGCATTGGTCTGATGCAACAAAAAACGAGATAGATCGCACAAGTGAGACTAGATAACACTAGTCAAATGGCATACATGATTAGAAAAGGAGAATCTTACATAAACCAGTTTAACTGGAACTGGTTTGCATTTCATGTGTAACTTTAACATTATTAATTGTTTCATTCAAAAGCATTAATTGGGTATACTATAAAATGATAGTTGTGAAAAGTGTGCATTGTGCTGTAAAACTATTTCACATAAGTCAACTCTTACAAAAAAACATTCAAGAAATTTACCTTCGTGGACTACGGCTCCGAGATACCCTTCGTGGTCCCTGCAATAAATTGAAAAGATGTTATTAGCCCCATGTTAGCTACCAGTCTAAGAATCTACTGTATCAGAATAACAAAGAGGAAATCATACAGACCCTGCGTGGGCTAGGGGATGAAGAATAAGACGATGATCTACCACGTCTGGGAGGAGGTCCACCACGCCCTCTGTATGCATGAAACACCATAGTCAGACACAAGTTAAAAAGGAAACCAGTGTAAAGAATATTTGAATGTACAGAAATGTAATAAGGAATGTGTCTAATTAACTAAAACAGACAAACTATATACATCACCTTCTAGGGGAGGGTGATCGTGACGGCGATCGAGCTGGCCTCCTAATAGGAGATCGTCTGCGACCAATAGGTGACCTTCTTGGAGGAGGACTACGAGCACGTCTTGGAGAACTGCACATTAAAACCAATTATTACAAATATGAATGATGATAATACTGATTGGATCACTATAAATATTTTACAAACAAAAAGAAATATTGAATTTTTAAACAGTCAAAACATCTCAATAAATACAATTAGTATCACAATTGTGCATCCTTAGATATCTAAAAAGTCAACAGCACATGACAGTTTCACTTGACCAAGTTCACACCTATCAAATGCACCCTCCATCCAAAAAAAAAAAAAGGCTAATTTCTCACTAAGATGAATTAAGATGAGTCAGAAAGAAAGAGAAGTTTTAAGTACAAGTGCATAAGGGTATGTTTGTTTTAGGCTTATAGTAGGCAGGGGAAATCCAGGATTTTAAAATCTTAATGAATAGTAAAATTGTATGTTTGTTTTGAGATTTTATAGAGTAGAATTATATAGGATTTTAAAAAAGTTGATTGATTTGTATTATTGTATTATTATTGTAATGATTGAATGATGTAAAAGTGATAATTGGGGGAATGGTGCAGAAATAGTGTTTAGGTTAGGTTTTAAATTGGATTTTGAAGCCCTGATTTCAGTCTTGTATTAAATGGGTATGTGGAATTGTAAAGTCTAAAGTCTGTCCATGGTAGTCGGGAAACAAACATACCCTAAAAGTTCTGTGTTGTTGCATCGTTAGTCCTAAGTTTTAAAATTAACATACCGGCGCCTGGGTGGAGGGGGAGATCGTCGACGAACAGGACTACCACGAATTCTTCTTGGAGATCCCCTGCTAACGACAAAAAATATCAGTAACTGCCTCTAGAACACCCTCCCCCAACCCACCCCACCCCCAAAAAGAAAAGAGGACAAAATAAGCACAGTCCAGGGATATATGGGCAAAAGATGAACCTTGGAGGAGACCGGAAACGCCTTGGAGGAGATGGTGAACGACCTCTAACAGGGGAAGCAGGCCTTCTCCGAGGCGGTGGGGAGCCTCGTCGATAAGGAGAATCAGCTCTCCGGCGAGGTGGGGGTGGAGAATCTTGCTCCAGCCTGGGGGATCCTCTTCGTGCTACAGGAGACCTTCGTCGAGGCGGAGACGGTGGTTTCCGGCGAGGAGACACTGATGATATGAAGAAGATTTTGCTTAAAAAAATGCCCACCAAAAGGAAATCCATACAACAATCCATTTGAATTCACCAAAGATCTCACCTTCTCTCGGTCGTTTTGCCCCATCTTTGTCACCATCTGCAGCAATATCCTCAGCTTTTGGATCTCTCCTCGATGCGGCGGCAACGGCTTTAGGAGGAGAAGCAACCTTCTTTCTCTCGGGTAATGTAAATTTGGCACGAACAACTTTACCATCAACTTGAGCCTGCAAATAAATGGTAGATAAAAATTGGATTACAAGGAAAGAGACGCATGAAAATCTGGATTATGAAATTTAACAAAATCATACACCATCCATATGTAACTGGGCCTTTTCAGCGTCAGCCCTGATCTTGAACTCCACATAAGCAAATCCTTTAGGAAGGTTAACCTGTAGATAAAAAATATCAAAATTAAAAAATGTGTAGCTGGTACTGAGAACAAGACATAAAATGAGGACACAAAACAAGAAACTCACAACATGATCCATTGCCAGCCTTACATTCACCACTTCACCAAAATTACCTGTAAAAAGGAACAAGATACAGGGTACAAATGAGCCTTAAGAACAGGATAAATGAACTACTAGTATGTGTCATGATGTCATCATGAATGGGCATCAGTTGATCAGCCCCAAATATTACAAGCTTATAGTACATCCATTTCAACAGCTAATAACAAATGACATATTACACAATTATAAGATCAGAGACACTGTAAACATACCAAATATTTCTTTCAAATGGTTTTCATTAACGTTCCTACTAAGCTGGTCCACATGCAGCACAAGAGATTCAGGAACAGGTGAAGGTTTCCTGGAGACATGGATGGTAGACAAGATTAGGGATAAAACTCTAAATATGATCTTCAATGTCACTAGAGTTGAAGACAAAAAAACCAAGACGACAACAAAAATAGGAATGGAAGTACACCAGCATAAAATATTTCCAAGTACAGAATAAACAGAAAAAAGTTTATAACATTAAACCTTACAAGTAAAAAGAAAGTTTGCCCAGCCAAAAAGAAAAAAATTAATTCTTTATAAAAGCAATATTACAAAAGTAGCATTAGGTGGGAGACCATAAAGCAACACAACAAACCCATAGAAAATGGCATTCATCTTAACACGAATACAAGGCACAAATCAAAAATATGAACTTCAAAATGAACAATTGCAACAATATTTTCTAGCCTTGACCAAAAGATTGACAACATATAATGAGCAATGATTTTAAAATGGAATAAAAAACCAAGGAGGTAGTTTCATAACAGTGGATGTAATAAAAAAGTACAGGTTCATGACTTCATCAAGAAACGGAAAAATAAAAACCTCCGGTTTCAACTTAAAGAAAAATTACTCTCACCTCGGAGGTGGGGAAGCTTTCTTGTTTTGTGGTGGAGGTGAACGACCACGCTTAACTCCTTCAGCAGGGCTATACAAAACCAGGGGATAGGGAAAGAAAACATGGTTCAATAGAATCCAGCTCAAGAAAAAAATGACAAGAAGTTCATGTAAATTAATCACTCAATCTTCATATAACAAATAGATGGACTTATCCCTAGAATTTGTCCTATTACTCAAAAGTTCCACTTCAAACTACACTAATGGGTTAGAACATAAAAATATTCGAGCAACATTAACATGTCAACAAAATCTATACTGCTGAACCATTAAAGGTAAGAATCTAACGCCCATAAAGCAGATAATAACATGTAAAACCAAAAAATTTCCTTCATTACATAATTATGGATACTGAATACCTAAAAATGAGCAAAATTCATATGAAGCAAAGTGGAGGGAGTAGAATTGACCTTTTCCGGGGAGGAGCAGGGCTGGCGCCGCGAGAACTGCCACTGCGAGAAGGAGAGGAGGATGAAGAGAAGGATTTGGAACGAGAGCGGGAACGCGACCTGGAGCTAGACCGGGAGTCCGAACCGGAGATGGAACGGGAGCGGGAGGAAGAGCGAGAACGTGATCCCCGCGGCGACGACGGGCGGCCTCGTGGGGGTTTCGCCATTGGAGAAGCTCGTATCGTAACAAATCCCCCGATAAACCCTAACCTGCCTAAATTTTGGAGAAGAAATGTTCTGTAATGAGAGGACGAGTTTTTGGTAAGGGAGATAAATTTTTTTTTTTTGGTGGGCCTTTGGATCACTTCCTGGTTTGGGCTTAGTTATACAACCTTTTCCTGCTCTTGTTCTCTTTAAACTACTGATTCGTGCTAATAAATTTTAGTATAAGATTGTACAATTAAAAACAAATCATGCACAATTAATAAAATATTGATATTTCTAAAATTTTTTATATTTTTTAAAATAATTGTTATGTTAAAATGAAAAAGGTCTTTATTTATTTTACTTTTTTTTGGTAATGGAAATTAGTCATTATTTTAAAACCAAAAAAAAAAATAATTTTGGAAAAGTAAAAGATTAAGTGAGATATAATTAAAAAATTTAATTCAATCTAGCAACATGGAAATGTATTCAAATTAATAATCTTTCCATATTTTTCCATTGAAAAATATTCTAAGAACACAAAATATTATTCTTTTAAAGAAAAGTGGACCCAATTAACTCGTTATACACAATTATTAAAATTCCTTGTAACGCAGAAAAAAATTCAAATCCTTGGATGTAAACATACATATTTTTAGTAATACATAATACGCATGTCTTATAATTTCAACAATTTTAACTTTTAAGTTAAACAAATACACAATATTGATGTGCAGATTTTTTTTTTTTTTCGAAAACCATATTGATATACAGATTTAAACATTGTCAATAACAATGGAGGATTAATATACTCCGATTAGTTAATATATGTGATCTATTTTATACTATTTATTATTTTTAACTTGGAGATATATGATGTGTAAAATATAGATAACACTATTATACATTATACTTGTATTCCCTTATTTATCTTTTAATTAATATACACATGATGATCACATTCATATATTTATTTAAATCATCATATCCGGTGTGATGCATTTAAAAAATATTTTCATTAGAAAATATTATATTCATATATACATTGCCCTGATATCATAATGGATCTAAAAAAATGAGATTAAATGACATTATGTACTTAAAAAATACATCAACCTAACATTATATACAGCATGAAAGATATATAGGGTCTTTTCTATGATTAAACAAACACAGATAGGTGCTTAACAATAAAATTTGATTAGCCCAGCCGAGAAGTATTGTTATTAAGCGCAATAGTTATTTTATGAGCCCACTACATTTACAATTCATAATTCAAATGAAAAATAAAATAGAATCATCTAAACACACATTAAGCGCGAGATACATCGCAGCACAAACTCCATCTCTCTCCCACCAACTTTAAATCTTCTCCTGTTTATTTTCCTTCCTTTGGTAAAATCCTACTTTTTCCCGTTATCTTGGATCCTTCGATAAAAAATCTGACCGTTGTTTTCTCTTTCCGTGATATATCTCACTGGTTTCCACTCTTACATTATAGGCTGAAACTGGTACCCAATTTTTTTTCCGCAACAACAGCATTGAAGAGTGAACACAATTATCGTTATTTATAGAGTTTTTTTTTTCTATACCTTCAATTTGCTGATTTGAATTTTGAAATTTAAAATTACCTCGATTTGCAGGCTTCTGCATAAATTGAGAAGCACAATGTATTTTATGTCATTATTTTGCTGATTTAGATTTTAACTATTGAGCAAATTAATTTTGGCAGCAATTTCCAGGAGCATGTGGTCTTTCTCATTAATCATTACAGATTACAGAGGACATTTTAATATAAAATATTAAGACAAGCTTACTACAAAATACTGTCCACGTGTTTTTACAGGGAGTGAAACCCACGAATTCACCATGGAGAGCGTGCTCTCTTGCTCGCTCAAAAAAAAATCTCCCAAATTGGACGGAAACTGCTACTTTTATATAGTTGTAGATTTGCTTCTTGAAAATAATATATATGTATATATGTCTAACACTTTTATTAAAAAAAATTGATCTCTTAAAATTTATTTGTAATTGTTATGTTACTGTATTTATTGAAATTTGTGGTCTTTTACTTTTTAACTTGCACCGAATTTAGGTAATCATACTCCTTTTTTTTTTTAAGGCAATCGATTACAATAGTTTCCTAACATAATTCATTACAATAATTTTTTCTACCATCGGGTACATGACAATATCATTTCATCTAAATTTGTAGAATTGAAATAAAACAAAATTGACGTAACGATTTGACGTGACGTAATGGAATAACTAATTTGTGAGATCATGAATTCAAATTACTATTTTTTCTGGTAAAATTTTTTTGACGATGATTTCTTTTAATGAAAATAAAATATTTTTCACAAATCAAAGTGGTTAACTGAATTTTAATGCAATATAAAAGGCAATAACAAAACCTTTACAAATACAACGGGTTATTAAATATCTCATTTTAATCAATAGTTGCGTGAGTTTTAATTCCATTTAAATTAGTAGTTCCAATCTGTTTTGTAAGACAATAAAATAAACTAGTTAGTGAATTAAATAAATACAAGGAATTCTTTTACCAGCCTTTTAAAAATTACTCGTGTATAAAATCCAACACAAATCCATAATGCGGCTAACAAAATAGAAGTTATTCGGTGATAGGGTCTTAAAAAGTTTGCATAATTCAATATACATTTATAAGTAGGCTTTACCTCAGCTTGAAAGGGAAGAGAGCCACAACATGATGATGTGAAAACTAACACAACGTACAAAGCAGCAACAAATTCTCAAACAAAACTCACTTAGCATCTTCCTTGCTAACTGCAGGTTCAGATTTCCTTCTCTTGGGCTCGTTTTCCCCCAATTGCAACGAAAAAGCTAAGGTCTTCATCGCATGCATTTCTCAACACGGAGAGATTCTCCGATTCCAATCTATCTTGCTGATCATGCTGATGCATTACGGGCCGTCCCATGAAGCTTGGTATGAACTGATGCTCGAAACTTGGACCAGCATTGACCCCGTCTTCCAAATCCAACGCACCTTCCACGGGAGATGAGTTTATATCTGGTGCACCTGCACCAGCACCATCTTCTAAAGGGATGTGTTGGATGAAGACCCAACGGCTCTGATTTGTCCTTTGGGAGCATTATATCAGGAGGCGATGAGTCACCAGCAGTTGATCCAACCACTGTCATCGAAGCTGCTCTTTGTTCTTGAACTGCAACTATACAAAAATAATAATACAAAAGATCAGAACACATTGTTCCAATTAAATATTTATATAGATGTAAATTATTAATCCAAGATAAAAACAATCAGAGAGCAACTACAAATTAATCTCTCCTCAACAATTATCCACTATCATTCTTCTCCCATAATTCTAAACCCCTGCCTCCTAATTCTTCAAAAGCTAGAGTAACCCTTCGGCAAGCGAGTTGCATCATGCAACTGAAACAATTTTGACGAGTTTTAACCAAAAAATTTCAAACAAGCTTTTTTTATATTTTTTTTCGCGAACCATAGTAAACAGCAACCAAAAAGTATTAGTTCATGTGATGAAAAGTACCAGCTATGATGAAAAGTACTGATACTGTTCAGTCTACAAAGTAACACTTTTCTTTTGTGTGAACTAGTACTTCTCATTTTATATTACAGTATTTTTTTTGTGAATGAGTCAAACTTTGGTCATAATTGCACCAGTTGCACAATGCAACTAGTACGTAGAATTTTTTGTCCAAAAGCTATACTAACAAAAGCACTGATAATAAGAATAATGGATTCAGTTGGTTATCTGGTGCATAATAATTATGCATCATAACAAAAATATTAATTTCACATTATTTTTTATTTTAGGTGTCAGTACTATGATAAGAAGAATATCAATATAATACGAATAATACTTATAGGAGTTTAATAATTCTTAATTGAGCTATGTCAAGTTTGAGCCCTTCTCAAACTCAAGCTCAAGTTTTAATCTGAGCCAGACAAATTTTAACAGCTCCATTCATTCTTTCAGACTACGACATAGAATATGTAAAGAAACAACTATGCCCTGCAATGTGGTGAATACTCTATTCATATTCATAAAACAGCACGTTTGGGCACAAGTCAAATGGATAGAAATGGAAAAAGGTACTTCTTTTAAGTGCAAATGATATTTAAAACAAAAAAACTACCAACCTCGTAGTGTTTCTTCCGAAGTAATGAGATCAAGTTCGAGGAAATTGAGTAGACGGCCAAGATCAACCCCACTGGTCCAGTTTTCAGGAGGCTGGCCAACTTTTAGCTTAAGACGGCCTCTATTGGCAGTTCCCCCCCAGATTATCCCAATTGGTCGTGCCTTCTCTCCATTTTCACCCTTCAATATGATGAGACTCCCACTATCCCCTTCAAGATCGAATGTCTGTTGGTTCTCACCAACAACGAGAAGATCGGTCAAAAAGCATATCCCTTTTTCATCATTATACTCGAGAGCATATGCCAAAACTGTTCCAGCAGTCAATCCAGAACTTCTTCCAACCTTCATCACTTGCTTCCCCACAAGAGTGTCAACCGGAGATTGTAAGTCTATTGTTTTCACATTTCCAATCTCCCCTATCCCTTTCACAGATGTAGTTACGGAAGACATGTCAAAATCATCGGCAAATGGGATAAAGGCACCATCTGCTCTTACGAATGTCTCTGCATGTATTCAAATTGCATTACTAAAAGGGATGGTTAAAGTTAGACATTTCCGTGTGCACAGATAATACTGTTCAATCAAAACAACTGATATTTTTCAGTGAAAACAGCTGATACTCACCAACTAATACTTTTTAGTAAATCAACTAATACTATTGAGTTGCACGATGCAACTGGTGCATAGAAGTATTTGCAATGAAATGGAGACTGGAGAGAGAATAAGGAAAGGGCAAATCCGAAAAGTAAAACTATTATATTGTCCACAATCAATGTATGAATCCTATTCAATGGTATTCACCTCAATTTCACACAAATGTTGCCTACGTATCTTTTAGTGCACCTTGAAACAAGCCGAAAAAACGACAAACCTGGATTAATGCCAGCAAATATCCCAAACCATAGATCATCTCTTATGAATGAAGTTGCTCTTTCGACTGCACCAAGATAAACCCCAGGTCCAAGTGTCGGGGGTAGAGGATGAAACATCTTCTGATTTGGGTAATCTAAATCAACTGCAACATGCCGATTAGTGAGGAAACCGACTTGTCGATTACCTGTTTGGCTCCTCACAATAGCACCCAAGGTTCCGTAGGTTTCCTGATTTGCAACCTAAAATTGTAGCAATTTTGTGATGCTATATTAGTCCATATAATATATACAGAAGATCAATCTAACTGATTATATGAGCACTCTCCGAGAAAAAAGGTGCACAAGGTGAAAAGAAACTGACACCCCAAAGAAAAATATGGTCTCATATCGAATATTGGACATTCATATAAATCTACATGAATTTTTTTTTTAAAAAAAAAAATTGTTTTACATTAGGAACAAATGCTAGCTTGCCACTTTGCCTAATTAGACAATTGTTATAGAGGATAAAGCAACTGAGATGGCTCAATTAGGGAACATATTCAAATCGATGTTTGTAAGTTCTATATACATTTGGTTTAAGGTAACAAAAGAATCATTTTATACAATCATTTTGCAGCTTTTGTTATCACTAAAACTACGTAGTATGGGAACATATATTTACGTACCTGAGAACCAGAACCAATGCACGGGTCACTCCCACGTAGGTCATCAACAATCTCAGTGTATAGCTGTTCCTTGAGTGAAGGCTCTGGCGCACCAAAATAAGAAAATTCAACCACATCCACATCGCACCATACACCTCCTGGTCCCTGAATTTGCAAAAATGCCATTAAATTTCAAGGCATTCAACTGAGCATTCAAACAGTAAGTCTTGCGATCCCCAGAGCTAAAAAGATCGATGCTACAAAAGAAAATTTGAAAGGCAAAAAAATAATACAATTTTTTAGGGTATATTGTATGAAATTCCCTTGTGGTATGAAAATGTTGCGTGAAATCCCTTTATGGTTTGGAAATTTGCACGGAGTCTCCCTGTGGTTTATTAAATAAAGCTAAATCTCCATTTTTTTTATCAGATACAATAACGGTTTTATCTATCTCCTCTATTTCCCGTATTTTATTTTTCCAAATACTGAAGTCTTGAGACTACACTACGAAGAACATAATGGGAAATATAAAAAATGGATAAAATTGTTGACTCATTTCTGACAAAAGGGAGAATTAGTTTCATTTAATAAACCACAGGGAGATCACGTGTAATTTCCAAACCACGAGGGAATTTCGTGCAATAAACCCTTAATATAATTCCCCTGAACTCAGTTTTTTTTTCTTTTTTTTTGGGATTTGATTTCTGCCATGAGTAGAAAAGGAAAAAAAAACTGTATTAAAACAAGATCTTCCACAAATTGAACGTTCAAAGAGAAACAAGAAGGGCTTTGTTTTTTTACCACCAAAGCAGACGGCAGACACTGGATTGGAGTAAGCCATTGCTTGTGAACTTTCCTCGATACAAAAACCAGTATTGCGGGTATATCTGTTAAAACCCCACGTCGAATTCGAAAACCAATTGCTGTTCCAAGACTGTAACATCGCAGGATTTTGCTGTGAAATGCCCTTATTGTCATGAGCTCCAACAAGGTATTTGCTCGTTGGCCTTCTGGCAATTGGCCATGAGTCTCAGCTAAAATGTCTTTCTGAAGGTTAGCAAAGTAATTTGCCCTCTCTTCAGCATCATCTTTTATTCGACAAGGCCATGAAAAGTAGGCAGCACTACCCTCACAATGTTGTCCAGCTGAAGTGTGGGGCTGAAGTGGTGGTGAAAAATGATTGCAAGAATATTTCTCAAGATCTAAAGATGATTCCTCAGATGGTGTTGTGCCTGAGCCTTGGGCTCTTGAACGCGATCTTCCTTGATCCATCTTTTAATTTATTACGGAAAATTCATCAAGGATTAACTTCCTGCTTGCTATGAAATTAAATGGTTTTTCCAATCAAAGTTCTCCTTTAATGGAAGCTCTTTAAAAGAAGCTGTACCTAATCGGTTTCCTTGGTCAACAATTTCACCTGAGATATTATAAACAGAAATTATATTGTGATCAGAAGATATGGCCGTTTTCCTAATCAATGTGCTGATAAATTCATTAATAATTGCTATTAAAACTGAAAGTGCTTTCCATAAAAAAATGTGCTGATAAATTAATTGAAAATGCAATCTTAGATTCAAATGATGAACGTTGTTTCCATGACTTCAAAATTTTGATGGGAGGCATCATGAAGCTGTATTAGTACACCTTTATGTTTGGTCATATTTGTTTACCTACTAATACTCATGATGTATTATGAGAGTTCTAAAGTGTAGTGGAGTACTTAACATTATGCAAGGACTACTTGGAGCAAAAGTTCACAGAGAATATCATACAACGTACCATTCCTAATGAAAATTTCCAACAAAGTATAGAATACAGGAAAAGGAAAAGGAAATGAAAGGGAAAAAGAAAGTGTACTAGTGAAATCAGTTAACTTGAAACAAATAACAATCAATGGTTATTATATTTTGAGTTGCCACCAACTCAAACCCTTCTCCGTCTAGCATGGTCATATTATTATAGAACTGCCAACATCAAAACATATCAATTATGAAGAAAAGATGCGCAAAGAACCGAAACCAGTATCAAGTAGCACAGTGATGCAAACTAAAGATTCATTATGAAGCTCGATTGTTTTAAGTAGTAAACTAAATTTCATGCCTACTACAATTTCAGCATAGTATATGTACAAAGATACCACAAACTATGTATCAGCATTTATTCTTCAAATTTTAAGAAATGTTGCAAATGCTCAATATAAGCATCACCACAACAACCTAATTTTGAGGTCATGGGTTCGAGTCATCATTTGCCCGATCCATAAAAAAAAAAAAAAAAAAACACACACACAACAACCTAATTTTGGACCCTTGAGAATTGCTGAATTTCAGATTCAAAACAATTCGCCACAGAAGTTAAAGTAAGCCAATCAATAACATAGCAAAGAAAGCTATGGACCTGTATTCTAATAAACTTAAGCCATAAGAGAAATCCAAAAGACAAAATATGCATTTGTAAACTTAAGCCATAAGAGCAATAACCTTACAATCCAATCTACCTAAATTTGTACATATTAACAAGCAAAAAAAGAAACCTAATTAAGCGTGGCTGCTGTACTGTTGGCATAGGACTCAGAATCTCAATGAATTGAAAAGATCAGCCCTCAACGCTCTATTCAAAATCATAATATTGACCAAAGAATACCTTTCTTCAGATTTTCAAACAGTAAAAAATAAAAAACCCGAGGTATTCAAAATCAATACATAGAACAAAACAATTATTACTTTGATCAAAACAAAAACAAAAAAAGTAAAAGGAAAAAGTGTAAAAGTCTAGTTCATGAGCTCACCTCAGAAGCGATAACCAATCGTAAAAAACAGCAGCATAATTAGGAAAGGGGGCCATAACTGAATTAGCATCCAACTCTAGGAAAGCGCAAGCTTTTATTTATTTGATTTTTAAACTTTTGCCAGTGTGCTTTCAGTACGGGAGTGCGAGTGGAGAGTGTTGAGGAAGACGTTTTCTCCAGTCCTTTTCCTCCAATTCCCTACAGTGACTTCTTTCATTTTGGAACCAAAATTATTTAGTCAATGTTTTTTGTCGTTTTCCCTTCACAGTTGATTTGATGTTAGGAAATGGCTTATGCTTTAAATTTGAATTATTTTATCTATTTTAATATATTTTTTTAATTTATTGAATTTAATTCGTATATATCCCGAATAAGTCAAAATGCTCATAAATTAAAAATAAAGTTCATAGCATGAATCAAATCTATATAATTTTTTGTCATTGTTATCAGGATGCGAATAATATCGAAAACTTTTGGTATACCATAGTTACCGTATTGAAACATATTAAATTTATCTAAATTTTTCGATACTGATGTGCAAAAAAGTGGTCGAGATGTGACCTGGAATTCAACGGGAATTCGTACGTTGAATGTTTAAAATCCTTAGAGCTTTGACTGTAGGAACCTTGTCAATTTCCACGTAGATACCTAAAAAACACGTCGGAGGAGGCTCCGGAGCGGGCTCTCCGACGCTCAAGTCAGTTATCACTCTTAATCTCAGATGAAATCGTATGAAATAGCTCAATTCAAGTAATCAAGTGTAAAGTAAGTAAAAGTATGTGATTGTGTGTGTTTCGTGATACCTAGTAGGGATATTTAAACCCCTCCGGAATGAGGTAACAGTTTTTCTCCTCTCCATCCACCTTCTTCGTCGTACTTTGCCGTTCCTCACCCCTCTTCTCAGAACTGATCTATGATTCCCCACATCTTCATCTCTCTTTTCATGCGGATCCTCATTCTGAGCCCTGGATCATAATCCAACGGTCCTCCATCCTTTTCGGAACCTCCAACTTCCTGTTGATAATCCCTTGGGCTGCGTTTGTTTTGAGACTCACACGGATGGACTTAGGACTTTGAGCTCTCCGTCTCATACGAGTTTGAGATTTAGAGTCTGGTTTTAAAATTCCACGTTTCATCCACACCTACAAATACCTATAAAATCTATTATTATTTTTCCCAATACATCACACTTTATACACTTTATTACTCTTCTCAATATAATATAATAATACAATATCAATCATTATTAAACATTGATTTGACATAAAGTTAAATCTCACTTTACTCAAATCTCAAAATAAACACATACATTTACTATTCATCAGGGATTCTAAATCCCTGGATTTTAAAACCTTGACTTGCTTCGCATACTTAAATTCCAAAATAAATGCAGCCCTGAAGATCGAAACTGCCCTCTGCAGCCCACTACTCAACTCTCGCGGATTGAGGCCTTCCAGCCATTGATCTCTTTCCATTCACGGCTCTGATCATCCTTTTAAACAATCATCCACTTATCCCACTAATAGCTCAACCTTAAACCGAAATCCTTCCTCTTGGGCCAACTCTTTCGGACCCAATCTGTTTGAGTCCTCCTTCCAAACTCGGTCTAGTCCCCTGGAATTCTAATATATGTGCCCAGGTTAGCTTCGTGGGCCCTGTCTTCTAGGCCTATCTTCCTCCACTGGGCCTCGCTCTCCCTCGAGCCCATTAGTTAGAGACTCCTCTAATCCACTCGAATATCAGGATCCTGGGCCTCCTAAACAGGCCCAAACCCTTTCTCTACTATCTCGGCCCACTTAGTTGGTCTTCTGCCCACTCAAGGTATGGTCAATGTTCCACGTGTCTTCTTTCCATTGGACGACATAAATATTCCCCATCAGATACATATTCTACCGTATTGATAATTTTAATACGGTAACAATATGATAAATATAAAGTTTCGTTGTTTCGATATTTTTCAACTCTTATGTCCAGTTGGCAGTTACCCAACACAACTTGTTTTGATTCGAATCATCCAATTGCGAAGTTCTTACAAATTTTCGCTTAACGGTGAGTGAAACATAATTTGGGAGTGACATTTTAACACTTTGAAAAGAAGTGAGTGTTAATTTTTACCCGTCTCATACGAGATTTTCCCCATAATTATCTCATATCACACAAATTACAAATATTTTTGTAGCATTATGACTTCGCCGTTGATAATAAATAGATGAATATTAATTTGGAACATGTACTATGATCATTTAATCAATTTGCAATGGTTACAATCTTTTTATTAATTTACAATTGGATACAAAATATTGTATAAATTGCAAATTGATGTTAGCCTAATGAATTATAACCACACTTTTATCATATTCCACAATTGTTCATCTCTTGGGGTTCGATTGCAATTCTCCCCTCTAACACTATAAACAAATTAAAAGGTCATGAGATGTATGAAAATTAACATCAATCGTCGAAAACTGTTAGTAGAGACATGCAGTTTTGCAGCTACTAAAAATCATAATGTATTAAGAAATCATTAAATAAAAAGAATTATACATATTTTTTAAAAATAAAAATAAAATATATTAACTTAAGTACAAGGTTACTCAAAATTTCGAGAGGTTACAACATAGATGTTAGGATTAAAGCAGCAATTATGGAGAAAATAATAGAAATACGAATTAAGGAACACACAATTTGGTTACCCAGTTCGTCGGGAATGACTACGTCTGGGGGCACTACCAAGCCAGGAGATCTACTAAATTTTCGAGTGATGTGTTGATACAATTACAATGAGTCAAAAGTGTTTAAATATGAGACATGGGCCAAAACCCTAAAATCTGCCCGCAGGCCTCCGATCCCGCTCGACCACGGGCCTTGATTGAGCGGATCTGCTCAAGCACACCATCTGGTCGAGCACCCTCTGGGCGCTGGAAAAGGGGGGCGCTCGACCATGCATATCTGCTCGACCAAAGAGCTTGGTCGAGTGCCTCATCTGCGCTGCATTCAGTCTCCATAACCCAACAATCTCCCACCTAGAGACTGACTCTAACTGTAACTTGTCTCCTCCGTTTCAACGGTCTCTCTCTCACTGGTAGTAGTGCCAGGCCTTCATCTCAATTTCCAATGCCGGTTGAAGTCATGCATAACTTCAAATTCTCTAAGGTCACAACCTTAGTCAACATGTCAGCAGGATTCTCACTTCCTCGGATCTTCATCAGCTGTAAGATCTTGTTCTCGATGAGGTAATGTATGTAATGATACCTTAACTCAATATGCTTCGTCCTCGAGTGAAACGCCGGATTCTTTGCCAAGTGAATAACACTCTGACTGTCACTATACAAAATACTATCCTTTTGCTCCTTCCCCAACTCACATCCAAACCATCTCCTAAGCCTCAAGAATCGCAACGCATTCTCTTCAAGAATTGATCGAGCTACGATCTTCTGCAACTTAGAAGCCCAAGAGATTGTTGTACCCCCAAAAGTAAACACATACCCGGTTGTACTCCTCCTTTTGTCGAGATCACTTGATGCCAAGTCTGCATCAACGTATCCTGCCAACTCAACGCTTTTGCCCTCAAAGCACAAAGCTTGATCAGTAGTACCTCTCAAGTACTTTAGGATCCACTTCACTGCCTCCCAATGCTGCTTGCCCGGATTACCCATAAACCGGTTAACCTCTCCAAATGCATGTGCAATATCAGGTCTTGTACACACCATAACATACATCAAACTGCCAAATTTGCATCAGTTTCGCTTCCTCACGGGTGAGTCCTTGTTGGATAGCTTGAATCGACTTCCCAACGGACACGAACCGCTTTCAGATCCTCCATACTAAATCTCTTCAAGACCTTCTTTATGTATTCACCGAGAAAGATACAACTTTCCTTTCCTACCACCCTATCACGATCGATTCAAGATGCCTAAGATTTGTTTTGGCCTCTCCAAGGTCCTTCATAGCAAACCTATCGGATTCTTTCTTCAACTTGCTCACTTCCCGAAACACTTGAGCCCCTTTATCAACATGTCATCAACATATAATAGCAAAATGATATAACCATCATCATACCTCTTGAAGTAACAACAATGGCCTGGCCACACCTATTGATCTCAATCTCGCATGAACCCATCTACTGATTTGTAATGGAGCTTGTTTCAACCCATACAAGCTCTTCTTCAATTTGCAAACAAGCTCAATATTCCCCTTTGACAAGTACCCTTCCGGTTGCTTCATGTAGATGTCCTCATCTAAATCACAATGAAGAAAGGTTGTTTTCACGTCCATCTGTTCTAACACCAAATTTTTTGCACCACCGGACTTAACTAGCAAATGGTAGTTAGCTTCACCATCGGAGTAAAAACATCAAGATAATCAATACCATGTTTTCTTTAAACCCCTTCACAACCGGATCTTACCTTGTAGCGCTTTGCTTCCATCGCCCCTCCTCCTTGATTCTGTAAACCCACTTATTATGTAATGCCTTCTTGCCCTTAGGGAGCTCAACTAGTTCCCAGGTTCCGTTGGTCATCAACGAATTCATCTCATCATCCATCGCAAGTTTCCACTTGCTCACATGTTCACTACGTTTAGCCTCTGCATAACATTCAGGTTCACCACCATCAGTCAACAATAAATAATGAAGAGAAGGTGAATACCTATCAAGAGATCTATGCTCTCTCGTGGATCTCCACAATGGAATTGGTCTTTGGTGGTGTCGTGGTTCTTCCTCAACAATCTCCTCATCGTCTTGAACCTCATTGCTACCACCCGAGTTCAAAATGTCTAACTCCACAACCTGAGTCTCAGAACCACCTTCTTTGGATATCCCCAACCTGTCCTTGTACAAAACTTGCTCATTGAATACAACATCTCGACTACGAATTATCTTTCAATTTTCATCATCCCAAAACCGATAGCCAAATTCATCACCGCCATATCCAACAAACGTACACTTAACAGATTTAGCATCCAACTTACTTCTACTAGCAGCATCAATGTGAACATATGAAACACACCCAAATATCTGAAGAAAAGACAGATTTACCTCCTTACTGGACAGCCTCCTCCGGTATGCCATATTCCAAGGAGTTGAGGGTCCTCTTTTTATCGTAGGCCGCAATGTTAACTTTTACGCTTTCAAAAACATCTTTGGCATCACACTTCAATCTCATACTTCTAAAGACGTTCACATAACGCCCTGTTCATATGTTACGCCACACCGTTTCGGGCTGGGGTTCTCTCTCACGGTTTTCTCCATTCAATTCGTTCATCATAGAATTTTTTGAACTCGGAGAACTCTCCACCATTATCCGATCTCAAACACTTCACTCTGAGACCTGTCTTAGTTTCTACAAGGGTCTTCCACTTCCTGAAAGCATTAAAGGCATCAAACTTATTTTTCAGAAAATAAACTCATACCTTCCTCGTAGAGTCATCAATGAAAGTCATGTAATATGACGCTCCTCCAAGAGATGTCACTGGTGATGGACCCCACAAGTCGTTGTGGACTAACTCCAGCTTTTGCTTCTTCAAGGTTCTGCCTCCATTCAAAAAACTCACCATTTTCTGTTTTCCAAATACACAGTCCTCACATAACCCGATGTCAACTGTCTTGAGGTCTGGCAGTTTACCCTTCGAACATATAACTTTATCCCTTTCTCACTCATGTGGCCAAGACGACGATGCCACAAATCTGCATTCCCCTTTTCACCTGCAAGAGCAATGTTGTCCCGGGTGTTGCCTGTCATGTACAACGTACTCTCCTTTTTGCCTCGTGCCACCACCATGGCACCTTTGGATATCTTCCATGTGTTGCATCCGAAGATCACACTATATCCCTCGTCATCAAGCTGCCCTACTGAGAGTAAATTCCTCTTCAAACCAGGAATATGTCTTACATCTTTCAACTGCAATACAGTTCCATTTGGTGTCTTGATCTGAACATCCCCATTCCATTTGATTTCCAGAGGCTCATCATCAGCTAGATAAACCTTCCCAAAGTTCTCGGAAGTGTACCTCTCCATTACGTCAGCATTGCTGCACGAATGAAACGATGCTCCAGAATCTAGCACCCACGATTCTAATGGACTGCTTACGCTCAAGATTAATGCACCTGAGCCCTCATCAGTAGCGGCGTTTGCTGAGTTGTCATCCTTTTTTGGTGCATTAGCCTGTGCCTTAGCTGGTGCCTTGCACTCCCTCTTGTAATGACCAAGTTCATGACAATTGTAGCACTCGACTTGACTCTTGTCCTTCTTGGGCTTATCCTTGCCCCTTGACTTTGATCTACCCCGATTTGGCTTCCCTTTGGATCCAGATCTGCCTCTGTTTCCCGCACTCAAAGCTGATCATGTGGCCACGCCCAACTCTTTCCTGCGAATCTCTTCGCTCATGATTAGATCTCTCATCTCATCAAATTTCAATTTCACTTTACCTGCTGAAGCACTAACAGCCGTCACCGTCCCACTCCAACTCTCTGGTAAAGAAGACAACAAAATTAGGGCTTGAATCTCATCATCAAAATCAATCTCAACCGAACTCAATTGGGCTATCGTCATATTGAATTCGTTGAGATGATCGGGCTACCACAATATCCTCCGCCATCCTCGGGTTGAATAACCTCCATCGATCGATGAACCTTGTTCACGCAGCCGGTTTTTCATACATCTCCGTCAAAATCTCTAGCATCTCCTTTGTGGTTTTTGCTTTCACCAGTAAGGCTCGGATAACGACAGACGAACCACACTCATCGCCTTCCCGTCCAAAGAACTTCCACTCGTCGTCCTTCATACCTTCGGGTTTAGAGCTTAAAGTTTGGTAAGATCTTTACCGTACAAGTAATCCTCATCTCATCATCCGAATCGAAATCCGTTCCATCAAACTTGCGATTTCCCCACCATCATAATTGCTCCCCCCGGATCCCTTTAACCCGATGCTCTAGATGCAGGTTGTTAGGATTAAAGCAACAATTATGGAGAAAATAATAGAAATACGAATTAAGGAACACACAATTTGGTTACCCGGTTAAACAAGAATGATTAATAAGGAAAGATCTACTAAATTTTCGAGTGATGTGTTGATACAATTACAATGAGTCAAAAATGTTTAAATATGAAACATGGGCCAAAACCCTATGAGCCCTCGATCCCGCTCGACCTCGAGCCGGATCTCTTTCGAGCACACCATCGGCGCCGAGCTCTAGGGCGCGGAAAAAGGGGCTATTGATCAGGCATATCTGCTCAACCAAAGAGCTTGGTCGAGCGCCTCCTCTGCGCCACATTCAGTCTCCACAACCCAACAATAAAAGCCATTACAATTTAATCGTTATTCGAAAAATGAGCAAATCTAATTTGAATTCGTCTCACAAGTCACAAAATGTCACATATATTGGAGAAAAAGTTATCACTTCAAAAAAATACATAAACTGACTATAAAAAGTTTTAGTTTTAAAAAAATATATTAAAAAAAAATACAATAGTCCAGTATAAATATAAATTTCAAAATTTTATTTGTATTTACTCAACTAAAACACATTATTTTCGTAATATTTAAATGTGACACTTATGAGCCAAATTCAATTTTCAACAAGGAGCGTACAATAGAGAAGCGTGCCACGTTAATTTAATATCAACAGCATTGAGTTGGTAGGGCGTGGGAAGGTCGTTGGTGGATCATGCGCAACATTTTCACTTTTCAGTATTTAAATTATTAAAGATTGCCCAACAATATCTTGACGCAATTTTACCGGACTTTCTGTCTCTATTAGGAGTATTAATTTTAATAAAAAATTGTTCCATTAATAATTCCATCATTAATAAGTATCTGTGCTCCATTATTGTCAAGTGCCCCTAAATCAAAATGGATTTTCTGCTAAGTGCTTTAAAGAATTTACAATATTAATTTATGTTTTGTGAATCTCATACTTGCTAGTTGCTAAACTACAAACTAAAGTGTGGTACTGGTAATGGATAATTACTAAAATGGGCCGTCCAATTACTAAAGTGTGGTACTGGTAATGGATAATTACTAAAATGGAATCGACACTTTTACTAATTACATCCTATCACGAAAGGAGAAATTACTAATATTCAACATTTTTATTGTTAACCATGACAGTAGCTTTGATTTCACCAGCAATCTTATTCAAAATAGGGACAATGTTATAGAAAACCAGTTCATTCACTATAAAAGAAATTGTTTTTAGTGGCAAATTTTGTTGTCACTATATACTTGAATTTTGTCACTGAAAATAGTTAGTGATAATATTGGAGGTTGTCTCTAGGTTGTGACTATAAATAGTGTCACTATAAAATTAGTGACGAAAATGTCTTAATCGTCACTATAAATCATATTTTTAGTCACGTTCATATTTTGTCACTAAAGCTTTTGTTATAGTCACTAAGTCACATATCTTTTTTTGTCACTATTAATCAATGTTTTAATCACATACCCTTTTTGTCACTATTACTCGATGTTTTAGTCACATATTTTTATTGTCACTATAATTCAATTGTTTAGTTACATATTTTTGTCGTCACCATTACTCAATGTTTTAGTTACATATTTTTATCGTCACCATTACTCAATGTTTTAATCACATACTTTTATTGTCACTATTACTCACTATTTTTAGTGACAAGTATTCATTTGTTACTAATTTTTTTGTCACTAAACATGATTTTTTTTTTTGTATTGATTCTTGCATCACCAAATAGTCCAAGCAACTCTTAATTCAATTAATTGAAGCAATTGTAGATAACAAATGTATCTGGCCCCATAATAGCACCAAATTGAAGGTAATTTACGATCCATCAATAGTGCAAAACCAATGGTGTCTCAAGCCACACCAAATTATTTAGGTAGAAGCATTCTTAATTTCTCATCTTTTAGATTATAATTCTAGGTGATTAACATGAATAAAAGCATTCAAATTAAAACAAACACTCAGAATTGCTTTTACATGTAATTCTAGATGATTGTTATACTAGTTTATCGAAAACATCCTCAAATTAAAGTGTGTGTGTATAGAGTAGCCAAATTAAGTGACAACTTTCTATGAGTATCTTATAATAAAAATAAATAATTGAATTGTGTTACAAAGACACACGACATCGATCACTTGATCTCCAACTGATCAACAAATTAACAAAAGAATCATCAATCCTGAAACCAGAATTAAAATTCACAAAATGTTGCTGATATATAACATTTCAAGATATAGCCATGCACAATTAATATTTAAGAAATAATAATTGCTACACAAATCACATGCACATTGACAAGATTAAAATTAGTGTAAGACTGGAATACATTTATTTCCACCAACCAAATAAAAAAATAAAAAATCCAATGTAATGAACTAATTAACACATGTATCCATTTCTTCATAGAAACATCATGATCACTTTTAATTAATCAATAGACATATAGTTCGGCAAGCTCCTCCAAATTAGAATCCGACCCGAGATTGGGGTCCGCATTCTCAAGCATCCATAGCAGGTGATCAAACAGCACCACCTCACACTTAACCGCCACATCCGGATCCGTACCCGTACCCGTTTCCCGTTTTGATTTGGTAATGAGAGCATTGAGCAAAGGGTGGTTCAAGTACTTGGAGCTGATTACGTACCTTCGCCTTGAACTCCCAACGAAAATGGTCTCACACGCTTCCTCATACGGGTCGGGTCCAGGTAGATCCGGAATCCGGGCGGATCTGGATCTGAGGCTGCTGTAAGAGGAGCTCCGACCCAGTTGCCGCGACAGCGTCTTGCATTTTCGCAGTAAGGAGTTGATTTTCTTCATGCTTTTGGAATTGAATTGAATTGAATTGTGACTTGATATTAATATACTCGATTTAGCTATGATCGAACGTGACAAGGATTATTTAATTTTTTTTAGATGAGTGGTATTATAGTACTAACTTTAATAGTAATAGTAATAGTAATAGTAATAGTGCGTGTGGGTGAAGGGTCATTGTTTGTGAAACCGAAATATATATAATTGAGTTGCTTGATTTAAACATGCCATCTTCTTGCGATGGGCCCCCACCGAGTTAAGGGGTCTTCATCTCGGCATGGATGGATTTAAGGGTATGTCCCCTTGATCTATTTATTTCTTTTTTAATTTTTATATGATTTTTTTTATCATAAAAGAATATATATATATATATATATATATATATTTCATTCAAAGAACTTGGCTATGAGAAATACCACTACAAAGTAGACTCATAAGTCTCAGGTGCAAATCGATGATCAGCTATCTCCTAGACATTGTTCAGGAATGACAGAAATTGAAAACTAATTGTAGTATTTCCAATCTAGCACTCTCGGCAGATTTTACATTTTAATTTGGAGCAACTCTCATATGCACCGTGTAATTTAAGTATATTTTTTTAAATATCATGTCTCAATTTAATTTATTTACACTAAAATATGCAATTTGTGTCAGTGAAACAAGTTGCATATTTAAATAATGCATTTGAATGGCACGCGCGGTGCACCTGCTGCATATAAGAATTTGCCTTAATTTGTAAGGCTAATTCACCCTCCCTTTAATTTGTAATTTTACATGAATGTATTCTAATTGATTATGTACTAGTTGTACTGTGCAGTTCAAGCAAATTTTTAAATAGTATCGTTGTTTTACTAAAAAGTAAATATTAGTTGTTGTTTTCAGTTAATATTGCTAATTATTTTTATTGAACAATGTTTTAGTTATACACTAGTGTTGTGTTCGATATAATAAATCAGGATTAATCGAACGCGTAAGAGCGACACGTGTAATATTTATTAAAATAATCATGCCAATGGACAAGTATTATTACAAGGAAAGAAAGAATGATCGAGCTAAGTCAAGAAACAAACAATCGAGGACTCAGCGGCAAAAATGAATGATATCGAGGGGTTTATGTTCAAGACCTCGGATATGTACCAAAATGTTTCGATATCCTTCAGATATCCGAGGGTCAAGATGTTCGCAGACATATCCTTTTTCGAAGACCTCGGATATCCCGGTGGTCAAGATATGTTCGAAGACCTCGGATATCCGGTAACTTGGTGACCAACATCGAAGAATCAAATCCCGGCGGTCGAGTGCTCGACACTCGGATATCCGGAAGACCATCAAACTTTAGGAGGACAATATTCCAAAGATAAAACTCGATATGGTTTAATGGGGCTAACAAAGCATCCAACCGAGCAAAAAGATTAATTTGACCGACCAAAAAGAGTGTCTTCTGGACAAGTAAGCTCCAAGATCAACCAGAAAAGTTGAAAAACGTGGCGAAAGATTACGTGAGTTCTTGCAAGAAGAAGTCTCCAAATTCAAAATCATGCTTGTCAAAGCACTACAAATAGAAATAAAAAAGAAAAAATATGTTCACAAAAATTACCTATACTTGAGAGGGAAGGAATAGAAAAATTTGAGTGATCATACTAGAAACCCTAAGCACTTTCGAGCCTAACTCTCCAAACTATCTTCATCCGCAATGATTCATCTTCATAAGGTGTATCAAATATTTATCGTGTAAAGCTTTCTAATACTACATCCCGGCTTGGCATGCCCTCAGAAAGTCATAAAAATTAACCTGGGTCAACAAATTCATCTTTTTTTAAAACTTATCGCACACGCGTGCATGTTTTGTTTGTGAGTTGTTATCATAATTAGCCACCACAATACTCTCGATAAAAAAAGAACAATTTCAAAAAAAGGCGGTGTTCTTCACCAAGGGTAAAAAATTGAGGTCGACAAATAAAATTTCACAAAGATCGGGAAGTAGAGACCATCAATCTTGATGATAATGCCATGATCCAACCAACGACAAAGCCATCATTTGTTAAGCGCATTGGTTTTTTATTCGCCAAATTAGAAACTCAAGAACACAAGAGTACATGATATACCGGCAATGAGCAAGCTCAAAAGAAAAATCGTGAAGAGAGCGAATCAAAAAGCCAATGATATGTCCGATCTAACAATCGTGGTTAGACCTTGAATAACCTTGTCCGCAAAAGACCGAACAATAATAAGCGACAGATCCAGGAAGGAACAACCAATAAACATTTTTATCTTCACGATTAGAACAAAAATCAGAACAAAATTGTCTATCCATCATCGATTGGGTAGTCAATGACAAGCTTATAAGTGGTTTGACCCATGGGTCCTCATGATGGGGTTCTCGATTTCCACAAAATTAGATCCATCGAGGATTCATCGACCGGGCCGCAACCAAAGGCCAAGAAAAGCTTAATATTTCGCCATTATCACCGATCACAAATACAAGAGAAAGTAGCAAAGACGACCACGTCCCTGTTCGATCTTTGAGTCGACTTTCATGTCCATCTCAAAGAAATACCGATTTTAATCAAATTCGTAAAGGCGATCATTCCCCATGACTTTGGGTGATCGGGCACATAGATGGTTTTCTACCTTTTCATTGCTATCTATTCAATTGGGACAAACGATTTTCCCCACTTTTCATCCTGCTTTCGAGCCAAAAATAAAGATTGGCTCATTTTTCCCAACTCGGATCGGGCATACATCGAAAAGATTTGATAAATGTTTGTATGATGGGGTTTTTTTGAAGAGGATGCCAAGATCCTCGAGGGTGGCCGGGGCTTGACTCCCTTGATAGGATGGAAATGCATCAAGATGGCCGAACACATATTCTGAGTTCCGAGCCCGGCGGCCAAAATCATAGCCATGCAAATTTTCGCCTAATCACGATTGGGTCGAACCTACAACTTGATGAATGAATGTTATAAAACCCCGTGCTCTTTCAAACCATTCAAGTCAAAAAAAAGAAGCAAATTCTGAAGTCTTTTGGGCATTTCAAATGGATCTTTAACCAAATCGACAATGGGACATGGAAATGTCAAGAAGAATCATAATGGATAAAATCGCTCAATGCTTCCAAATATTGTAATTTGAGTTACCGGGTTTTGAAAAGTTGTCGCGATTTAATGACTTTTGGAAGCTATAACGAAGATAATCGTCTTACCCATTTTAAAAATAATTGAAGAGACTATAATCGAAAAAAATAAATAACAAACATTTGACGGTGATCCCAAGAATCATGAAAAAAGGTAAAATACCCAAAAGAGGGCCTCCTAACATTTGGGAAGAGGTCGAGAAAGTCCGTCCCGAATATGGTTTGGATGTTACTAGGCACCAACATTATCGAGCAGGCCAAAAAAATGGAGATCGTGCCGTACAAGCGTCCATCAAAATGGCATAGCACATCAATAATAGACGCCCTTCTCACCAAATTATGTTTTCGTAAGACGATCTCGATGGAATCATAACTCCCACATAACTCCTTAACCATAACTTTTCGTCACCCCCGGGTTGAATTTCTCTGGTTGATCCGGAGCTTATGCGAACATTTTGTTCGGCCAACACCCTTGGATGGAAAAGCAAGTTGGGGTCTTGAGCAATTATATTGAACCATGTAATCATACCATAATGGGTTTTGGGGAATCAGAATCCGACCTATGGTATGATTAGATTAGAGTCAAAAGTTAGAATCAATTTTAGACCATGGAAACATCTAACTAGAATCTTTAGATTTTGTAATCATCGATATTCACAACCCAACAATAAAAGCCATTACAATTTAATCGTTATTGTTAAATTTCCAACACAAAAAATGAGCAAATCTAATTTGAATTATTGTCTCACAAGTCACAAAATGTCACATATATTGGAGAAAAAGTTATCACTTCAAAAAAAATACATAAACTGACTATAAAAGTTTTAGTTTTAAAAAAAAAAATATTAAAAAAAAAAGTCCAGTAGAAGTTCATTTGAAATTTCAAAATTTTATTTGAATTTACTCAACTAAAACACATTAGTTTTTTCGTAATATTTAAATGTGACACTTATGAGCCAAATTCAATTTTCAACAAGGGGCGTGCAATAGAGAAGCGTGCCACGTTAATTTAATATCAACAACATTGAGTTGGTAGGGCGTGGGAAGGTCGGTGGTGGGCCATACGCAACATTTTCACTTTTCAGTATTTAAAGATTGCCCAACAATATCTTGACGCAATTTTACCGGACTTTCTGTCTATTATTAATTTTAATAAAAAATTGTTCCATTAATAATTCCATCATTAATAAGTATCTGTGCTCCATTATTGTCAAGTGCCCCTAAATCAAAATGGATTTTCTGCTAAGTGCTTTAAAGAATTTACAATATTAATTTATGTTTTGTGAATCTCATACTTGCTAGTTGCTAAACTACAAACTAAAGTGTGGTACTGGTAATGGATAATTACTAAAATGGGCCGTCCAATTGATGTGATCCAACCAACAAAACTACGACCCAATATAAACAACGCGGTGAAAATGGAATCGACACTTTTACTAATTACATCCTATCACGAAAGGAGAAATTACTAATATTCAACATTTTTATTGTTAACCATGACAGTAGCTTTGATTTCATCAGCAATCTTATTCAAAATAGGGACAATGTTATAGAAAACCAGTTCATTCACTATAAAAGAAATTGTTTTTAGTGGCAAATTTTGTTGTCACTATATACTTGAATTTTGTCACTGAAAATAGTTAGTGATAATATTGGAGGTTGTCTCTAGGTTGTGACTATAAATAGTGTCACTATAAAATTAGTGACGAAAATGTCTTAATCGTCACTATAAATCATATTTTTAGTCACGTTCATATTTTGTCACTAAAGCTTTTGTTATAGTCACTAAGTCACATATCTTTTTTTGTCACTATTAATCAATGTTTTAATCACATATCCTTTTTGTCACTATTACTCGATGTTTTAGTCACATATTTTTATTGTCACTATAATTCAATTGTTTAGTCACATATTTTTGTCGTCACCATTACTCAATGTTTTAGTTACATACTTTTATCGTCACCATTACTCAATGTTTTAATCACATACTTTTATTGTCACTATTACTCACTATTTTTAGTGACAAGTATTCATTTGTTACTAATTTTTTTGTCACTAAACATGATTTTTTTTTTGTAGTGATTCTTGCATCACCAAATAGTCCAAGCAACTCTTAATTCAATTAATTGAAGCAATTGTAGATAACAAATGTATCTGGCCCCATAATAGCACCAAATTGAAGGTAATTTACGATCCATCAATAGTGCAAAACCAATGGTGTCTCAAGCCACACCAAATTATTTAGGTAGAAGCATGTCTCATCTTTTAGATTATAATCTAATTCAGGTCTTAATTTCTCATCTTTTAGATTTAACATGAATTAAAATGAATAAAAGCATTCAAATTAAAAACAAACACTCAGAATGCTTTTACACGTAATTCTAGATGATTGTTATACTAGTTTATCGAAAACATCCTCAAATTAAAAGTGTGTGTATAGAGTAGCCAAATTAAGTGACAACTTTCGATGAGTATCTTATAATAAAATAAATAATTGAATTGTGTTACAAAGACACACGACATCGATCACTTGATCTCCAACTGATCAACAAATTAACAAAAGAATCATCAATCCTGAAACCAGAATTAAAATTCACAAAATGTTGCTGATATATAACATTTCAAGATATAGCCATGCACAATTAATATTTAAGAAATAATAATTGCTACACAAATCACATGTGCATTGACAAGATTAAAATTAGTGCAAGCCTGGAATACATTTATTTCCACCAACCAAATAAAAAATAAAAATCCAATGTAATGAACTAATTAACACATGTATCCATTTCTTCATAGAAACATCATGATCACTTTTAATTAATCAATAGACATATAATTCGGCAAGCTCCTCCAAATTAGAATCCGACCCGAGATTGGGGTCCGCATTCTCAAGCATCCACAGCAGGTGATCAAACAGCACCACCTCACACTTAACCGCCACATCCGGATCCGTACCCGTACCCGTACCCGTTTCCTGTTTTGACTTGGTAATGAGTGCATTGAGCAGCGGGTGGTTCAAGTACTTGGAGCTGATTACGTACCTTCGCCTCGAACTCCCCACAAAAATGGTCTCACACGCCTCCTCATACGGGTCGGGACCCGATAGATCCGGATTCCGGGCGGATCTGGATCGAAGGCTGCTGTAAGAGGAGCTCCGACCCAGTTGCCGCGACAGCGTCTTGCCGCGACAGCGTCTTGCATTTTCGCAGTAACGAGTTGATTTTCTTCATGCTTGTGCAGTTTATTTAATTGAATTGAATTGTGACTTGATATTAATATACTCGATTACTCGATTTAGCTAAGATTGAACATGACAAGGGATTTTTTTATTTTTTTTTATTTAGATGAGTGGTATTATAGTACTAACTTTAATAGTAATAGTGTGTGAGGGTGAAGGGTCATTGTTTGTGAAACCGAAATATATATATATAATTGAGTTGCTTGATTTAAACATGCCATCTTCTTGCGCGGGGCCCCCACCAAGTTAAGGGGTCTTCATCTCGGCATGGATAGATTTAAGGGTATGTTCCTTGATTTTTTTTATTTCTTTTTTAATTTTTATATGATTTTTTTTATCATAAAAGAATATATATATATATATATATATATATATATATATATATATATATATATATATATATATATATTTCATTCAAAGAACTTGGCTATGAGAAATACCACTACAAAGTAGACTCATAAGTCTCAGGTGCAAATCGATGATCAGCTATCTCCTAGACATTGTTCAGGAATGACAGAAATTGAAAACTAATTGTAGTATTTCCAATCTAGTACTCTCGGCAGATTTTACATTTTAATTTGGAGCAACTCTCATATGCATCGTGTAATTCAAGTATATTTTTTTAAATATCATATCTCAATTTAATTTATTTACACTAAAATATGCAATTTGTGTCAGTGAAACAAGTTGCATGTTTAAATAATGCATTTGAATGACATCCTGTGATTGCTTTCTTTATAATATAAACTTGCTTTTAATTTGTAAGGCTAATTCACCCTCCCTTTAATTTGTAATTTTACATGAATGTATTCTAATTGATTATGTACTAGTTGTCTTTGTCAGAAAGTGCGATCAAGCAAAAATTTTAAATAGTATCGTTGTTTTACTAAAAAGTAAGTATTAGTTGTTGTTTTCAGTTAATATTGCTAATTATTTTTATTGAACAATGTATTAGTTATACACTAGTTACTCTGTAGTATCATACAATTGATGCACCAAATTGTTACTCATTATATAATACTAATGAAAATCCTGGATCCGTTATCCTAGTCATGTAATGTGAAACTATATAAGTTCATGAATCCAAATAATGGTTTATGTTATCACATGTACATACATGTTTCCGCTCCCATTGATATTGAGAGAGACATTCTCCCTAATTCATCTTAATTTCACATATCCAGTGAGATGACATAATAAAATTAACTTGGTGCATTTACATGCAGTAATCAAATATGAATTGCAAATAATAAATTAATATCTAAATTGATGATAGTATTATTGAAGCGCATGCATGCAGCATATTAAAGTGGCATACCCCACGAGCTCATGGAGACTGGGTTCACAGCATTGATCATAACAGATAAGTGACAAAAACTTTGCACGTGTATACATTTGTCATATATATAACTCTATACATTCATATTTTAAAAAATGTGTAATTTATACGCGAGAACACATATGACATATATATATATATATATATATAACCATATGAGAAAAAGAAATTGGCGGTGGGATAATATTGAAATCAGAAATATTCATAGCTAACATTATCCTAGGGAGAGGAGAGTGTTATACAATCTCATATATGGGGCGGATCTTTATTTCACTATTTGAATCACACTTTTTTCTAAAAAAAAATGATTGCATTGAGACCTAAAAGTTCATGATAAAAATTTGTGAGAGCTCGAGTTAATAGATAAAATTTATTTTTTTAATATTATTATTATGTGTATATATGCATAATTAGTATCATACATAAATATTATTACTATTTAAAAAGTATTTTAATTTTTAAACAGTAATATATTTTGTACATAACAGTGATATAATTTATATATAAATTTAATTCACAAGAGTGTTACCTTAAAACTAAAACTAGGGTCAAAATCAAATTAATAATATGTCTAACCCCATTAAACTATTATTGGTTTTGGATTGTTACATACAAACTATACAACTTTGGTACATAAACTGGAGTACATGTTACGAAGGCAAGGTCTTATATGAATCAGGTGCACAGTGCACTCCATAGTATATTTTAAAAATTTGTAACTTTTTGCATTAAAATTTGTAATTTGTTACATTGAAAACTACATTTATATTTTACGAACACATATTATATGTTTCAGTATAACAGTGCAAATTTTAAAATACACTATAAAATGCTCGGTGCACCTAACGCACAGGAGACTCACTCTATTATGAATTATGAATGTCCTTTAAGTTGCAAGAATATTTTATGGGAGTTACAAACACAACAAGAAAAAAGAAAAATAGCAATGAAAATTTAGCAACAAAGCTAAATTTCATCGCTAAAATCGATATTTTAACGGCGAAATAAAAAAATTTGTAGCTAAATTCTATGAATTAGTATTTGCAACGAAATTATAAGATTTTGTTGCTATAATTGCGACAAATTTTATATTTCTCCATTGCCTCTTCATTGCTCTAGTAAATTTTTATTTATGTATTAATGTATGGAGTTTTTTATAAATATGTGGTATGTCACCTTCATTTGTACACTATCAAAAAAATTGTGAAAAACTTCTAACATGGTATCACCCCAAATGTAGTCATACTTGACGATCTATGTAAACAAATTGTGTTCTTAATTTATTTTGTAACATGTTATTAACACGATTAAAGGCATATATGTCAAAAACAAATGCTAAATTTATCTCACTTTTTTCTAGAAACCTTTTTTTCAGCCAATTAGAGACATATATATGTCAAAAAAAATCTAAATGAATTAAAAATTGCACTGAACTCACCAAATTATCACTAAAATTACATTTATACTATATTTTTTAACACATAAATCGCGATAAAAAAAAAATAATTGAAGAAAATATACTACAAATTTGAATGGAAGAAGTTAATCATTTACATCGATCAAAATAAAATAATAAATATTAACATTTAACATCCATCGTATCAAAATTATACTCCCCCGTCCCAAACTTAACCCTACAGTTTCTGTTTTAGGCGTCTCATTCTTAACTGAACACTTCCTTAAATTGAAATATCCACTTTATCACTTTATTACATAAAATACTAATAAATAATTTTTTCTACCCCCAACTATTCATCATTTTATCACTTTATCACATAAAATATTAATAAATAATTATTTCTACCCCCAACAATTTATCACTTTTTCTTAAAACCAGCGATACAATAATTGTAGTGTTGAGTTGGGGAAGGAGGTAGTATAACATAATATATATATATATATTTTAGACCATGGAATAGTTGCTAGGACCCACCATAACGGACGCGAAAAAATATCTATATTAAGCTGGTCATGATATATCAAAGTTGTAGCACAATAAATTTAAATAAAAATTGTTCAACAATTCATCTGAAACATTAATTTCTATATACTAAAAAAGATCAAACAAATATACATAAATTATGGCAAAGGTCATGAGTCATATACTCCAAATACTTGGTGTAATGGGCGATTTCAAATTTTGAGTAAATCTTCATTTGATAAAAATAAAGTTGATTGTTTTAGACAATCCAGTAAATTTGAGTATTAAAAATTTATTTTGGGTAACAATTCACAATACTCAAAAGATCCCAACATTTGAAACAAATTGAATTTGTAGGAAAACGAACTTGTTAACTGTTTCAGTGTTTATTTATAGCCTTGATAACTTCAGATGCATGGGGCAGCGGTTCTTCCCACAATTAAATGTAACAGAAGAGTTGCATATATTTCAGAAAGCTACATCATCTTCAATCTATCCCTAACTGATTCATGATGTCGAAATAACATCATCATATTCACAAGTGGTTGTAGTAATATTAGGGGCGTGCAAAAGGCAATTTGGTGGAAACCAACCGTAATATGAAAAACCTAATTATAAACCGAATTTTTTAACCAAGTTGAAATCGAACAATATTTATAAAAACCGAACAGCCCGAAACCAAAATATTTCGGTTCAGTTTGGTCGGTTTGGTCCAAAAACTTTTTTTTTTTTAATTTTCAAAAGCAAGGACAAAAAGCGTACAATTTTCCCAGGAACTACGGTAAAAAAAAAATAAAAAATAATGTAAGCATCAATTTATTAGTTCCCAAAAATTAAAAATAATTCAAAAGGTTAAGCATTAGTAGGTTCGAAAAGCTAGGATACACACCCCATATCTTAAGTATCAGTACAATAGTTATCTTAAAGGTTGAAAGTTATAACAAATTACAATTCCGAACAATCTCAAGTAATGACAAATAAGTACAAGCTTCAACTTAAATTTATAACAACTAACTTCTGTCTTCAAAACTTCATCTCCATTCAATAGCTTTTGCCTTCAAAATCTTTCAACAACTTCTACCTACACAATTTAAAGAAATAAATAAGACAACCCATATAAATTGTAGGTATAAAATTCATGCAAATATATATACATACACACTAACTGAATGAGCAGGTAATGTATTACCCACTGCTCATTTTGTAATGATATATTAGGGTACCTAAAAGAAGAATTCAGTAACTAATGGTCGGTGTTTGACGATGACATGAGACGAACTTTAGGCAAATCTACAATATAAAATGATAATAGTGTTAAAACAAATTAAATTACACATAAAAAATATATAAAACGAATGTACTAGTGATTTAACTAATTAGGAATAACCTTTTAAAAATTTCTCAAGCTCCTCCAACTTCGAATCACTTACTTCACTTTCTGAATCTCGTAGCCAATCTTGAGTGCGTATTAAACTCTCAAAAAGTCTTGGAGTTAAAGAACTCCTAAAGTCATCTAGTACCCTTCCACGGTACTAAATATAGATTCTGATGCCACAGTTGAGATAGGAACAACCAATATATCCCGAGCCATCTTTGCAAGAATTGGAAGTCTCGAAGAATTTGCTCTCCACCACATTAACATATCTAGTTCATCATCCTCAACAATGTCCTCATGCAAGTAGGTATCTAATTCTGTTTTCTTCCTTCCCCCACCACCAGTTTCTTTTCTCTGCTTCTTAAACCCAGTAAGCATTCCACGATTAGTACCACCAGCCAAGTTAGGGATCGAGAGCGACGAGAGGCTACCACTTGCATTTGCCTCACTTCCCTGCAGATACTTTTGATTATATTCTTTGAACAATTCTGCAAGTCCATTCTTCAAAGATTACATCACATTTTCACCATTTTCAGACACATACATCTTGCACAAAGAGTACTTCAAGTAATCAAATTTAAGATGTGGATAAAAAATATTCGCTTAAAAAATCACTTTGTTCATTTTTCCCAGATCTCCCCAATATTTCTCAAACTTTGTCATCATTGTCATACCTAACTCCTTCACAAATATATCATCATTATTCTTCTATTCATTCGAAACACAACACAATTCATTAATCTCATTAAAAAATGAGCTAGCAGTGACATATAATGAACCAGAAATTCGTAAAGTCAAATCATAAAAAATCTTCAATAAATCATCAATCTTGCGAACACGAGTCCAATCAATAGATGTTGGATGCCCATTTTCCTTCAAAGTAGAAACGTAACTCGATTCATCCATTTCATACTTTTCAAATGCTCTCTCAAATTTTTCAGTTGTTGTTATCATCACATAGGTGGAATTCCACCTTGTAGCTACATCTAAGCACAACGAGCTCTTGTTTTCCATCCTCTCATAATTCACACACTCTTTGAATTTATGAAGTCAAGAAGGGAAATTTCTAATATATCTCACAACATCCCTCACACATTTCACTGACTCATCAACATCTTTCAAACCATCCATAACCATCAAATTAATGATATGTGCAATACATCTCATATGGAGGTACTTACAAGCTGCCACACTACCCTCCCAATTTATCATCCTCTTTTTCAAGTGGGTCATACATGTATCATTCGAACTGGCATTGTCCACAGTTATGGTGAATACATTCCTCAACCCCCACTCTACAAGACAAGTTTCAATCGAATTTCCCAAGTAATCACCCTTATGACTAAAGACTTGCACAAAATTCAAAAGTTTCTTGTGTAACGTCCAATCGTCATCAATAAAATGAGTAGTAATGCACTTGTAATTCATCCTTTGCACAGAAGTCTATGTATTAGTGGTAAGACTAACTCTTTGACAATTGTCTTTAAAAAAAGACATCAACCTAGACCTTTCACTAGCATATAAATCAAAACAATCACGTGTGATAGTCAATCGAGAAGGAACAATAAACCTAGAACATGCTTTCTTCATAACATTCCTAAATCCCTTCTTTTCCACAAATCTGAATGGCATTTCATCTACAACAATCATGCACGCAATGGCTTTCCTAATTTCATCATAATCATATTTCCAAGCAGACGACGTACCTCCTTTATCACCACCATCTTGTTTAGTCGACTGCAAACAATGATTGATGGGGTTGTTCGTTGTTGGAGTTGTTCATGCACGCTAACATATGATTATGAAGCGATGTAGTGCCAGTTCTTTTGGACTCATATTTATAAGTTTTAGAGCAGACCATTCACCTGGCTTCATAAACAATGCCATTGTCATCCTTGATCTTCTCAAAGTATTCCCACACCTCGGATCGTTCTTTCATTTGTTTCCTATTCCATGTTGATTGTCCAGTAGAATTATATGAAGTTTGAGGGGGTTGTTCTTGACCCACGTTGCTTTCAACAAACTCATCTTCTTCTTTTAAGTTTGACATCTATAAACAATATAAAACAAACATGATAGAAGTAATAAGAAAACACACAGTTTATTTGAATTACAGATAGGAAAATAATACGGCAATCAAACATATTTATGCAAAATGAACCCAAACTAAACTCTAAATTTTGAGCATATTGTTGTAGGAAATTCCTGGTGTCTACATGATGCATGTTGCATTAATAGCAATACAGGAATTGCACAATAATGTTCTACTCCATAAGTGAATTTTAATGTAGCTCAAAAGTTTATATTGTAACATTATGAACAAATTACCAAAAGTCAAAAGTGGAAAAGGGCTTGTGATTGTTGTAATACGAAAGCAGAGTTTAATTACTAGAAATTAAGAACTTCCACACAGGGAAAATATACAATAGAAAAATCCCCATTGCCAAAATTCATGAGACCTAAAAGTAGAACACATCAACATAACTTCACAAAGCAGTAAATCAGATAGCAGAAATTCACGAGAAAAAAAAATCGGCGTAAGAAATTACCCAATCAGAGTCTCGCCGGAAAATAAATTATACAATTGAGTCTCCATATCTCTTCGAGGGCGTTATTTTACTCCGATTTGCACGACGGAAGTGGGGATGAATGGATGATGGCGGCGTACGCAAGCAAGTTGGAAGAGAGGGGGGTGAAGCTACTGGGGATGTGACGGTTGTCCATAGATAATTAAGGGTCGCCACCCGTTGTGCCGATTGGAGCGCTACCTTTTGTGGCGGTTGGAGCGCCGCCATGGGGACTCTGAAACGCGATCGTCAATTCGGCCAGTGAGCGGCTGAGCGAGCGATCGAGCAAGTCAGTAGACACTTGATTTAAGATTAGGTTTTTAGGTTGAGATTAAATTTAAATAAATATATATTTTTTATATTTTTATAATTATTTCGATTCGGTTCAGTTTGATCGGTTTTTATTAGTAAAATATCAAAATCGAACCGAAATAAAAAATATTCTATTTTTCAAATAATCGAATCAGAATAAATCGAAAATTGGGGATAAATTTTAAATTTTTTATCCGATTTTTTCTGATAATGGTCCGATGCGGACCGTATTTTGGACACCCCTACTTATTCAGGTCATCATCTTCGTCTCAAGCATGCACATTAGTAGATAACACGAGATCAGCATCGCCAATTGTAATAGAGGATTTAAAGAGTATAAATTGATTTTTTTTTAATAATAATATATTACTTAACTCTTATTTTTATATTTTGAATTATCAGTGGAGTTAATAAATAGGTGGGTCATCCCACAATTCCCACTCCTCCACACTCTCCACTATTTTGTACAAGTAAAAACACCGCTCCACTATGAGTGAAAATGTGTAAACGCATACATATATAAGAATTATTTGTTAAAAAAAAAAAAAAGGTATGCGGTGTATATAAATCCCCATTGTTCCCAGCATCCCCATCCCCATCCCCAAATCAACCCAAATCAAATATGAGTACAAATTCTAAACTAACCACTTAATATTTTGTCTTACTAGCATATTTCTGTTTTAAGATGAAGCAAGGAAAGTTTTCCTCGTAAAAAATCTTTCTAATTTGAGGTTTATTTGATAGTATTTTGTTTTTACACTGAATTGAAGTACATTTGTTGTGTATTTTATTCTGCATGGAGAGAGAGACGTTTGTACCTTCTGAATTTTTTTTTGTATTTTTGTTCTTAAATTGTATGTTGGTGTATCTTGATCATCATTACTTTCTATTTCGATTTCCTATTTTACAATGTAAACATGAGTTAACTTGAGTCACAATATTATTAATCTTGAGTTTTCTTATCCTAGGTACACCTGTTTAGATAAGTAAACGAAATATTTTGTCGTCATCTTGCAGACATAAACAGAGATGAACTAAAACAGAGGAATTTCTTAAACCAAGATGGTACACTTTGTCGTTTCGTTGGACCGCTTCCAATCAACACAATCCTTCTTATCCGATTTGATTGACTCGTCAGTTGGCTTGTCAGGTTTAGGTGCAGTAAGAACCCAGTTATGATGTTGTGCGATTAAGACAATAGTAAATTTATGATACCAATCAACAAAATTCTCTCCAATAAGCAAATCGTCTTTAAGTATATTGAACAGTAGATTAAAAAGTTGCGACATGACATACATTTTGTGTTAATAACACAAAAAATATCACATAATTCGATAACATGAATCATATTGAAATCTCGAAAAAATATGAACATGCATCAGTCAACATCTTAAAACAGTTTAAATGAGCCACGTGGGTGGGTCATCATTTAAAACACATATAAGCAAGTTACAAACAAGAACACTTACAAACCTTTAATTCAAAAAAATTAATAGTTGGCTCCCACTTGACCAATATAAAATTGACAGGGACTTCGGCGAAATATATGCATATCAATTTTATACCTAAGTAATAACCATAATTAAATACAGAATTTTTATTTCGTTTTGAACGAGCCTCTTGGGAGGATCATCGTCGCCATTAATAATAATCCACAATCATCATTTTGAGAATTTATTCATGTGAAAGCTTTCTTTTGGCCGTCCCGTAGGGAAATTTCTCCAAAAGAATTCACAAATAAATAAATCATGGAGGTCAAAATTAAAAAATTATCAATTAATTATTTAATCATACTTAGTCATTTTTGAAAAACGAGATTTTTCATGCACAACAAATCCTCATGCAAACATATTTAAACGAATTAAATAAAAGCATAAAAAATAACATAGCATCAACAAAATAAACACATTGGGCACATATATACAATTGTCACGGTTTAAATTTTTGTCTTGAATTTGAGAAATCGTCCGTCTTCAATTCCTCCCACTCGATCGTCTCGAAAAAAAATTCTTCACGTCTCGTTACCACCGACTCACATGGTAGGGATGCAAGCCTTGCATCCGGCCCGGCCATATCGGTCGGCGCAGGCACGAAGCACCCAACGACGTCGCCCGTCATGTTTCGACACTTCTAAGTAAAGATCGGCTCGGCTCCATGCGTCTGTGCGCCCGATTACCTCACCCCAAGCCTCCATGCATCGCCCGGGCGTCACCCACGCCAAATCTTGCGCCTCACGGGTTCCGTCGCCCGATCCTGCTAAGACGTCCGTGCGTGCCGGTGTCGCGTCATAGCGTGCCTCCTTTGCACGCGTTTGTAGCGATGCATTAATCGCGATGTGCCCGATTTTCAGATCCCGTCTTTAATCCCCGTCTTCGTCTTCGATCCGGTTACAATTTATTTAATGGAAAAATAAATAAACCTATGATCTAGACTAGTCTATTACATTGAACAAATCAAATAAAACTAATCTACTCGTGGATTTTCTCACGAGAAAAACGAATCCGAACGAGTCGGATTAAAAACCAATCAATCATACACATGAATTAAATAAACATTAAATTACCATGACAATTGGATACCTGCAAAAAAGATCTAACAATTCTACTATCCAATTTTCAAAATTTAATGAACAACAATTTAAATCACGGAGCCCGAAACCGAGGCTCTAATACCAGTTGTTGGGAAATAGGGTGCCCGGATCTATTCGAGGTGCAATTTAAATACAAATTTAAATTATTTAATTATTACTAGCATGAATTAATTCTATATTAATTCAAATAATAATTAGATAGCAACAACATATCATGCATATAATAAAGCCACGTAAATCCTACACATGCGAATTTCTAGGAGTTACGTAAGACGTACCTTTTGGCGAATTAAACGGAGACAGATGAGCAACGGTTCGACGAACACACCCAAAGTCCTTCTTTAGTATTCCCACGCCCTTGTTCAACAATATGGTGCTAGGAAGCTCGCGAACAATTAACGAAAAGGGAAAAAGAAAAATATTTGCCACCACCTTTGTGGATTTCTAATTTTTCCAACACATAAAATTTTATTGGGGATGAAAAATTCATCCCCTATTTATAGAGGCCATTGGGGGCGAAAATTTTGTGGCTAATTAGGGTTAGGAAATTTCTTTGTATCTTCCCAAGATATAATCTTGAATATATCTTGTATATTCTATTTCCATAATAATCACAAAATATTTTTTATTCTCCAATACTCCATAAATTTCGAAAATCCCATTAATATAAAGGGAAAAAAAATCTTTGACTTTTCTTGAATTTATGGGATATACCTGTATCTCAAGAATACTTATTCCATAAAATCTTTCCAAGAAAATCAAGAAAATATTTTCTCCCTCTTCTTAATATTTTTGAAAATATTGAAAAAATAAGGCAACAATATTTCTTTTATTTTTAAGTACATTTTTCAGTTAATGGACTTTATCTTTGGGCTACTAAAGGGGCCTTTGGAAGAATTAAGATTGGACCTTTCAATGGACATTGAATTACCAATATTGAGCCACAATATTATTCAAGTCCATAAATATTAATTAATCCCACTACATAATTAATATTGCACTATCCATATTAACCCATATTATTGTAATATGGCTCCCGATTATTATTTTTCGTGTTTAAGATTATATTAGTCAATTAATTAATTCAAGCCACTGAAAAACTTTATATTAATTAATATCTTTTATAATTGGTTTAAGAATAACTCAACATTATTGTCCATACCGGAGATTAATTCCACTTGCAAGATTTGGTATGATAAATCTTATGAGCCTCCCAAGGGGACAAATCACGCAAGATGTACTTATACGATTCTCCGTATTAAATCTTAGCAATCTTCGTGTAACTAATAATATTGCCCAAGATATAAGGTATCGAATCGTATTGATTATCTTCCCATCATAAGTCAAAGCAATAGTTATTAATTTCACACGATCCTATTTAAGGGATGAAGATTAAGAAATAACGAACCACCGAGGTCTAATTCTTCAAATATATACTCCCTCCTATTCAAAATATAAGATATTTTGGCCTTTTGCATGTTTATTAAGAAAGAAAAATTAAACCAAAATTAGCCTTATTTAATGATAAATTATATTTAATGACATGATAGGGAGTAAAACAATAAAGGAAAGAAAGTGTATTAAAAAAGGGCAATGTAGGGAAATAAAAGCCAAAACATCAAATAAAAAGTAAATAATGCAATAAGCAAAAACATCTTATATTTTGAATAGGAGGGAGTATAACATTCAATCATATTTAATGAAACAATAATAAATAATTTATTTCAGTAAATAAATAAGAAATTCAGTCTGGTTATATATAAAGTAAAAAACATACTTTACAGTATAACCCCAACAGAAAAATCTCATGGGAAAAATCCTTCTAAATATGTGTTATTATGATATTGCCATCTGCAATTGTTGTTGGGGAATAAGTTGCACAAATCTATTCGGGGTGAATATTTAAATACAAATTTAATTCTTATAATTATTACTAGCATGAATTAATCCTATATTAATTCAAATAATAATCCAACAACATATCATGCATATAATAATTCACGTAAAACCTACGCATGCGGAATTCTACGAATTTATGTGAACGTACCTCTTGGGATGACAACGGTGTGGCTGAATAGACTAACCGAAAGGACTTCTCAAGTATTCCCTTAGCCCTCGTTCGACTATCCGGTGGAAGGACACTTGTGAACGATTTAACAAAAGGAAAATAAATTATGTTGCACCACCTTTGTGGATTTTACTAATTTTTCCTGCACATGGAATTGTACTTGGGAATGAAAGAATCATCCCCTATTTATAGAGACCAGGTGGTCGAAATTTGTGCCCAAAAATAATGTGGGAAAATCTTTTCTTGATCTCCAAGAAATCTTGAATATATCTCCTATATTCTTTTTCCCATAATTATAATATTCCACAAAAATCCCACCTACTCTATTTTATGGAGTTTTCGAAAATATAGGGTGCCAAGAATCCAAGATTTGGATCTTCTTGAATTTATGAGATATTCTTGTATTTCAAGAAATACATATCTTCCATAATATCTTTTCAAGAAAATCAAGAAAATCTTTCTTGCCCACTATATTTCCAAATTTTCGAAATCCTCTTATGAATTAACCAAGTGGGAGATTTCTTGAATTTAATGAGATAATCTTGTATTCCAAGAATACATATCTTCATTCCATAACAAAATTCAAAGAAAATCTTTCTCCCAACTTATCCATAATTTTCGAAATTTACTTGGAAAAATAAGCAACAATATTTATTTTATTTAATCACCTTTTTCAGTTAATGGACTATATGTTGGGCTACTCAGGGGGCCTTTAGGAGAATTAAGATTGGACCTTCTAATGGACCTTGAATATCTAATATTGAGCCACAATATTATTCAAGCCCATAAATATTAATTAATCCCACTACATAATTAATATTGCACTATCCATCTTAACCCATATTACATTCAATATGGCTCGGTTATTATTTCCGTGTTTAAGATTATCTAGCCCATTAATTAATTCAAGCCCTTTGAAATAGCTTTCCATTAATTAATATCTTTTGTCCTTGGTCAAGGAACGGTTCAACATTATTATCCATACCAAAACTAATTCCACTTGCAAGATTTGGTATGATAAAGCTTATGCACCTCCCAAGGGGCAAATCGAACAAAGCAAGATTTTGCACACGATTCTCCGTATTAAATCTTAGCAATCACATGTGACCAATAATATTGCCCAAGATAAAAAGTATTGAATCTCATTGATTATTTACCCATGATAAGTCAAAGCAATAGTTACCAATCCCACGTGATCTTATTTAAGGAGCGAAGATTAAGAAATAACGAACCATCGAGGTCTAATTCTTCCTTGTTCGATTCTGAAGAATTTATCCTCATGTAGGTCCTATTGATTGCATCGATCATGCACTAGTGTAATCTCTTGGTCAAGACAAGCCAATCCCCCGAGCCTTACACTTCAACCTTTCACGATGGGTTGTTCATTTCCATCTAGGTCGTGAATGGCGTACTTTTTTAGTTACAAGGGATTTGTTAATTTAATCTTACGTGATCCGGTATCACTAAATTAACTACAATGTAAACATGTCTTAATTTTTTGAACAGTAGCAAAAGAAATATATGTAACATTCGATAATATTTAAAGCATCGATGATAAACAATTTATTTGATAAATAAGTCCGAAATTAGGTTTTGATTATACAAAAGTAAAAGCATACTTTCTAGTATAATCCCAACAATCTCCCACTTATACTCAAAGTCCTTTTAAGTATACTACAACATGTCTCGTGTAATTGACATCTAATGTCACCTACACAAACCTAATAATTTCTCCCACTTATACTCAAAGCAGTTTGGCAAGCGGTCTTGACACCCATTCCTTCCACATGTCTCTCGAATGTATTCAGAGGCGGACTCTTTGTGAATGGATCTGCTAGGTTGTCCTCGGACGCTATCTTTGCCACTTTTATATCTCCTCTCTTAACGATATCTCGTATAAGATGGTATTTCCTTTCAATGTGTTTCTTTCGGCTTTGTGGGCTCTTGGTTCCCTTTGAATTTTGCAAGCCCTTTCCGCATTGTCACAATAAACAATGATTCTGCTGGGCAAATTCGGAACCACATCTAAGTCCACTAGGAAGTGCTTGAGCCAAATTGCTTCTTTCGCTGCCTCGCTAGCAGCTACATATTCGGCTTTCATGGTAGAATCTGCGACGGCATTTCATTTGACGCTTCTCCATGTCACGGCTCCTCCCCCATGCAAAACACATCTGGGAGGTAGATTTTTCTCGAGTCTATGTCCGATTGGAAACCGAGTCCGTAGCCAATGGGGATTGGATTATCTGACTGATAAACCAACATTCTATCCCGAGTTCTTTTCAGATACTTCAGAATGTTTTTAACTGCCGTCCAATGCTCTTTCCCCGGATTACTTTGATATCTTGCCACCATGCCTACGGCAAAGCAGATATCCGGTCTCGTACACAGCATTGCATACATAAGGCTTCCGACAGCCGAAGCATAAAGAATGCCTTTAATGTCATCTATCTCCTTTTGCGTCTTAGGGGACATTTTCTTGGATAGATGGATTCCATGCCTGAAAGATACGAAGTCTTTCTTGGAATCTTGCATGCTGAAGCGTTTCAAGACAGTGTCTATGTATGAAGCTTGCGATAAGCCGATCATCCTTTTCTTGCGATCTCGAGTGATCTTGATCCCAAGGATGTGCCCGGCTTCCCCTAAGTCTTTCATATCAAACTGTTTTGAAAGCCATGCCCTTACGTTTGATAACACCTTCACATCGTTCCCGATGATCAGAATGTCATCTACGTATAGTACTAAGAATACCAATGCAGTTCCGACACACTTTTTATACACACAACTTTTGAACTTGTTTTGATCGAACCCATAAGACTTTGTAACATGATCAAAACATTGGTTCCAAGCTCTGGATGCCTGTTTGAGTCCATAAATGGACTTCTTGAGCTTACAAACTAGGTGTTCTTGACCTGTTTCAATGAAGCCTTGGGGTTGTTGCATATAGATCTCTTTATCAAGACTTCCGTTAAGGAAAGCTGTCTTGACATCCATTTGCCAGATTTCAAAGTCGAAATGCGTTGCAATCGATAAGAGAATACGGATGGACTTAAGCATGGCTACTGGAGAAAAAGTTTCCTCATAATCGATCCATTCTTTCTGAGTATAACCTTTCGCCACTAGTCTTGCTTTGAAGGTTTCAACCTTCCCGTCCGGTCCTCTTTTCCTCTTATATACCCACTTGCATCCAATGGGTTTGACCCCATTAAGTGGTTCGACTATCTCCCACACTCTGTTATGAAACATAGAACCCATTTCGGCTTTCATTGTTGTTTGCCAAGAATCTGCATCCTTGTCCTGGAGTGCCTCGTCATATGTCCATGGGTCTGATTCGTCTTGTCCGAGAATCAAGTCCGAGGACTCTCCTATTCCCATGAATCTCGAAGTCGTCTTACAACCTTCCCACTCTGACGAGGAGGGTTGTTGTGAAAGTGTGTCATTTGGTATATCATCTAAAAACAATTGGCATTGAGGTTTGCCCACTAAGCTCATTTAAGGTAATCTCACTTCTGGGTTTTCTTTGGTTCATATAGTCTTCTTCCAAAAATCTAAAGTGGGTGCTGATGACCACCTTTTGATCTTCGGGACCATAGAACATACACCCTTTTTGTTCCCGGGGTAACCTACAAACAACCTTAATTCTCGATCGAGGATCCAATTTACGGCTTCCTTGTCCAACACGTAGGCTGACACCCCCAAATTCTCATGTGTCTCATACTAGGCTTTGCTTTGGGTCCACAATTCTTTGGGAGTTTTGGGAACCGATTTGGATGGCACAAAGTTCAGAATGTAAGCTACTGTTTCCAAGGCATGACCCCAGAAGGACTTGGGAAGATCCGCATAACTCATCATAGATCTAACCATTTCCAAAAGAGTTCTGTTTCTTCGCTCTGCAACCCCGTTTTGTTGAGGGGTTCGGGTGCGATGTTTGGGATGCAATCCCTTCATCGAGATAAGTAGTTCAAAAACTCATCATTTGAGGTATTCGCCTCCACGATCAGATCGTAGAGACTTGATACATTTTTCCCTATGATTCTCTGCTTGAGCCTTAAATTCTTTGAATTTCTCAAAGGTCTCAGATTTATGCTTCATAAGGAAAATGTAACCGTACCTTGAGTAATCATCAATAAAAGTGATAAAATACTCATAACCTCCTCTTGCTTTGGTTGACATTGGACCACATACACATCGTGTGAGCGATCTCTAACACTTCTTTGGCTCTATTCCCTTGGCTCCAAATGCCCTCTTGGTCATTTTACCCTCCAAACATGATTAGCAGGTTGGAATCGGTTCAACTTGGAGAAGCTCCAGTGAACCGTCTTTCACCAACCTTTGGATCCTCTTTGGATTTATATGACCTAATCTTAGATGCCAAAGAAGTGTCTCTTTCACGTCTGATGAACGTTTTCTTTTCTCGGAAATAGTTGATGTGTTATAGGATGCATTTCGTGAGTGGTGTGCACAGTTAATTATATGGAGATTATTCGACAACGTTCCATGACAGATAAATTTATCAAAAAGAGAGATGGTAACAACTTTATTAAAAGTAACCGAATATCCATCATGAAAAAGTTTAGAAACTGAAATCAAATTCTTTCTAAAACTCAAAACGTAAAGAACATCTCTTAGAATTAAAACTCTGTCTTCAAAAGACAGGTGCACTTCTCCCATCGCTTCAATTTGCCACTCTCGAAGACGCATCGCCCAGTGTGATGAGGATCTCACTTCCACTTAGTTGTCGGGTCCGCTTGAACCCCTGTAATGTGAAACAAACATGATCAGTGGATCCCGTATCCACCACCCATAAATGGGAGGCATACGCCGCTAAACAAGTTTCAACAACTAGTGCGTGAGAATTACCTTTCTTTCCTCTCCTTTTGGGATTGGAACAGGCTGACCTCCAATGTCATTTCTCCCAGCAATTAAAACATATTTCTTTTGGAACTTTCTTGACACCCAAACATCTAACCGTTTTTTTCTCACTTTTCTTAGTGATGAGTTTGCGTTGGTTCTGACCATTTTCCTTTTCTTGAGACTTGCCTTCCACTGGCCTAGATCTCGAGAAAAGACTTTTGGTCACCAATGCTTCATCTTTCTTTCCTAAATGCTTCTCTACTTTCTCCAAGGCTTCTTGTAGATTATCCATAGTAAACATGTGATCACTCATCACAAAACTACAGTAAAATCCATCGAAGCTCCTTGGAAGAGTAAGCAACATAAATTCGATTTGGGCCTCATCACAATACTTAGTTCCGAGATAAGCCAGTTTTTGAAAATGGTGTTTAACTCTGAGCACATGCTCCCTTACAGGTGTTCCCTCAGCCATCTTTAGCCTAGCCACGTCGTCATTTTTAAACTGATTGATCATGCGGTCTTTTGTTAAAAACATTTCTTCAAGACTTTGCATAATTTCCGCAGTAGACTCAACACCTTCATGAATGTGTCTCAAATCATCAGATAGTGAAGTCAAGATTACACGTTTCATGGGTTCATTGGCCTGCTCCCAAATTTTATACTCATGTCTTTCCGCATCAGGTGATTCATCAGTAGGCTTACATGGCTTGGGTACATCAAGAATCCAATAATGTTTTTGTGCAGGTAGGACAAAGCTCATATTTCATTTCCAAACATTATAGTTTTCGCCAGTTAATTGGTGTTCTTTGAGTGTATACAACAGTGGATTAAAAGGTTGCGACATGATGAACTAAAATAAATAATAATATGCATAAGCACAAATATATCACAAGGTTTGATCACATGCATCATATTAAAATCTCAAAAAAATATGAACATCCATCAGCCAACATCTCAAAACAGTTTAAATAAGCCATGTGGGGTGGGTCATTATTTAAACACATTCAAAGTGTTACAAACAAGACGATTTACAAACCTTTAATATCCAGATTAATAGTTGGCTCCCACTTGACCAATATAAAATTCGACGGGGACTTGGGGAAGTATATGCATATCAATTTTATACCTAAGTAATAATCATGATTAAATACTAGATTATTATTTCATTGAATGAGCCTCGTGGGGAGGTCATCGCCGCCACTAGTAATAACCCACAATCATCCGTTTGGAATTCATTCATGTGAAAGCTATCTTTTGACCGTCCTTGGGGGAATTTTCTCCAAAAGAATTCACAAATAAATAAATCATGGGTCAAAAATTAATTCAATTTTGATTATACAAAATAAAAAGCATACTTATTTAAATAATCCCAGTAATTTTTGAAGGTGAGATTTTTCAAAAGATAACTTCAAAAGAGAAATACATTTAAACTCAATTAAATATAAGCTTTTAAGAGATCTGAAAATAAATCAAGCAAAATAGAAAAATAAACATATCAACAAAAATTATCCGAAATTATCATGGTTTGATCAAGAGAGCTCAAGCGGAAGATGAAGAAAGACGGAAGATCTGAAGATCCGGAAGACGTCTCAAAAAACTCTTTGTATCTGAACCAAAAGAACCTGAACATAACACTTCGAGTTAAATAGTGTTTGTTCATTCTTAGTACATGCAAAGAGAATGTTATACGCTCGTGGACACTAAGGAAGATATCAACTCAGTGTTGATTGACTAAAAGAGCCATTTTTGTTGTCTCTGTTCAAAGGAAGATGTCGATCAATGAGGAGGTGACAACATCGTGCTTTCATCGACTTCGAAAAGCGACATTTCCTAAAAAAATGTCAAAGCATAGATATTTGTCTTGTTCACATAAATTGGTGATTGGCTGCTTTTCTGGATATTTCCTAAATCATGCAAGGGCTCGTTCAAACCCTAACAAAGTCGTTCATCAATTACTCAAAGAAGAAACCCGAGATGCTATCTCTCCAACAGATAGTTTTTCAAAGGAAGACTTAAATTGGGAGTTGTCTATAAATACCGAGAGACCTTGGACACTTCAAGGTTACGGAAATCAAAGCAACTCACAGAGCTCATTCAGTATTCAAGCATTCTCATAAGCACTCGAAACCCTTAGATTTTCCCAAGTGTTTCTTCATATAAAAGCTAAATTTACTAGATCTAGATTTAATATACTTACATTGATTGTGGTCAAACAAATCCTAATCTACGATAGTGAAAAATTTTGTGGTGCATCGATTTCATCAATGTCCCAAGAGTCTAATTAAAACTACAATTTATATGCCTGGCGGAGTTTAAACTATGTTGTTTAAATTCCATGATAATTGGATTCCTTTGGCAAAAACTCCAATTGAAGAAGAGAAATTCTACTATCAATTTCAAATTTAAATGACAAAAGAAAATACAATTTAAAAAGCTAAGAGAAAGCTTGGAGGCTTCGAGAGAATGATGGGGAATAAGAAGAGGCACAAAACCAAGGAAGTGAATATTTAAATAGACAAATGGATGCTTATTGAGATGAATAGCATGATTAAGATATTAATTCAAATATTTTTTCTTCAACAATGACATATCATGCATATAATAATTCACGTAAAACCCGATAGAGATGAAGCATTCATTGCCTACCCTCTTGGATGAAAACTGTTCGATAGACTAGCCGAAATGGTTTGATATATTTGACACCTTGGGATACGACTAAAAGCTCCTGTGAAGGATCAAGTGACCGATTTCCAAAACAAAAATAAATGATCAACTATGATTTCATTTTACTAATTTTGTGGATCATTGGATTGTATTTGGGAATGAAAGAATCATTGAGACTATTTATAGAGAGAAGTGGTCAAGATCGATGCTATGACCTTTTTTGGGAGCCACTTTTCTTGAGATTGATTCTTGAAGATTGATGCATATTTTCGGGTCCCAATAAGAGAATTTTTCATGCCAAAAATTTGGATTATAAAATTATTTTATGGCATTGTTTTGAAAGGATGAAGGTTGGCCTCCTTGTGGTTGACTTTGAATTGGTCCTTGTTGCCCATGATATTCTTAAACCTTGCAAGAAATGACTTGATTTTGACCTTAATTTCCTCAAGAAAATCAAGTAATTTGGTTGGTAGCCTCTTTGGTATTATATTTCCAAATTGAGGTCTACCCAGTGGGAAATTAACTTCCTCGTCGGACCCATTTGATTCAAGAATTGGCTTTGTTCAACTTAACGGTTGGTTGGAAAGAGAACTCACTTTGTCGATCAACGTCATCATCATCGTTTCCATAAGATCTCCTTGGAAAACTTAAGCAACAATATTTATGGTCCATTTTGTTCAATTTTGAGGAATTATTGGTGATTACCTCCATCAAAGCACTTGCCATTTTCGAGGTTAGGTTGAGGAAACCCCTTAAGCATGGATTCAAGTGATATTGAATTCCTAATTCATCCCACAAATTAATCAACGAGTGGTTTGTTCATCGGGAAATCCATGTTGAGGACATTCGCCAGCAATTGGTTGAATCTCTCCCACGCCTCTTTGATGCCTTCATTTGGCTTTTTGCTTGAAATTGGTGATTTCCACCTTAATTGGACCGTTCTTGATGGTGGATAAAACTTGAGCAAGAATTTCTTTTTTCACTTCATCCCAAGTTGTCACACTTAGCTTGGAATTTCCTTACTCAACCTTTTTTTTTTCTTTTCAAGAGGGTGAAATTAAAACATCCTAAACCTCTTGGCATCTTGGTCATTTAGTTCCTCTTAAATGTGTCTCCAAAAGTAAGAACCGATCCAAGTGTTTGTATGGATCCTCCTTAAATCTTGCCAATCAAATTGATTCTCCATCCCAAGTTTCAACATTATTGAATCAATTGTGAAATTGTTTGCCTCTACATTAGGCCTTGCAATAGTTACCAATCCCTCTGATCCGAGGTTGGAGATTAAGAAATAACGAACGTGAGTGGCCTACCTTGATCTTGCATGTAAGGATGGTTATAAAAGAGGTAATGGTTGAACATGTTGGGATGAGGTGGTTGATGCACTTTTGGGGTGGTGGTGGATTTTGGAAAGGATGGGGGACTCCCCTTGAGGATTTTGGTTCTCACCTCCTTGAGGTGGTGGTGGAGGTGGATTTTGGGCTTGTGGATTGTGTGGGTTTTGTGGATTTTGATGGTTTTGGTTCTCTCTTGAGGTAGTGGTGGTGGTGGATAAGGAGGACCATGGTGATGGAGGTTTTGTGGGTTGTTGGGTAGGTAAGGGTTGTGTTGATATGGTGGGTAAGGGTAGGGGTTGTTGTTGGGAGATGAATTTAATAAAGATTTTGATTAGATTCCAAAACCCCTGATTATGACATGTTTCAGGACAATCTTGATAGTATAGGATTAGGTTTCATATTGTTGTTAAGATTGAGGATTAAAGATAACTATGTATAGTAGAAATAGATATAGTTCAGGATAGTTTAGGTTTCAGAATTTGTCTAAAGATCTCAGAAGATCCCTGAAGACCAAAACATACTGAAGACCTAAATCATACTGACAGATCAGTAGAGCCTGAAGACTGGAAGATCCTGAAGACCAGAAGATCCTGAAGATCAGAAGACCCTGAAGACTCTTGTGTACTGAACAAAAAGACCCTGAACATAACACTTCAAGTTAAATAGTGTTTGTTCATTCTTAGTACATGCAAAGAGAATGTTATACGTTCGTGGACACTAAGGAAGATATCAACTCAGTGTTGGTTGACTAAAAGAGTCATTTTTATTGTCTCTGTTCAAAGGAAGATGTCGACCAATGAGGAGGCGACAACAACGTACTTTACTGACACTGAAAGCGACATTTCCCTGAAAAATGTCAGCATATATATTTGTCTTGTTCACATAAATTGGTGATTGGCTGCTTATCTGGATATTTCCTAAAGCATGCAAGGGCTCGTTCAAACCCTAACAAAGTCGTTCTTCAATTACTCAAAGAAGAAACTCGAGATGCTATCTCTCCAACAGATAGTTTTTCAAAGGAAGACTTCGTGAGAGTTGCCTATAAATACCAGAGACCTTGGACACTTCAAGGTTACGGGAAATCAAAGCAACTCACAGAGCTCATTCGTATTCAAGCATTCTTGTGAAGCACTCGAAACCCTTAGATTTTCCCAAGTGTTTCTTCATAGAAGAGAGCTCATTTACTAAGCCTAGATTTAAGATCTTATCCAAAGCTTAGTTCGAGATATCCTAGCCTTTTACTTGTGTTCTCATTGTAAAAGGATATCTCACCCTAGTTGGAAACCAACCAAAACCCAAACCCTTTGATTAGGAAGTTTGTGTGTGTAGTAGTTGGAAGTGAGAGTTGTAAAGAGTAAGTAAGCTGTTGTGTTCAGTCTAAAAACTCTAGAGAAGAAGTTAGTAAGCTGATTGTTCAGTCTGAACACTTGTGTGGGTATTGAGTTAGTAAGCTGCAGTGGTTCAGCCTGAAAACTCGTAGTAGAAAGTTAGTAAGCTGCTGAGTTCAGTCTAAAAGCTTGAGGTAGTCGAAGTAGTGTGTTAAGGAATTTCTCTAAAGATCAGGGAGAGTGGACGTAGGAGCTTGAGCCTCTGAACCACTATAACTTGCTGTGTTATTTGCTTCCTGTTTTGCATTAGTACTTGTTGCATATTTTCACTAAAAGCATTTCTGATATTCAGTTGGAATCAATCCACTGAACTTGCATTAAAATTGATCACATCCTTAACCACTGTTTCATTAAGAAAAGATTTTCAGCAAAGTAAAACGAGTATAAACTTGGGGCCTACACTTTCAGCACTCTAGATAAGCTAGTATAAATAGTTGTCAAACTGATAAACTCTCCTGAGTAGTCAATAAGATTATTATCTACTCCAAGCTTATTTGGACTCTGTAAAAGAAACTCAGGATCAGTTGAGCTAATCTGAAGTCTCTGAAAGCCGCTCAGTGTTATTGTCTCAGTAGACTTTAACTCAGGGCAATTTGTGCTTCTCAGGACTGAAACTCAGGATAACCTGACTCACTGATTTCAGTAAAAGTTTTAAAAGTTGAAAAATCACCATACAAGTGTATTCCCCCCCATACACGTGTGAGACTCGTTTACACCGAGACCAACAAGTGGTATCAGAGCAGTGGTTCTAACTGACCATTTGCTTTGGTAGCCATAGTCTCGTTTACTTAGAAACTTTGGTGGTCTACTGAATAGATCTTACTGCATCTTACAAGGCCATTTCATCATGCCTTCTAAGAAACTACCTATGTTCTCATTTGAGAATTATGATCTATGGAGATTGAGAATGCAGGCATACTTGTATTCTAAACATGAGAGAATGTGGAGAGTTGTGTCTCAAGGACCTTTTGAGTTTAAGGTTGTTAATCCTAGATCTACTGATGCTGAAAAAGATGATCCAAGGGATGAATTTCCTAAATCTGATGATCAGCTTACTACTGAATAGAGGAAGTTGGTTAACTTGGATTATATTGCTAAAGATACTCTATATAGCACTATTGATGATGGTGTTATGGGAATGATTTCTCACTGTGAAACTTCCAAAGATATTTGGGACACACTTGCTATAATGTGTCAAGGCACTGATCATATCAAATAAGACAAACTATCTGTGGCTATTGCCAAATTTGATGGTTTTGAAATGGAAGATGGTGAATCTATTGAAAGACTTGAAGTCAGATTCACTAGCATTATGAATGATCTAAGTGCTCTTGGGGAAAAAATATCCCAAAAGAGAAATTGCTCTGAAAATTCTTAGAGGGCTGTCTAAGAAATGGGATATTCATGTTGTTGTGATTGAGAACACCAAAGATATTTCTTCTATGCCATATCAACAGGTTTTCTCTGAGTTGAAAGCATATGAGTTTGTAATTAATAAGAAAACTAAGAAAATTTACAGCAAAGATGATGCTTCATCTAACAAAAATGTGGCTTTCAAAGCACAAGGTAAAATCTGTAATTCTAAAGAACCTGAGATCTCATCTAACAAAGTGCAGGATGAAAAAGATGAGACAATTGCCTTAATGGCAAGAAGGTTTGAGAAAATGAACCACGGATTTGGAAAGTATAAGAGGTATTATAAAAATACCAGGTACAAGAACAGGAACAACTCAGAAGCTGAAGAAAAGTCTACTGAGAAAAAGAGAGACTACAAAGCTGAAGGATCTTCATCCAAAAAGAAAAACTACAAATCCAAATAGGAAAATGATCAGGATGATGATACCAACAGATGCTACAACTGCAAGAAGATAGGTCACTTCCAGTATGACTGTCCTGAGTTGAGTTCCAAAGAAAGAAAGGATCGGCAAGCCAAGAGAGACAAGAAGTATTCCAGCAAGAAGGCAATGGTTGTTGATGAAGAAAATTCTGAAGAAAGATCTATCTCTTCAGAAGAAATGTTCTCAGATAGTGATAGTGATGATATCTGCCTTGTTGCTATTGGGGAGGTAAATTCTTCTATCTCTGTTGCTGCTCCTACACAAACACCTGAGTTATCAAGTTCATCTGTAAACAGTAATTTTGACCTGATGGGTTCTTTTGAGAATCTGATGAAGGACTATTCTGTGTTACAAGAACTGTTCATAGAAACTCAAGAGCAGAATAAAGTGTTGACTGCTGAGAATCTAAAGTGGAAAAACTCTAAAGCTGCTGAGATCACTTCTCAATTTATGGGAGTAACTGATGAACTTGATGTTCTGAAAGTACAACTCTCGAGAGAAAGAGAAGGTGGTAGAGGCTCTGAAAGGAAAGTTAGAGAAATCCACTGAAGAAAATCAGCTTATCAGAACTGAGTTCAATGACCTCTTTGAGAAACATGAAACTCTAAAGAAAAGTGAGGATAGTTTGCAGAAAAGGTTAGCTCTATTGAATTCTGCATCTAAAGCAATAGATGAAATTCAAAGTTATCAAAGACCTGCAACTATAAAAGCTGGATTAGGATATATTCCAGGTGGAACCTCACATGATCTTCTGAATGCTGCTTCTACAAGTGGCACCAACACTGTCTTTGTTAAAACCGGTGGTTCGTACTGATCTTCTTCTTGAAGAACAACCCCGTGTTTTGGACAAGGGTAAAGGGCCTATGGTTTCAGAGAATCTGAAAGTTCAGGAAAGAAAGCCCAAACCTCAGGAAAAGGCTAGAAAACATATACAATCAGTAGGAAATCCTCAGGCCAGTACTTCGAAACCTCAGGCTAAGAATACTAACCTGAAGAAATCTGCCCTGAACCATCAGGGGAATCCTCATAATAGAAACACTCAGCAGAGAAATTCTCAGATGAGGAGACCAAATCCTCAGGATACTGAAATACCACAATTTTAGTATAGGCAACCTAAACCCCACTTGCCTAAGGGTAAAGGTTTCCTGAACCCAAGTCAGCAGAGACAGAGATCAGCTGCACCAAAGCCAAAGCAATGGAAAAAAAGGCCTGAACCTAAGAAGAATTCAAAGGCTCATGTTCATGCTAAGGCTGGCACTCATACACAGGATACTTCCAAGGCACCTAGGGTGGCGAATGTGTATGTAGATGTTTATGGAAGACAAATCAGCCACTCTAAAGTCATTAGAGTTATCAGGCAGATTTGGGTTCCAAAAGGTACAGCTAACCTAGTAGGACCCTACACCAAATGGGTACCTAAGGCCTAATTTGTTTTGTAGGTGAAGGATAAGGGCACTAAGCTGAATGAAGACAACATAGCCCTGATGAGTGGAACTGAAGTTGCACCTGCTGCATGGTACTTGGACAGTGGATGCTCAAGGCACATGACATGATACAAATATTTGCTCATTGACTATGTTGAACAGAAAGGCCCTCAGATAACATTTGGAGATAATTCCAAAGGACAGACAGAAGGATATGGAACTCTTGAAATTGATACGGTTCATATCCATGGTGTATCATATGTGTCTGGTTTAAAGCATAACTTGCTTTCTATCAGTCAATTATGTGATAAAGGATTCAGTGTTGAATTCTCAAAGAACTTGTGCTATGTGAAAGATAATGTTTCACAACAAGTATTACTAACTGGTACTAGAAAAGGAAATGTGTATCTTTCTGATTGGAGACTTACTCATATGGATACATGTTTAATGGCCAAAAAAGACTATTGAAACCAGTTGGTTATGGCACAAAAGACTGAACCATTTGAACTTCAAAACTCTGAATAAACTTGCAATATTAGCACTTGTAAGGGGTTTACCTAATGAAGTGTTCAGTAAAGATCATGTTTGTGATGCTTGTCAGAAAGGCAAACAGATTAGAGCATCATTTAAAAGCAAAGTGGAAGTTTCTACTGATAGAATACTTCAACTGTTACATATGGATCTCTTTGATCCAGTAACACCTGTAAGTACTAATGGCAGGAAATATACACTGGTAGTAGTTGATGACTACTCAAGATATACATGGGTCATTTTCTTACTTAGTAAGAAAGAAACTCAAACCAAACTGCCAGAGTTACTGTAAAGACTCAGCACTGAAAAGAATCTGAGTGTGGTCAAAATCAGATTAGACAAATTATATCTGATTATTGTGCAGCAAATGGAATAACTCATGAAACATCAGCTGCAAGGACCCCACAACAAAATGGTGTTGCTGAAAGGAGAAACGGGACTCTGAAAGAAGCTGCAAGAACAATGATTGCTGAAGTTGACATTCCTAAGAGATTTTGGGCTGAGACAGTCTACACTGCATGCTACTCTCAGAATAGATCCATGCTGACCAAGAATCAAGGAAAAACTCCATATGAACTGTGGAATGAAAGGAAGCCTCTTGTTTTTTTCTTTCATGTGTTTGGTTGTAAGTGTTTCATACACAATAATGGTAAAGATCAGTTGAAAACTTTTGATAGCAAAGCTGATGAAGGGATATTCTTAGGATATTCAGAAATTAGTAAAGCCTTCAGAGTTTACAACTGTATGACTCTTATTGTGTAGGAAACACCTCATGTTGTTTTTGATGAATCTACTTGTGTTCATAAGAAACAGGAAGTTGATTCAGGAGACTTGACAAAGAGGATCACCAGACTTAGCCTGAAGAAGAATGTCAAAACATCATCTGAGCCTGAAAAGAAGAAGTCAATCACTTACTATGAATGGAGTGAAACTGACTCAGATGAAGAAGAGACTCTGGATGAAAATACTCAGGCTGGTGATACTCAGAATGATAGCTCTCCACTGAAGGAAAGCCAACACACTGAAGTTGATCAATCTGAACAAACACCAGTTCAGACTCAGGTATGTAATGCCGATGAGGATGTGGTCACAACTGAGGCAAACTCTGAATCTATCAACCAAGGGAGAACAAATGTCACTGACAATGTTCAAAATGAATTATCCCCTGAGGAAGATGATTCACTCTTTCCTTTTGTGTTGTTCCCTGAGTTTAATGAATTACCTGAACCTAACATTTTTGATGTTGAGGATAATACTGAAGGTGGAACATCCAGAAGAACATGGTTAGATAGTCACCCTACAAGTCAGATTGTGGGAGAATTATCTGAAGGAGTTAAAACAAGAAGGTTCCATGGAGAAAGTGCTTTGTTCTGCTGCTTCCTATCTGAGAAAGAACCTATTGAGATTGAAGAAGCTCTTCAAGATTTCCTTCTGGATTATGGCTATGCAAGAAGAGCTAAATCAGTTTGCTAGGAATGAAGTATGGGAGTTAGTAGATAGACCTAAGAAGCACAATGTGATTGGAACTAAGTGGGTATTCAAGAATAAAAAAGATGAGAATAATGTCATTGTAAGAAACACGGCAAGGCCAGTTGCACAAGGTTATTCCCATGAAGAATGCTTGGATTATGATGAAACCTTTGCACCAGTTGCAAGACTAGAAGCCATTAGATTATTTCTTGCATATGCTGCTCACATGAAATTTAAGGTATATCAAATTGATGTAAAGAGTGCATTTCTGAATGGTGTGCTTAAAGAAGAGGTTTATGTGGAACAACCTCATGGCTTCTGAGGCTCATGGCTGCAATAGAGGACTCACCATCCAGGGATTTCAATTGGCTAAAGTTTTTAGTTGATTGTATCCTGAGTCAGAGCTCAAAGTTGAAATATGATAAAGGGACGTTTAAGAAATCTGGGAGAGTATTGTTTGGGATGAAGATAAGCTTTCTAATAGAAACATTGCCAAGGAAGAAAATGTTTCTATTATCAGGGAATGAGTTTTCCAGGAACAGAATCATGTTCAGAAAACCAAAGTCACATGAAAAGAGTCCTGACAACCTCAGAGAGCAGGAGTTCAATCGCTCAGGGTGAGCCTGAAGAGCAGGCTGTCCAAAGTGAGCCTGAAGCACAAACAGAACAAGTTGAGATAGAAAGTTCTGAGTCTGAACAGGACAGACTTACTATTGTTGATTATTCCCTGTCCAAGGGCAAGAAGGTAGTTGAACAGGCCGAGGAAGAGCCTGAGAGAAGGAAGAAGGCCCTTGAACATTTAAAAGTCAAAAGAGAGGTTGGTGAATGTAAGAAAGCCGGGAGGAGGAAGCGGTAAGAGGAAGAAAAGGTTGAAGAAGGCCAGTGAGATGGCTCCAGGAGAAAATTCTCCATTAGATACACTTGTGAAGGCCATTTCACAACCTGCTAAAGCTGAAGCTACAAATATCCCTGAAGAAGATGTATTCACTGAAATCCTCACCACCAGCATTGGGGATGACAGAATTACCAGAGAAATCTTCATAGGTTCCCAAAAACCTGTTGAAGAGAGCCAAATACAGATCCCAACCACTTACCCCTCAGAGCAAAAAATCCCCATACCTTTAGAGGCAATCTCTAGCTCTGAAGAGGAGTCACCTGTTCCTGAACTCAGGAAAGGTGAAGCTGAAGAAAAGGAGTGGAGATTGAAGGCAGGAAGATTTGTGTTGAACAAATTTCCTGAACTTGCCAACTATCCTGATCTTTTGGATATGTTTGTAAAGGCTGAAAACGGCAATGCTGATAGTGAACCAATCTTTTGCCATGATGCTGAGGATAGGAAATTTCAGAGGAGAAGAATTATGGGCAGAAGAGGTTGCTGAACTTGATGCCTTTTTAGGCTTAGACAAGAAAACACAGAGGATTAAGGCTAATGAGTTTGAAGAATTAGTGAAAAAGAAACTTACTGAGAGGATGGAGAAGGATCAACCTGAGGAGACTTCTGAGACTCAGGATAAAGATAGGACTAATCAGGACCCTGCTGAGGGTAGTCAAAAGTCTGCTGAGGCTGGAGCATCAGCTCAGGTCGTTCTTGAACTTCAGTTGGTCACAATGGATGAGCCCCATCAAGAGCCAGCAGAGAAACCTACTGAGTCTGTTGAAGTAGGTCTTCAGACTGAAGCTGAAGGAGAGATGCCTATTCCACCTCAACCAGCTGTTGATTTCACACCCATCCAAAATTGCTGATGCACAAGTTTCTCCGGATGAAGCTATAAAAGCACTGAGCTCATCCATGGTAACATCAAATCAGGTAACTTTACTATCTTTTCTTTTGATAGTAAACTTACTGCATTCAGTACAAAATTTGAGGATGTTGCTAAGGAGATTAAGGATGAGTTGGAGAGACAGTTTGACTTGAGATCTAAAGCTCTTGAGGATTTCCTGAAATCCAAGACTGAATAAATGATCAAGTCTGCTGTTGAAGAGATGAGCACCTCTTTGATGGAAAAGATGCAGGCAACATATGGTGGTCTTGCTGAAGACACTAGCACCGGCCTGAATGTATTAAAGAGGATTCAGGATGAGCATTTTCATGTGGCGGCAGAAGTAAGGTCCATTGGCATGGAACAACTCCACATTGACAGAACCTTATCTGAGCTGATAGCCAATTATGATGTCAAAAAGAGGGAAAGCTATGACAAGCTTGCTGCCCTACCACCTCTTGAAAGACAATCAGAAGGGAAGAGGAAAGAGGCTGAAGTTCTTATTCACCCTGAGGCTGCCATGGAAGTAATTGAACAAAGGGCAAAGAGGCAGAGGACTCAGGAATCAAGTAAGCAAGGAGAAGCTCATGCCATACTGAACCCTCAGAAGAAACCTACTGTTGCATTTGTTGAGAAGCCACTGAAGACCAAACAGTTGGTTAAGCCTGCAAGTAGGTAGCCCACTCAGAGGAAGTTGGTTGCTGAATTTGAGGAAGATGTGGAAGAAGTTGCTCAAGAGATTGCTGAAAAGGATTCAGAATCAGAGATGGATGATCTATTTAAAGAAGGATTTGGTGAATATGATATATCCACCAAAAGATTAAACTGGGATTGGCACAATACTGTGAAGGTTATTACGCTCCCACTGGCTGAAAGACGATCACCTAGTGAAAGACTCCCACCGTGAAAGTTGTTGAATGCTCCCATTGATTCCTTGGCATGTTGCTTTGACAAGATATCAGTCTCTTTGTTAATTTGTGGTTCTTGAATTTCTTCAAGTTCTATCAGCTTACGACTTTGTTCTTTAAAGACATAGTCTTCTTCGAGGAACTTGGTCTGCCTAGAAACAATCACTGATTATTTTTCAGGTAGATAAAAGTAATATCCTTTAGTTTCTTTAGGATATCCCACAAAGTAACCCTTTTCACCTTTGGATTCCAACTTATCGGTAAGCATCCTTTTCACAATCACGGGGCAACCCCATGTTAGATATGTGTAAAAGTTGGCTTCCTGCCACACCATGGTTCATATGGTGTATGCTCAACCGATTTAGATGGAATCCTATTCAGAATGTTTTGTAACGCGTATTCCATAAGAATGTTGGAAGACAGGAAAAGCTCATCATGGACCTCACCATGTCTAACAGGGTTTGGTTTCTTCTCTCGGACACACCGTTCATCTGAGGTGTTCTGGGAGTGGTCCATTGTGATTGGATTCCATGTAACTTCAAGTAATCAGTGAATTCATGGCTAAGGTATTCACCTCCTCGATCCTATCGAAGAGTCTTTATACTCTTACCAAGTTGCTTCTCTACTTCAGCCTTAAACTCTTTGAATTTCTCAAAAGATTCGGATTTGTGTTTCATAAGATACATGTATCCGTATCTAGAGAAATCATCAGTAAAAGTGATGAAGTGGCCGAAGTGACCCCTAGCTAGAGTGGGCAATGGTCCACAAACATTGTTGTAGATCAACTCTAGAACTTCTTTGGCATGCACCCCTTTCCCAGAAAAGGGTCTATTGATCATCTTGCCCATGAGATAAGATTCACAATCTCCATAAGACTCATAGTCGAATGGGGTTAAGTAGTCTATCCGTCTTAACCTTACAATTCTTTTATCGTTCACATGATCAAGTTCTACAATGCCATAAGTAAGTCGGGTTTTCATGATTACTAAGTTTGAGTCTTTTATTTTGTATATTAAGAACATCATATCCATAATGCAATAATTACATGTTCCGAATAATAGAAAGAACTAGATGACTATCATTAAGTTCTAATCTAAAACCAAAGGGTAAGTCTAACACATAGGTCCCCACACATTCAGTTAGCAACTTTTGCTTCGTTTCCACGTGTAAGACGACTTCACCCGTCCTAACTGCCCTATGACACATGAGCCCTTTCACATTAGTGCAAATGTGAGAGCTAAATCCAGTATCCAATACCAAGCAGTTAGCGCTATTACTGGACATGTTTATCTTAATAACAAACATACATGTTCTAGCGCTAGAAGCACCTAGTGCATTCCTTTTAGCAACTAGAACCTTACAGTCCTTCTTCAAGTGCCCTCTTCTACTTACAGTAGAGGCACACATCCTTGTTTACCTGCTCCTTCTTTTGAACACCATCTTAGTGAGAGTGAACTCAAAAGTCTTGAGCACTTTGTGAAGTTTAGGCATGGTCGCATCCGTCTCATTCACATTGTAGTTCACAATGAAGCTAAAATATGAATCCGGAAGAAACTGGAGGATAGCATAGATGAAAACGTTGGTCTTTTAGCTCAAATCCTAAATTGCCAAGTTTATCAATTATGCCTATCATCTTAAGCACATGAGATGAAATTTTCCCTTCCTTAGCTAACCGGTATCTGAACAGATCTCTCATCACTTCATAAATCTCAGAACAAGATTCAGAATCAAAGAGATCCTTCAAATGCTTGAGCATTGAGAAGAGACCTATTTCCTCACGTTGCCTATGTATATCGGGAGTCATGCCGAGTAACATCACACACTGAACCAGGGAAGCATCCTCTTGATGCTTCTTCTTTTGCTTCTTCGTCAAGCGTGGTCGCCTCGAGAACCAATTTGTAGGGTAATCCGGAGGGATTGGCGTGTTCAACACGTACTCAATCTTTTTTTCTTGCCTTAGCACCAAAACACATGTTTGATGCGGTCGAGAAAAATTTGGCCTAGCCAATTTGGTTTGTTTCCAAAACACATCTCAATAACAGTTATACATTTCAACTAACCAAGAGAAATAAAATAAAATGGGAATTAAACACATAATTCATATGATCAATATTCAGCAATCAAAATAAACATGGCCTTTCCTTTGTGTTTATTTTATCTCTATTATTTTCACATATTCAACGACCTCATCGGAAGAATACGAATTTATATCTAATATAAATTATAATGGACTAGGATCCACATTCCTACTATCATAATCAAATGAGGGCCGATCATTACAATAGCATATTTGGTAGGTCTCCAAACCAATTGCAAACTCTGTAATTCTAGTTTGTCGAACCTAGTTCGATCGATGTCACTACCCTTTGTTCCCGAAAGGGCTAAGCGAAACAAAGTTAAATTGGTTTACAACCATCAAGCGGTGACATTACATGTCCCTATAAAAGTCCCGTTAGATGTAGATCCGAGCAAAAGACGAGGGTCTTTAAGTACTCATTGGAATGAAATCTCCGGTTTACTTTTAATTTTGATGGAAGACATCGTTTCAATTTACTGAAAAATCATATTTTAGTGAGAACGTTTTAAAAGGCGGGTATTAATTGCTTAATCGAGATCCAACATGTTAATCTACATCATATTTCGCCTACCCAAACATGATTTACACGGACTAACATTTATATGGGCGCCGTCTACCCAAGCATTTAATACGGTCCGACAAGTATTGGGCGCCGCCTACCCAAACTATTATGATGCAGACGTAAAAGACGTTAACAGAATATAAAACACGTTAGCCAAGTGGGAATTAATAACTCGTTTAATCATTTAAACCATAATTTTAAAATCCAATTTTAAAATCAAGTTTTAATAATTAAGTTCATTATTAATATTTTGACCTTTAATTAATCCAATTAATTAAATCCATCATTAGTCCAACTAATACGTTTTAGTGAGATTTAACAATTCTTTAAAACGAATTTTAAAAATTCAATTTTAAATTTAATTTTAAAATCATTAAACTTCAGTAATTAATCCAATTAATTATGTCCAATGTTGGTCCAACCAACAATCCGATTTTAAAAATCCAAATTTTATTAATTCTAACAAATTAAATCCAATTTAATTTAAATTAATAAATATTTGGGCTCAGGTGCAATTTCCAAAATTGCACGGGAGGGCATGTCTCAAATCAAATTTGCAAAACAGCCATCCACATCATCACCCTACCAAACAAGATCCAATATGTAATCCGACATAATCCAACCCAATTTCCAAACCAAAATCATCAGTTCATCAAACATCATTCAAACAACAGCAGTCGTAGAAAGATAGCGAAGAACAATTAGTCCGAGATTATCTAAAAACCAACATGCATTTAAACGGCGGGGTGATATTAATCGCCATCGCATAGAGCAACGCAAAACGAGCCACCACCATTCTTAGTATCGCGTGAAAGTAGACGTGGGCCATCGATTCGATCGATGGCAACAAGCCGCTATGAAGCTTAATTGTCGCACCATACACCAAGACACAGGCGAATTACATAAACACGCGGTCAATCAATGGCTCGACAGATCGGTGGAAGACAGAAGCTCTTTCACGGTGATCAACTCGCCGAAGACGATGATTTAGAGGTGCCGCAGTGTCGATCGGAAGTCTTCGCCGCCATCACGCCTACGTGATGGGTCCACGAATTATCAAAACGCAAAAGGGTTTGAGAGATGATCGAGGGTTTCAAAAAGGCAGAGCCAAGGTCAAAGGACCGAAAAGGAGAGGGTGTTTTGTGCGGTAGATTCAATTAAATAAAGAACCACAAACAATTAACAATAAAAGTCACAAAACGTACATACCCCAAACAATTAAATAACACGTCCATGGTGCGGTTGATATCAAATATCGGCCGCACCCAGTTTGTTTAAAAAAAAACTTTAAAACAAATCAATTATGCAATTGATTAAGAGCCTGGAGCTCTGATACCACTGTTGGAATTTATAGGCACGTAAACACGTAATACATGCGCAGCGGAAATAAACAGTTCATCAACAACGAATAATTAATTGCATAATTAAATACGAGTAAACGTAAATAGAATTCTTACAGTAATTCGTATACAGTTTTCTCCACTATGGTATCCACGTAATCCCCAATTACGGACTTACACAGATTTGCCAGTGTTGAATCCCGAGATGAATTTGCTAGGAAAATTCTAACTCTAGATCTTATGGAGAAAATATGAAGTAACGTTGTTTGTGAATTCCCAAGAGCTTGTATATATAGGGAGACCCAGCTTAAATCTTAAGCTAGCGATGGGAAATAAAATCCTAATCATTAATTAAATTAAATCCCTTTAATTTAATTCTCTAAATATAAATCTCTACAGATTTAAATTCCATATATGTCAAATCTCTACGATTTGATTCCATATATATTAAATCCTACAATAATATACCATATATTATTATTGGGAATTCCTATTTAATTAAATATTAATAATAATTAATTCCAAATTAATCTATTATTAATTAATTCTCCATAAATTAAATATTAAATCCAATTTAACATTTAATCAACCAACTATAATCCGTAAAAGGGAACTACTTGTTTTGTGACCCATAGACCCTCATATATCGAGCGATTAGTCGAACTAACGGTCTTAATTGAACCCTAGACAATAAATCAGACATTTTCAATATATGAGGTACGTTGCGAGAAACGTGCAACTACCTGTAACTGAAACATGGGCTATTACGATTTCCTCATTTCATTCACGAATACTCGATTAGTCTTGAACATGATGAAGTGTCTATTCAAATAACCTAATCAATTTATCTCTAATCACTAATTGATCATGTATGTCACACTTAGTCACAAAGTCTAAGTTGACGTGCATCGGCCGATGACTTTGATCCAATTATGATGAGAAGATGAGTATTCTCTCTAAATCCACATTGAGGAATGAATCATATTCTTGGCTCAACTACCACGCACATGCACTTCGTGGTGAACCCAATCCAAACCGTATCTACCCATGGAAGGGTGCAAGCATTGGTCATGGTCAAAGTTCATCACTCCACATATGACGTGCGTATTGACCTTAAGTTAAAGGAGTATCACATCGCTCCCACTAACCGAGACACCCGTAGACACATATAGTGGAAATACATTAAACGGTTTCTTGGATGGGTATACCAATACCCTCTAAGATATTTGTGCATCCATCATGAGATACCTAGTATCTCGTAATAAGTGAGATCTTACTACACTCTCTAAGAGTATGATGCAGATCGCACACCAATCTCCATTGCATCATTAATATCCCATTCTTGATGATCCTTGATCGGGGCTATTTGAGAGTCATGCTTAAGTCATCTGAGTTCTTACAACCTCAATGTCAACAATGACTCATGGGAACACTTATATGAATAAATGCAAACAATCAAACATAATATTCAAACAAGTGTATTGTCATACATTAATATTAAATGAACTATAATATTAAACCAAACTGAATATCATCGAGTATTATGTCCTTACAATGGATTATCTCTAGGACACTAACACTAACACAGGGAGGCCTCAAGAGCGACACTCCCTGATGCCTCTTGAGCGGGAGTTTGAACTATGTTGTTCTCATTCAGCCTACTTGGAGTTCGTTGCTCAGGCAACGCAACTCCAATTACGCTCTCACTGGCTGAAAGAGGATCACTTAGTGATAAACTTCCATCATGTGAGCTGCTAAATGCTCCCACTGATTCTTTGTCATGTTGCCTTGACAAGATATCAGTCTCCTTGTTAATTTGGGGTTCTTGAATTTCTTCAAGTTCTATTGTCTTACGGCCTTGTTCCTTGAAGACGTAGTCTTCTTCAAGGAATTTGGCCTGCCTAAAAACAATCACTATTTGTTTCTCAGGGAGATAGAAATAATACCCTCTAGTTTCCTTAGGATATCCCACAAAGTAACCTTTTTCACCTTTTGATTCCAACTTATCAGTGAGCATTTTCTTCACAAATGCGGGGCAACCCCACGTCCTTATGTGAGAAAATTTTGGCTTCTTGTCATGCCATAGCTCGTATGGCATATGCTCAACCGATTTGTATGGAATCATATTCAGAATGTAGATTGAGGTTTGGAGCGGGTATCCCCATAAGAATGTCGGAAGAGAGGAAAAGGTCATCATGGACCTTACCATGTCCAACAAGGTTCGGTTTCTCCTCTAGGACACTCCATTCATTTGGGGTGTACCGGGAGGAGTCCATTGTGATTGGATTACATGCAACTTCAGATAATCAGTGAATTCATAGCTAAGATATTCTCCTCCTCGATCTGATCGAAGAGTCTTAATACTCTTACCAAGTTGCTTCTCTACTTCAGCTTTATACTCTTTGAACTTCTCAAAAGATTCGGATTTGTATTTCATCAGATACACATACCCGAATCTAGAGAAATAATTAGTAAAAGTTATGAAGTAGCCAAAGTGACTCCTAGCTAGAGTGAGCAATGGTCCACAAACGTCACTGTGGATCAACTCTAGAACTTCTTTGGCACGAACCCCTTTCCCAGAAAAGGGTTTGTTGATCATTTAGCCCTTAAGACAAGATTCACAATTTCCATAAGACTCAAAGTCGAATGGGGTTAAGTAGTCTAACTTTCTTAACCTTGCAATTCTTTTCTCATTTGCTTGACCAAGTCTACAATGCCACAAGTAAGTCGGGTTTTCATGATTACTAAGTTTGAGTCTTTTATTTTGTATATTAAGAATGATATATCCACAATGCAACAATATAAACCATTAGATAAAGGAGCATTTCCATACACATCACCATTAAGTGAAAAATAACAATTATTGTTTGCAAAATGGAAGGAAAAACCTTCAATATCCAACATCGGAATAGAAATAATGTTGTGGGTAATAGAAGGAACAAAATAACAATTATTCAGTTCAAGTCTAAAACCAGAGGGTAAATCTAAAATGTAAACGCCAACACGTTCAGCAGCAACTCTTGCTCCATTCCCAACGTGTAAAGCGACTTCACCCGGCCTAACTGCCCTGCTATCCTTGAGACCCTGCATATTTGTACAAATGTGTGAGCTACAACCAGTATCTAAAACCCAGCAGTTAGTATCATTTGTGGAAATGTTTATCTCAATAACAAACATACATGTTCCAGTGGCTGAGACACCTTGTGTCTTCTTTTCAGCTGCTAAACCTTGCAGTCCTTCTTCCAATGTTCCTTCTACTTGCAGTGGAGGCATACATCCTTGTCCACCCTCTCCTTCTTTTGAATTCCACATTTGGGCTTAAGGAAGCTTGGGTTGGAGCCTTTCTTTACCTTGCCCCTTTGCTTTTTCTTTCCTTTCGGAGTAGAAGAAGTAGAGGCACTCATCATTAGCACGGGATTTTCCTTAGAAGTGGAAGACTCAAAGGTCTTGAGCATGTTTTGCAACTCGGGCATAGTCGATTCCGTCTTATTCATATTAAAGTTTACCACGAAACTCGAATATGAATCGGAAAGTGACTGAAGAATGGCATAAACATCAGCATTGGTCTTGAGCTCAATGCCCAGACGACCAAGTTTCTCGATTAGCCCAATCATCTTCAACACATGAGGAGAAATCTTCCCTCCCTCAGGCAATCGGCATCTAAACAGATCTCTCATCACTTCATAAATCTCGGAGCGAGATTCAGAATCAAAGAGATCCTTCAGATGCTTGATCATCTCAAAGGGAAGCATCTTCTCATGTTGTCTTTGCAATTCGGGAGTCATCCCGAGTAGCATAACACACTGAGCCTGGGAAGCATCCTCTTGATGCTTCTTCTGAGTTGCAGCGTCAAACGTCTCAGCCTCTTCAGTGCCAGTCTCCGGGGTAGCAGGGATTGGTGTGTCCAACACGTACTCAATCTTTTCTTGCATGAGCACCAAACGAACATTTCGGTGCCAATCGAGAAAATTTGGTCCAGCCAATTTGTTCGTTTCCAAAACGCTTCTCAATGACAAGTTATTCATTTCAACAATCCTAGAGAAATAAAATAAAATGAAAATTGTAGGTCCCGAACGAGTTTTGTGAGGGCAGAAGTCTAGAGGGGAAGGGTGAATAGACTTATAAAAACTTTTTATGCAAATCGGTGTGAGGCGATTAACCCGATCGAGTGTGAGTGAATCGGTTTGGTGATAACCAACTTTCTTGTCGCTTTGAAGGCGAATCGATTCGGTAACTATCGGTTTAAGCGATGTGTCGCGGAAGCTTAAGTTTTACCGTGTGAAAAACCGGTTTTGATAAATCGATTCCAAAGTTAATCTTTTAATCAGTTGATTGAAGTGTCGGGTTTGATCGGATCGAAGCTTGGTGCTAATCGATCAACTTGGAATAAGTATGCGCTTTTTAAAGGTTGTGTGCGATTGTGTGTCGGTTAATCAAAGCGGTAAAGGCACACACAAGATTTATAGTGGTTCGGACAAACCGATCCTACGTCCACTCTTCCCTATCACAAGGGGGCACCTACTTAACCAATTGGACTTTTGTTTTATGTGTAAGTCCAACACAAAGACACCAACTAGATGTTTAAGGAGTTCACACTCAACCGATCCCGGAGATCGAACTAGAAACCCTGATGCGAAATCTTGCTAAACAACTTAACCTAACTTGGGGGTTTGGGTAAGATTGTTTTGGTTCCAACTATGAAATCTTTTTCTTTTATAATCATTAAAACTAGATGAAAAGATTTCTATGCTAAGAACTTTATGGGATGAACACTTAATGAAAATTAATCTTCTTGTTCGTGTTCTTGTGCGGAAAATCGATATTAGCTTGAGCTTCTTGATTGTTCGTTTCCGTTATATCACTCAAGTGTGATCCCATATTTATAGACCTTGAAATCAAAGATTAGGCTATATTTGGTAGACTTGCGAGCTTGATGTGACGAGCGAACGGCATGGCCAAAAGCGTGAATTTGTACTTTGTATCAGATTCTGAGAGGTAGCATCAAATCCCGCAATTGCCGGCTCCGATCATACGTGTCTTGTTCTTATTGGATAGCGGACTCACTTTTCGGTGTTGTTCTTCCAACTACGCTTGACATTCTTCTTGTTCGGATCATAGGCGTATGATTAGGTGAAACATCGATTTCACTGGTGAGCTTTATTTCGATCAAAATCGGTCTACTGATAGAGCCTTCAGTGTGCGGTTGACTTAGCTTCAACCAAAGAATCTACCGATGTAGGTCTTACGGTGCGATCTTCCGGAAGTCATCCGATATTCAAGTATACCGAGTTTGAGCTTTATGACGGTGAGATATCGACTAGATCAAATCGTCCGAAGCTGTCGGGATATCAAATTTTGTCCTTTGAGTCTTGAGATCGACCTATACATATTGATTTTCCTCTCAATATGTGACCTATCTATTTCATCGGTTGTTCTATACAATCATTATCAAACGGTCTCCTATAGCGTAATATAATCATCGATCCAACTGTGTTCGATTTGGTCTATTACATGTGTTTTTGGAACTTTCATCAAAACTATAAATTTCCCAACAATTTCCCTTTTTGATGAAACCAAAACACTTTGAGAAACCAAAATTGATAAAAAAAAAAAAACGATTAAGAGCATATAATCGGAAGACGGTGAGACTTTGTCTTAGGATCGGAAAATAAACTTTTCTCATTAAAGAATGTTGATTACATGTTACATCGAAAAAGTTTGAAAATAAAACGGTGATCTGAGTAGTCTTCTCGATTCTTCACTCTTTTAGGCTTGTATCCATCTCGGCATCTCTCTTTGATCTTGAGGTAACGTTGAAAATCTAATAAAGTTTCCATTTGACATCATCAGTCTGTTGAGGATCAGTTATGTGCGTTCTGTGTAGGATGTCAAAATAGAATCTTTGAAATGCCAGTCTGTCAAATGAGCCATCTGCCTTCTTCGAATATTCCAACGGATCATACTCTTGGCGAGTTATTTTTACATTGATAAGCTTGGCCTCATTTTCGGATACTTGGAAAATCCGGGTATTTATTTTCTAACCGGTTGAGGAATTCTTCATCGGGAGATTCTTCTTGTGGAACAAGATTAAGAACAAAGGCATCCAGAAGCCATTCACTCCTGATCTTATTCCATTCCTCAAATTTCTTAGCATGCGCAGCAGTTTTTGGGATGATCTCATCAACTCTTCTTTGGCGGTTAGGTTACGGATTTTCCGGCCCCTTCCTTTTTTCGCTTCTCGATTTGAATCTCTTCTTGATTTTTACGCCTCTGCCATTTTTACGCCCTTCTTTCTTCTTGGCTTTTTCGGGCTTCTTATTATCTCATTCTTTGGACATCTTTCAAATGATCAGAAGTTTGTGAATCCTAATTATTATGTCGGTTGGTTTCTCATTCTGTCTTCCCCCTTTTTGGTTTGATCAAAAAGAGTATTGAGGTGGGAGGTCGAGAACCAAAGTTGAGTCGCGATCGCTATGTTGAGATCTGCAGAAGAGATATGCCTTGAGTTTGAGCAGTTAGATTTTGAATCTTCGATATATTTCGATCTTGACAGATTCCATGGCGAGAGAGTGTTATGTCGGTTTGTCAAGTTTCTTCTAAATCAATCCTAGAATGAGCATCGGAAAAAAAACTTGTTGTTGTTGTTCTAAAGTCGATTTTGGCATTGGTCTTTATCATTCGGTGACGGTTGGGATTACCGATTTGGGAGAATCGATCTTTGATTGCCCCTAATCGGGAAATAGCCAATTCCTTTGATCTCGTTATTTCTTTGATGGCAATCTGCCTTTGATCATTATCGATCCCTCAACTTCTTCTTTTCAGAGATCTTTGATACAAGATTTGATCTCACGAAGTTGATCGATAGTGGCGTGTGATGTTGGAATGTTGGGTGTCACTTGATTTGATTCGATTGTTTGTGCCTCCAGTGGTTGGTCATGAATCGCAGCAGACGGTTCCACTATAGCTCTGCATCCTTCATGATGACATCGCGCCGGGGAGCTTTGTCGGCATCTCGATTCGTCATGTTAAATAGCTTTCGTGGATCGACAATTTATTATCGGCTCGGTGGTGATCAAATTTCCTCATTAAAATCAAACTCATCCACATCCGCCCATCTGTTCAATAATTATTATAAGAAGCTTTTTTAGCGAAAGATCGGTGAGGATCTAACTTCCTCTCTTATGGCGGGAACCGGTTGGATATAACTCATCAATTTCTCTTTTCGATTCGAACGATCAATTTCCGTTATGATCTTTGTTGATCTGGACTCGGGATTTCGGTCGGTTTGATGAGATGTGGAAGGTTCCGGTTGTGCTTGAGTAAAGCGGAAGTTGGTGTCGGTTCGGACTGCGGGGATTATTGGCGTGGAGGCGATTTATACGGTTTTGAACGATGGGTTTGGATCGACATTTCGGAGCCATTTCGTGGTGGTGAATCAACTCGAGCTTGAGGAGAAGGAGTCGATCGGCTATGCTTCTTCGCCGAGAATGATGGCGAGCTCTCCTGCCGCCCGTCGATTTTTTCACGATTTTTGTGTTACCTTGGTGATCTGGCGCTCTTTCTTCATCGACTCATCTTCAAGCATCGAGTCATGGAGGCTTGCCGCCTTCGGCCTCTTCTCAGGCCCGGGCATTTTTTTTTTTTTCTTACGGGGGCCCGGGTGTAAGCGAAGTTCTTCCTTTTTCCTTTCTTTGACTTTGGAGGGTTGGCGCGTATCATCGTCTGGTGGCCCAAAGCCTTATAGGACTTGATCCAATCTGTTCCCATTGACATTGGCGGTTTATCTTCGAGAATAAGCGCAACCTTGTTGAGATTGCTGATTTTTCTCTTGAATCTGCCTCGGTTCATTGACTCCAAATTTCTCATGTTCTTGGGCGAGAATGGCCTTCGAGGAACCCGTGCCAATTGATGTTCTTGGCTTCATCGATTATTAAGCCATGTTGTACATTTTGCCGGATCATGAAATTTGAATCTGATACCATAATTGTTTTTGACAATATGTCAAACAACAATCGGTATTTCCTCTTGAGCATCGGGCGACAAAACTGACGTATGATGTTTGTCGGCCTCTTGAAAAACTCTTTCGTCGGCTCATCATCGTTCTCCCGTAATGAAGTGTAAAGTAGATCCGATGATCAGACGGGTTATATCATCATTCGTCGATCGATTTCTTCTCCGATGGATTTATAGCAATTCATTTCGGAACATCGTATCACTCTTAAATTCCTTAGGAATTCTAGTGCTTCATCTTTGCATCTTTGGATTGCGAAGCATATAAAATTTCTCAAGGCACGCTTTTTGCGAAATTTGCTCGACCTCCATGGATTAGGATCTGAGTGATATTGGTATGCGAACTTATCATCCACAATCTTTGTTGCCAGTTCCGCATAATTGCACATTATCTTTCCCATTCCGTGGGTGGCCATCTACAAAGGGATGAACCCGATTAAAGTTGTGCATATATATATAAGAACATCACATATGCGGAAACCAGGAAACAATAAAGCATAACACGCAGGATAAAAAACATTTAAGATCAATGGATTTTAAAAAAGAATACATCAAATAAACATAAATTACCAGATTCTGTTTTTCGGAAAGATGATTTTGAAACTTAGGAAGAACACTTTGAATCTGAGAGAAGTAATCTGGAGTTTTCGGAGAATAAATCGCAAGTTTGTGAAATGGAAAACTCTGGTATGTTTTTGATGATCTTTATAAAGACGAGGAGGAAAAAGAAGACAAGATTTGGAAGATCAACCGTTTGAAAAGATTAGACGCTCCAGATTAAGCGGTTTTGATCGTAGGGTCAGGAAAAGCACGTACTAAAACCTTTTGGATTTAAAAGCACATTTAGTAGCAGTTAATACATGTTCCCCACGTCCGCATTAAATGATTTGCGGGGAATACGCCACAAGGATAGTGGTAGATACGATAAAAGGCAAATAATATCGAGATAAGATCGATAAATAAAAGAACAAGAGAAAAAAAAGCAGATTGGTTGATCGATATTATAAAATCAATACCACTTGTCCATGTTGATTTCACTTGTTGATCTTAGTAATGCGCCTAAGCCTTAAAATTTCCAAACCGATCCTTTTAACGATCTTCTTCACTTGCATCGATCCTCTTGATCGGTTGAAGTTCCCTTCAATGATATTTTGCTTTTTCCCATAGACCGATGTATCGATTTGTTGGAGTTTCATGCTCGGTGATCTTCCTCATCGATCAAACTTTGTATGTAATCATTTTAGTTGACCTAACGATTAACCGGATCAAGCCAATTCTTGGGATAAGTGTTACCGCCAAAACTTAGTCTAGAGTAGTAGCTTCTATTACCTAAGTTGGTAGCGATTTGACACGCGTAATTATCTTACGAATCTCTCGATATGTCAATCCGCCGTAAATCTATCAATTATCGATCAGCGTGATTTCTACATTTGTCCTTTTGGTGCGATTTCTCTAAAAGGTTTTGAGAATTAAATTTGCATTTGCACCCTTGCTTGGTCTCTATAAATTGGACCAATTGTTTTTACACAACATAACCCATTCACCATACTTATCTTCTTTGTAGAATCATGTATCTGGTGAACCCTTATTTCGGTGAAACTTAGGCAAACACTTTTACCCCTTTTTCAATGAACTTCTCAAATCATCCCCTGTGTCCCTTATCTTTGTCTTCGTCGTCATCAAAGATTTCACATACAATCGTTGCTAACTTCTACTCTACCACCGGGCGGTTTCTTTATCGCAACTAAGAAGACACTTCTCCTAACCGTATGCACCTTGTGTGTCTATCGAGATGAGCGTAACCGTGATCAACAGATTTCGGTCGAAAATGAACATGAGTTTGAACGGTGCGCATACAACGGTGATGTATATCAACTCACCATTTAACTGTTGGAGAGCCTAACTCTTTCTTAGGGCTCTGGCTTAAAAAATCCTATCAAGGCGCATGTCGCTCGGGTTTTAAAAGAGGATTCACTGGCTTTTAGGATTTCTTTAAAAGCCCTCTCTCACCCCTTGTTAAGTGGGGGAAAATGAGAGCATCGATTTAAAATCTCTCTCTCTCCACTTCTTCAAGTGTTAGGATGAGGGTTTAGTGTTAAGTCTAGGGTTTAGGGTTTTTATGTCTCGACCTCGGGTCCTTTTTGTACTTGTATCTTGTAATGTAACGACCTTGGTCTTTATTAATGAAAATTTCTGTTATTTCATTGTTGTGTAACATTTACGTATCCTTATGCGATTTTAAGCTTTAATCTTGTGAATACCACTTGTGAATCTTGTTGAATTTGACTTAATCGACTTACAAAAGTATAAATGAACAGCATTTAATCGGATAATCCTTTAAACAATCGATTCATTTAATCGATAAACTTTAAATCGATCGATACCTTCTCATATCGATTCCTTGGTGATCTTCCGATCGATTGAGATACCAAATTCAACTGATTTCACTTGAACTGATTAGTTTCTTAACCAGCTGGTTCTGGAGATCATTCCATCAAACATTTTAGGTGCATTTTCTCCAAGATCCAGAAGCCCTAGCTCATTGCATAATTCTCCGAATCGATCTCGCTTAGTGGCTTGGTTAGAATATCATTTACGTATATCATTATGAATCTTTTCCATTCGATATTCTTCTTTTCAACATGATCTCTTATAAAATGGTGCACGACATCCACATGCTTGCATCTTGTATGTAGAAACGAGATTCAGTGATTGCACAAGACTATTCTTGTCACAAAAAATAGGTACATTCTTAGCTTCAATGTTATAATCCTCATTTCGACTAACTAATTTAAGCGGTTGGGAACAACGATGACCATATATGAAAAGTAGATGTTGCAACCGATGTCCGCTTTTTTGAAAACCATGAGATGGGTTTACTTCCTAAGGCCGACAAGTTCACGAGGTGGATTTTCGTCAATCTTTGCAACCTCCATGTCGTAATCGAGAATACCCACTAAGTTCTAGATTATATCATCGATGGGTAAAATAAACCAAGGTTCTTGTCCCTTGAGATACTTAAGAATCGCTTAGCTACAACTTCTAGGTGACTTATCATTGGATTTGCACGAAATCGCATATACACTCATGCGAAGGTTATATCCGGTCTGGCTGGCATCGGTATAGTAGAGATCAATGAGAGCCCTATATTCTTCCGATTTGTTTTCGACCATCCTCATGCGGATCCATCTTGAATCCGGTCATCATAGGAATTTTGGCTTCCTTACAATTTTGAACTCCAAACTTAGCCAATAAATTCCTAGTGTACTTTCTTGCGGATGAATATCCATACGTACTTTGCTTTACTTGAAGACCGTAAAGTAATTCATCGACCCATCATGGACATCTCGAATTTTCCTTGCATCGGTTCTTTGAATCTTTCACATAGACTTTTGTTGGGAGATCAGAAGATGATGTCGTCCACGTAAATCGAACCATCATAATATCTTTTCCATCTTCTATTCGAATAAGGTTACGTCCTTTGTTCCTTTAGTGAACCCACTTTTCGATCAAGCGAGAGAGTGTATCATACCAAGCTCGAGGAGCTTGTTTTGTCCCATAGAGAGCTTTTCTTAAACATTACACTGGTTACTCTTTTCAAAGCACGGAGGTTGTTCGACATAAACTTCCTCTGCTAGTACCTTGTTTAAGAAAAGCACTCTTTCGTCCATCGATACCACGATGAACCCTCGTGGGAAGCATATGCGAAAACAAAAATGGCTTCTAAAGCGGGCCCGGTGCAAAGGTCTCATCATAATCAATTCTTCCGATTGTGAATACCCCTTAGCAACAAGTCTTGCCTTATTTATGGTGATGGCGTTTTCTCATCTCTCTTGTTCTTGAATGCCCACCGTGCCAATAACGTCTTGATGACTTGGTCATCCACTAGTTCCCAAACTTGATTTCTCTCGAATCGTTCGGCTCCTCCTGCATGGCTAGAAACTTGCGTCTTGTAGAGCTTCCTCTATTGTTGTTGGTTCCTTCATAGGCGATAACTTGACAATACATGGCACTTTCACCAATCGATGTCTAGTTTTAACTTTATCGAGATGGGTCTCCTAATATCGGATCGGTTGGATGACCGGTTATCCAGTCCTTCTTTTTGAATTGCGTCGGTTTGGAGAACATCGTCCGTTTACGATAAAATTTCATTACTAGCGATTGGGAGTGGTGCGAGTTATGATCCCTTGATAAGAACAAGTCTCGGTGATGTTGGACTCATCATTCGATGTGGGAACCCGGATGTAAAACCGGATGATTGATCTTACCAGACGCTTCTTCAAACACCGTTTTTTCGTACCTTAGGACGAATGATCCGGTGAATCTAGATCCGGAATGTATCTTTTATTTACGATTCGATTCTTTTTTTCCTTGATCGTTAGGCGATCCATTTTACGAACATCGAGGTTACGGTTGAGTCTTCATTCGAGGTGATTTCTCTTGATCGAGAAGATGCTTCATCAAAGATTACATGGGGTGTTTTTCCACAAGTAGGGTTTCTATTGTAAACCCCGAAAGCCTTTTAGATGAGGAATACCAAGAATATAATATCGACTTGGCCTCAAAGGTTTTCAATGACTCTTCCCCGTTGTTGTGTATGAAACACTTACACCCAAAAAACATGGAAGTAGGAACCACGAAATCCTTCCAAGTTCATAGGGTGTTTTGTAGTGAGCCTTAGTCGGGAGACATCAACGAGTGTGGCATGCGGTGTTGATTATAAAAAGCGGCATGTATTGCATGTTAATTAACATCGCGGCGGCTTCTTTTCATGGAAGTTCATTCTAAGATTCGGCTACTCTCCATTTTGTTGTGGCGTCCTTGCGGTGATGTTTCATGTTTGTATGCCAAACTTAGAGCAAAAATCGTAATATCGCGAGTTCGTAAATTCTATACCTTTATCGATCGATTTTTTACTAATCGACACACTTCTCAATTTCGGGTATCTTCGTTTATCGTCTCATTCTTCTTATGTAAGAATATAACCCGTAAACTTGGAATAGTCATCCACGATTACAGAGTATATTTCGTCGTTGAGGATCGATTGGTGTAAGCGGTCCAAATAGATCCATATAGGCGGTTGCGATTACTCTATTTGGATCTTGGGTCCGGAATTCCCTTGAATGAAGCTTTTGACTGTTTTCCGCCGACACGCAAAACATGTCGATCCTTTGAAAATACTTCATTCGGGAAGTCCTTCCACTAGAGACATCCTTGTTATCTTATTAAGAGTTTTAAAAATTCTTTTGTTGCTTTACTTTTGGAGCTCTTAACAATCGGCATGCATTTCTTGGACAAAATTCCAATCACGTGTAGATCGTCCCTTTTCTTGAACCAGTTAGCAAAAATCGTTGAGTGGCTCGATTCTTGATAGTGCATTGATCGATCGAGAACTCAAACCTTGAATCGTTTAAATGAAATTCAGAAACCGATAATAGGTTGTCTTGGACCTTCGACATCACGAGACTCAGGTTATTTGTACATCATCAAAGGTTCGAATCCTTTGGTATAACCAAAGTTATCACCGAAGAGTACACGCGACCTTTACGTTCTATGTAAGAGCCGAGGAGGTGCTTGCTTCTGTCATGTGCCTTGAACATTTTATCGATGTACCGGATAGTTGCTTGCACATCTCGCTTTGTTGGCCGGACCACGCGATCCTGCGCAGCCCAAATCGGGCTTTTAGGTACCCTTTTGGATTGGGTCCGAGGGTTAGGATTAGTTTTGGGGATCCATACAAAGCGAAGCACTTCTATTGTGATCGGTTAGATCGAAGGCATGATTTGTCTCCCATACCTATCAACATAATCATCGTCTCTTTATATCTTTTTCGATTTGTATGATTATTAGTGTGAACCTTGGATGACTTAGAAGACTTGGGATTTATCTTTTCTGTTTGTCTTCTTTTTATCCCAATTCTTGTGACCTAGATTTCGATTATGGGGGTAGGTACGATCGCTACCATCAAAAGATTCATATCTTTTGGCATAGGTGGTTTTTGCGGTTTACGAAGCATGCTTATTAGGCGGTGACCTTGATTGGGTCTCAGTTGGACTTCCCTTTTACGGGTTGCCTTTTTCGATTCTGATCTGTTGATCCGTTGATTCCTCGACCGATGCTTTACCGATTGGGGTCCATTTACATTTCCCTTCGTTTAGGCGGTTTACCTTTCAACCGGCCTTTTTTTCCTTATTAGATACATGTTTGGCTTTTGGTGTATCTTTGTATAAACTTCGTCGATTACACCTTTTTGAGATGAATCGGTAGGGGCTTTTGAGGATGTGGAAGGGTTCTCATAGCCAAGTCCCCTTCTTATTAATCGTTGTTCGAAAATAGGTGTTCATGTCTTGAGCAGGTTTTAGATGATTTTGTGAAAACCTCTATTTTCTTTCAGATTATCCTCGGATGATTTTGGACTTTCATGCATTTGAATAGCTCATCAAATTTTTTGAAGAAGTTTGAAATCATAAAGTTCTTTGTTTGTTAATATCCGGTGATCTTTGATCTGTTTTCGATCGAAGCCTTAACTTTCGAATTTTACATTCCTCGGTTGAGCGGTTTCAGCAATTTAAGTTCGGAGGCTTTTTTGAGGTCATTCTCCTTAGCAAGTCGATTATTTCTAATTCTCGGCTTGTCATTTTTAAACTTCCACTATTAAGTGTCTCTTGCATTGGAGAGATCCTCGAATAGCTGCTTGGTCAATCTCGAAAGAGGTGTCTAATGAAGTGTAAAGCGAGCGAAAGTTTGGAGGTTACCTCAGTTGGTCCTCCCGGCCAAGATCTCATCATCGTTCGAGAGAATATCGGATCTTCGTTTTCATAGAAGTCAAAGAAGACTCTTGTGTCTTCTCAGAGGAGTATCGAGTCCTCGGATGGCGGATAGAATCGTCAATTCGACATATCGGCAACCATGGCTCTTGTCGTCCCTATAACGTTGCTCTCTTCATTCCTCTTTTCTTCCCTTTCTCTTGGCGTCAGTCAACGCTATAGTGACTGGCTTCTCGGTTGAAGCCACGCTCTTGATCCACGAACCTTTCCTTCCGGGTGATTCACTCCGTCGTATGACCTATCGGTGACTTCCTTTCGATAGTAGTCGAGCTTCTAGATCGATTGGTTATCTCTTCCTTCCGCCGATCGATTATCTCTTTTCCTTTCATCTCTGTGATCCCTCCGATCATCGATTTGGTTCTTCTCGGAGATCTGTTGGTTGATCTCCTATCTCCCTCGGTATGTTGATAGTCCTTATAAAATCTTCGATACTTACCAAGTTGGACGTTCGACTTCTCAAGCTTCAGTAGCGGAGCGATCTATTTTGCGACTCATTATATTCCCAACTTGAGTTCGTTGGCCTTCGATTCTTCTTTGGTTGCCTTAAAAGCAGCCCGATTTTGAAGTTGAGGCTTGGTGGTACCTCATCTTCATCAACTTGTCCTCTTTCAATCAAATCGAACTTCGTGAGCTTTAAGACTCAAGAACAAGCTACTTGGCTTCATCTTTGAAATGTCTTGGCAATCCTTGATTACCGTGACCTTCATGTCCCATTTCTTGGTGAGAGACCTTAGGATTTTGTAGTTGATATCTTTATCGACATCTCTCTACCAAGTTCTCGAAGCTTGTTTATAGACATTGTAATCCTTCCATCGAGTTCGTTGATGGTTTTTTAAGCAACATCTTGTTTTTTCGAACTTCAAGTGTCTTTTATCATTCATTTCCCTCGCGATATTTGACGGAGTATCCCACATTGCTTTCATGATTTGAGATACTTAATATTTTCATAGTGACCTTATCCATTGTTTTCATGATAATGTGCCTTGCGATAGTATTCAAGTATGCGATTTTCTTTCTTACGCATCCATCAAATTTGGGCTTTTTACGCAAAGACTTGGGGCAAAGTCGGATCTCTCCACCGCGGGGTTGTCGTAGTATATGATGATGGGTCCTCTTTCGATGACTTCCATCGAACCTAGATGGTTGGACATATATATCAATACATAAACTAAATCGATTGAGAAATGAGATCATGATACATTTCGAGGTGTTATCCAAGTGATTTTGGAAAATGAATGAGTTTTAAAAACGGTTTTTCAAGATCGGTTGATCGACCACAAAGATTCTTCCTCAAGAATCGATGATACACAAAGTCAATTAAAAGCGGGTTTTGTGAGGCGTAAGTCTAGAGGGAGGGGTGAATAGACTTCTTAAACTTTTATTAAATCGGTGTGAGGCGATTAACTTTGATCAGTGTGAGTGAATTTTGATAACCAACTTCTTGTTTGAAGGCAGATCGATTCGAGAATTATCGGTTTAAGCGATGTGTCGGAAAGCTTAAGTTTTTACCCGTGTGAAAAACCGGTTTAAATCGATTCCAAAGTTAATCTTTTAATCGGTTGATTGAAGTGTCGGGTTTGATCGGATCGAAGCTTGGTTCTAGCGATCTCAACTTGGAATAAGTATCTTGCTTTTTAAAGGAAAGCGATTTAATCGGTTAATCAAAATAAAGGCACACAAGATTTATAGTGGTTCGGACAAACCCGATCCTACGTCCACTCTTCCCTATCAAGGGCACCTACTTTGTTGGACTTTGTTTTATGTGTAAGTCAACCGCGATACACCAACTAGATGTTTAAGGAGTTCAACTCAACCGATCATTGGAACTAAACCCAAATGAAATCTTCTTAAACAACTTAACCTAACTTGGGGGTTTGGGTAAGATTGTTTTGGTTCAACTATGAAATCTTTTCTTTGCATTATAAGCGACTAACGGTAGATGAAAAGATTTATATCTTTAGAACTTTATGGGATGAACACTTAATGAAAATTAATCTTCTTGTTCGTGTTCTTGTCTTGGAAATCGATATTAGCTTTTGAGCTTCTTGATTGTTCGGCGTTTAGTTATATCACTCTGGTGTGATCCCATATTTATAGGCCTTTGAAATGTTAGCGATTTGAATTTGGCTATATTGTAGAAAATGCTTGATGATGTCTTTAACTTTTTGTTGGAGAGGTAGCGAAACTCCGTCATCGTGTCTTGTTCTTATAAAGCGGACTCACTTTTTTGTTGGAAACTACGCTTGACATTCTTCTTGTTCGGATCATAGGCAGTGATTAGGTGAAACAATTTCACTGGTGGTGAAACCGAATTTTTTAGGTCTTGGGTTTTAAAAGGTCTTCTGATGCGATCTTCGGAAGTCATCGATATTCAATTGTTTGAGCTTTTATGATTAACTAAGATGTCGACTAGATAGATCGATCGAGTTCTTTTCAAAGATTTACGGCTGTTGGATAATTTGTCCTTTGAGTCTTGAATCGACCTATACATATTGAGTTTCAATATATGACCTATCTATTTCATCGGTTTTTATACAATCATTATCAACTGGTCTCCTATAGCGTAATATAAACATCTATCAAATTATTTGACGGTCCTATTACATGTGTTTTGGAACTTTCATCAAAACTATAAATTTCCCAACAAAAATTAAAACACATAATTATATGATCAATATTCAAAGAATCAAAATAAACATTGACCTTTTTTTTGTGTTTATTTTGTCTCCATTATTTTCACATACTTAATGATCTCATCGAAAAGTATTTAATTTATATCAAATATAAATTTATAATGGTAGGATCACATTACTACTATCATAATCCCAAATGAGGGGGGTTGATCATTATAATAAAGATAACCGGTAGGTCTCCAAACCAATTGCAAAATCGCATTTAACCTTGTTCGATCGATGTCCCTTAACTTTTGTTCGTGAGGGCGAAATAAAATTAAGTTGGTTTTATAATATCTTTACATTATACGTCCTATAAAAGTCTCATTAGATGTAGATCCGAAAGAAAAAGGGCGAGGGTCTTTAAGACTATTGGAACGAAATCTCGGTTTTTTTTAATTTTGATGGAAGACATCTTATCAAATTAATGAAAACCATATTTTTAGTGAGAACGTTTTTAAAAAGCGGGGTATTAATTGTTTAATCGAGATTCATCATGATATTTAAGTTACATTTGAGAAATTCTTTGGTTTACCTAAACAAACATGACATATCTGATTAACAAATATTTGGGTGTAAATACCTAAGTACTTAATATAGTTAATAAAACCCAAACAGCAGATTATAAATCAGATTATAAAACGTGTTAACTAATTTAAATTGGTAATTAATAAATCTCTTTAAAACAAATTTTAAGTTCAATTTTAAAACTCAATTTTAAGATTATTAAAATACAATTAATCCAATTAATCATTTTGGTTCAACCAATATTTTAAATCAAATTAAATTTGTTTAATTATCGGGGGCTCACGTGCAATTTCCAAAATTGCACGAAAAGTCCTGTCTCAAATCGAATTTGCAAAATAGCCCCTCACATCATCACTCATCCCAATCGGATCCAATCTGGGAAAAACCAAACATCCAAAATCAAAATCAGTTCAATTATTTCATCATCATCGAAAATCAACAAACCGAGACCAAAATCAGTTCGATTTATCATCATCGAGATTCAACAAACAAGAACCAGTTCAGAATGGGTCAAGAAACGGTGACGAAAGTGAGCACAGGCGAAGCACGAAAACTACGTGGGTCGGGTCGGGAAATCCATCGCTTATACGCGGCAAATCGCCGGAGCCAGGATGCATCGCAAGCAGGACGAGCCAGCGCAAGTTGCCGCCGCCGCTCGTCACAAGCGGGCAACTCGCCACCGTGCGCGATAGCAACAAGGGGTGCGCGCGGGGCCGCGGCCCCCTTTAATCGATCCAGTTCCAAATGGGTCGACGAAAAGAGTACAGATCGGCGGCGCGCCGCCAATGTCTCGTATCGATTCCGGTGGCGCGCCGCCTCAATCATGACGAAGGAGGGGCACCGCCGTGAAAAGATATAGAGCATCGGCGGAACAAGGAAGGTGGTGAGGTGCAGCGACGGCGAACGGACTCACCGAGGCCACGCCGCGAGCCTCCGCACGCGTCGCGAGGCACGGCGCCTAGTGCCGGCCATCAGCGACGCGGCGTGGCATCGCCGACCGTGGAGCATCGCGGTGAGCAGCGGAATCCCCAAAAGGGTAAACCGTAATCTGGGTAAAAAGGACAAGACAAAGGAGACCAAAATGGGTGGGTGGTTTTATCTGATGAAACCACTTACCCCAATTATTCTGCTTATACCGTGCACCCAAATATTAAACATGATGCGGTCAAAATCTAATTTTGATCGCACCGTTTGTTTTATAAAAAAAAATCTTTTAAATAAAACAACAAATAATTCAATTATGCAATCAAATAAGAGTCTGGAGCTCTGATATCACTGTTGGAATTTAGAGGCACGTAAACACGTAATACATGCGCAGCGGAAGTAAACAGTTCACCAACAATGAACATATAATTGCACAAAAGATTACAATAATCGTAACGAGAAATCTTACAGTAACTCGAAAGCAGATTTCTCAACTATGGTATCCACGTAATCCCCAATCACGGACTTACACAGATTTGCCAACGTTGAATCCCAAGACGAATTTGTTAGGAAAGTTCTAACTCTAGATCTTATGGAGAAAACATGAATTAACGTTGTTTGTGAATTCTCAAAAGCTCATATATATAAGGAAGACCCAGCTTAAATTTTAAATTAACCTTATTGGGAAATAAAATCCCTTATCTTTATTTAAATAAATCTCTTAGATTTATTTTCCACATATAAAATCTCTACGAATTTAATTCTCATATATGTCAAATCTCTACAATTTGATTCCATATATATTAAATTATATAATAATATTCCATATATTATTATTGGGAATTCCTATTTAATTAAATCCAATTTAATTAAACACTAATAATAATTAATTCCAAATTAATCTATTATTAATTAATTCTCCGTAAATTAAATATTAAATTCAATTTAACATTTAATCAACCAACTATAATCCGTAAAAGGGGACTACTTGTTGTGTGACCCATAGGCCCTCATATATCGAGCAATTAGTCAAACTAATGGTCTTAATTGAACCCTAGACAATAAATCACATTCTCAATATATGACGTACGTTGCGAGAAGCGTGCAACTACCTGTAACCGTAACATGGGCTATTACAATTTCCTCCTTTCATTCACGAATACTCGATTAGTCTTGAACATGATGAAGTGTCTATTCAAATAACTTAATGTTTGGAGATGAATTTAATAAAGATTTTGATTAGATCCCAAAACCTCTGAGTATGACATGTTTCAGGATGATCTTGATAGTACATGATCAGGTTTCAAATTATCAGGACGATCTACACCATGTATAGTCAAGTAGACATAGTTCAGGTTAGAATAGGTTTCAATGTTTTATCTGAAGATCAGAAGCATCCTGAAGATCAAACTATACTGAAGACATAAACCATACTGAAGGATCAATATATCCTGAAGACTTACAGAAACTTGAAAACTTGAAGAACCTGAAGATCAGAAGAACCTGAAGACTTGAAGAACCTGAAGATCAGAAGAATCTGAAGATCAGAAGAACCTGAAGATCAGGAGATCCTGAAGACTCTTATGTACTGAATCAACAGAACATGAACAAGTCACTCCAAGTTAAATAGTGTTTGTTCATTCTGAGTACATGCAAAGAGAATGTTATACGTTCGTGAACACTAAGGAAAGTATCAACTCAGTATTGGTTGATAAAAAGAGCCGTTGTTGTTGTCTCTATTCAAAGGAAGATATCGACAAATGAGGAGACGACAACAGCGTACTTTCCTGACACTGAAAGCGACATTTCTCTGAAGAATGTCAGCAGAAATATTTGTCTTGTTCACAGAAATTGGTGATTGGCTGCGTGTCTGGATATTTCCTAAAGCATGCAAGGGCTCGTTCAAACCCTAATGAAGCCGTTCACCATATACTCAAAGAAGAAACCCGAGATGCTATCTCTCCAACGGATAGTTTTTCAAAGGAAGACTTCGTGAGAGTTGCCTATAAATACCAGAGGCCTTGAACACTTCAAGGTTAGGGGAAATCAAAGTAACTCCAGAGCTCATTCGTATTATAGCATTCTTGTGAAGCACTCGAAACCCTTAGAATTTCCCAAGTGTTTCATCTTTGAAGAGAGCTCGTTTACTAAGCCTAGATTTAAGATCTTATCCAAAGCTTAGTTCGAGATATCCTAACTTTTTATGTGTGTTCTCATTGTAAATGATATCTCACCTTAGTTGGAAACCAACCAAACCCAAACCCTTTGATTAGGAAGTTTGTGTGTGTAGTAGTTGAAAGTGAGAGAGTTGTAAAGAGTTAGTAAGCTGTTGTGTTCTGTTTGAAGACTCTAGAGGAGAAGTTAGTAAGCTGATTGTTCAGTCTGAACGCTTGTGTGTGTTGAGTTAGTAAGCTGCAGTAGTTCAGCCTGAAAACTCATAATAGTGTTGAGTTAGTAAGCTGCTGAGTTCAGTCTGAAAGCTTGAGGTAGTAGAAGTAGTGTGTTAAGGAATTTCTCTGAAGACCAGAGAGAGTGGACATAGGAGCTTGAGCCTCTGAACCACTATAACTTGCTGTGTTATTTGTTTTCTGCTTTGCATTATTACTTGTGCATATTTCACTGAAAGCATTTCTGATATTCAGTTGGAATCAATCCACTGAACTTGCATTAAACTGATCACAGCCTTAACCACTGTTTCATTAAGGAAAGATTTTTAGCAAAATAAAACGAGTATAAACTTAGGGCCTACACTTTCCGCACCCTAAATAAGCTATTATAGATAGTTGTCAAACTGATAAACTCTCCTGAGTAGTCAGTAAGATTAGTATCTACTCCAAACTTATTTGGACTCTGAGAAAATTCAGGATCAGTGAGCTAATTTGAAGTCCCTGAACGCCGCTCAGTGTTATTGTCTCTAGACTTTGACTCAGGGCAATTTGTGCTTCTCAGGACTGAAAATCAGGACAACCTGACTCACTGATCTCAGTAAAAGTTTTAAAAGTTGAAAAATCACTACACACGTGTATTTCCCCCCCCCCCATACACGTGTGACACTCGTTTACACCGGGACCAACACTTAACCATATTATCTTTAATCACTTATGTCACACTTGGCCACAAAGTCCAAGTTGACGTGCATTGGCCAATGACTTTGATCCAATTATGATGAGAAGATGAGCATTCTCTCTAAATCCACTTTGAGGAATGAATCCTTTTCTTGGCTCAATTACCTTGCACATGTACTTTGTGATGAACCCAATCCAAGCCATATCTACCCATGGAAGGGTGCAAGCGTCGGTCATGGTCAAAGTTCATCACTCCACACATGTCGTGCGTATTGACCTCAAGTCAAAGGAGTATCGCATCGTTCCCACTAACCGGCACCCGTAGACACATATAGTGGAACTACATCAAGCGGTTTTTCGGATGGGTATACCAATAACCTCTAAGGTATTTGTGCATCCATCATGAGATACCTAGTATCTCGTAGTAAGTGAGATCTTACTACACTCTCTAAGAGTATGATGCATATCGCATACAAATCTCCATTGCATCATCAATATCCCATTCTTGATGATTCTCGATTTGGGCTATTTGAAAATCATGCTTAGGTCATCTGAGCTCTCACACACTCAACGACAACAATGACTCAAGGGAACACAGATAAAAACAAATGCAAACAACCAAACATAATATTCTAATAAGTGTAATGCCAAATATTTAATATTAAATAAATAATAATATTAAACCAATACAGAGTATTATCTTAACATTATGTGCTTACAATGGATTATCTCTAGGACACTGACACTAATATATATACCTTCTAGCAGTAGTCGAGGGGACAGATTAACAAGTAATACTAACAAGTCACAGCCATACATAGAGAAAATGAGACTAAAGGTTTAATCAAACACAGTGGCACCAACAACTAAAATCCCCAAGTCTACTAATTTCATTGAATTCATATGACAATGACAGCATAGAGAAAATGAGACCAAAGGTTTAATACAATTTGATGGATTTAATGTCATTGTCATGGTGCTTCCAGTATTTGCTCACATTGACCAACATAATTGGGAAACAGAAAATATCTCAATATATATCAAATAAGGATAGAGATTAGTGAAAGCTCATATCTCAATTAGAAAATGAAGAAATTTTGGACAATTTAACTTTCCAATTACACATCTTCAAGAGTACTTCTTTGAATAACATTTGGGAGCACACTATTCAATGAACACAACTAATACTAGTCAACCAATATCTTTTAGTTAAACATCTAATACCATTAAAATGCACTTGAATTGTAAGGTGCATGTGCATAGAAATATTTTAATATTTCTTTAGAATATAAAACCGTTCCATTCATATGCAATTGTCATCTAACAATTCAGCTGCTAGAGCATTTCGAGCCACAAAATAATTTTCTAAATTTTTCAGAAATCAGATCTACAATCAATACTAAGAAAAGAAAAGAAAAAGGAACTAAAATGACACAGCTCAAATACGAACACATTCAAGTATAAATTAAAATTAAATGTTCCTACCCATATGTTCAGATGTAGCAAAAGAATTTAAATTTCACCCCCTTCTAAGAGATCTGCCGTTCATCGAAGAATGTTTATAACCGAGCGGATTCGCTCTCACTTCCTTTTTCTTTACTTTCTTCTTCTTGTTTGTCCTCCGCCTTCGCCTCCGGCAACTTCTCCTTCTTCAGGCTCCGGCAGCTTCTCCTTCTTGAACAACATCGCCAACGTCGTGGCAATGGTAAAGAAGGCCGTACCAACCAACCAAGTGGTTGGGATAACTAAAACCCCGCGAAGGGGTGATAGCAATAGTTGCACCGGTGTCTACTATAATACCCCAAATTTCGCCGGCGATCCATTGGACTATACTGATGATAACTTTGAATAAGTTATCCGCAACGGAGGAGGATACTTGTGTGATGGCCATTTTTTTTCAATTTTGCATCTTCGTCTTCATCATCACTCTTCCGACCACCCGCACTCTTCTTGTCATTTTGACTAGCCGCCGCCAAGACAACAAATTGCGACCGCGGCGGAGGGATGGATCCGCTCCCGCTTTATATATGAATAAAAAAAGAATGTTGAACTTGAACAGAGAAAATCATGCATATATTGATCAAGAAAATCGACTTACCTCCGTCCCCGGAGACGGAAATGGAAACAGAACCATCGTGGAGTTTCTCCTGAACCTCATCGGAGGAACCATGATCGTGTACATTGGAAACGTCGTCGAAACAGGTGAGGTTCTCACCATGGTCGGAACCATTCTCGGTGGTGAGATTCTCACGGTGTTCGTCGGACGACCATGAACCATTTTCATTGTGGTGAAAAACAACGCCATTTTTTTTCTCTTTCTGTGAGTGTAATGTGAGAGCGCAGAAAGTGTAATGTGAGAGCTAGTTTGTTTCTCTTTTGTAGTTCTCTTTTGTAGGAGCAGTTTTGGCGCACACAATTGCAGATACCAATATAATAATAACACATATTTAGAAGGATTTTTCCCATGAGATTTTTCTCTTGCCCCCTCTAATTTGGGAAAGAAATTGCTCTGTTTTAGTTCATCTTTGTTTATGTCTACAAGAAGACGACAAAATATTCTGTTTACTTCTCTTAATAGGGTGTACCTAGGATAAGAAACTCAAGAATAATAATATTGTGGCTCAAGTTAACCTTGTTTACATTGTAAAATAGGAAATAGGAAATAGGAAGTAATGATGATCAAGATACACCAACATACAATTTCAGAAAAAAAACCAAAAAAAATCAAAAGGTACAAACCTCTCTCTCCATGCAGAACAAAATACACAACAAATGTACTTCAATTCAGTGTAAAAACAAAATACTATCAAATAAACCTCAAATTAGAAAGATTTTTTACGAGAAAAACTTTTCTTGCTTCATCTAAAAACGGAAATATGCTGGGAAGACAAAATATTAAGTGGTTGGTTTAGAATTTGTACTCATATCTAAACAGTGGCGGATTTATATACACCGCATACCCTCTCTTTTTTTAACAAATAATTCTTATATATGTATATGATATTTTCAATTTTTTTGCTTTTAAACATTTTTACTTATAGTGGAGCGGTGTTTTTACTTGTACAAAATAGTGGAGGGTGTGGAGGAGTGGGAAATGTGGGATGACCCACCCATTTATTAACTCCACTGATAATTCAAAATATTAAAATAAGAGTTAAGTAATATATTATTATTAGAAAATTTTCAGTTTAAATCTTCTATTACAATTGGCGACGCTGATCTCGTGTTATCTACTAATGAACATGCTTGAGACGAAGATGATGACCGGAAAACTGTAATATATTGGGACATAATCAAACTACGATTAATAATGCAGATTACTTGGTGTAATGGTGTAGGACGAGCTAAATCGAGTTGAAATGCCTTGATGTTATTTTATGCAATCCCATAACTATGACTTTAATGTTCTTATTTATAGTAAAAATTGTGATAATTGCTCCTGTCTAATTTGTCCCCTTAATTGGACCTTGGATGAGAATCAATCCTTGTGTAATTTGTTCCTTGGTCGACTTTATCAAGCAGGAGCTGAAAATTCATTGAGCATGAGTTGGAGAAGCAAAATCTGATAAGTTTTAAGTTATTTTAAAATGGAGACACTCAGATGGTGATGCGCCTTACCGGTAAAAACGGGGCATAAGTTGGGTATTAGTGCTTAACACTTTGGGAGGGGTGGGTATGATTTGTGCTAGGTTGTATCACGTCTCATGCATGAGACCGTCTCTTATGAGTTTTTCCCTTTTAAAATTACAATTTTCTAATAGACTTATTAATAAACACATTTCAAAATTATAACTTACTAATAGGTACAAAATAATTACATATACGTAGGTACATTTGCACATTTGCGTACATTTTTGGTCATATATGCAATCTAAATGTACCTACTACTAATTTGCATAAAATATTTGTATCTATTAGTAATTTTCCCCTTAACTAACAATGTAGGTGACTTATATCAATTTTATGTTTGAGACTTTAAGGGCATGTATTTGGTAAAATTTTAAAGTAAAAAAAGCCATGGATTGCAATTCCAAAAATGAATTAAGGGAGGTCTACGAGCTTAGCTTCCAAGCAAATAAACCGCTGTTCTGCATGTTTGCTTAGAAGCAAATTAAGCTGCTACCAATAACTCATTATCCTACTCAAAGACTTGCATCACATTTCAAAGAATTCAACACCAAAAAATAATCATACAAGTACTTTATGGGAGAAACATGTTACCCTTCGCTATTCATTGTACGAGATTTGAAAAAAAAGAAAATTTGTAACAGTTTTAAACCTCAACAGCTAGCCTACCATGAATAGCTAAGTATAGCAGGCCCAGATAGCACACCAGAATGAGTCAACTCAGTGTCTTCTAACACGATCATCACCTTTAGAACTTCTCTTATCAGAGTATCGCTCTTCGCCCCTTTGTTTATGCCCGTAATTATCATCTCGACTACTTCTGTCCCCGTGTCTGCCTTCTACATCATCATTCTTCTCGATTCTGCTTTTCTTATCTCCATGGCGAACATCATCTACCCTTTTCTCATACTTTCTCTCGTCCCGTTTATATTCATAGCTTTCATCATCTCCACTGTTCTTCTCGGTCCTCCTATGTTTATAATCATCACTCTCGTGCCTTCTTTTGCGTTCTCTGTCATCTCTACTATTTCGAACACTGTAATCTGTATTTCTTCCACCATTTTTTTCACGATAATCATTTGCTCCACCCCTATGTGTATCTTCCCAGCGCTCCTTACTCCTTTCATGCCGTTTCTGTCCATCACGTGTATCCCTTCTCCTTACATCTGAATCCTTAGTTTTATTAGCATCACGATTTCTACTATTCTGTTTTTCATCAAACTGCTCAATATTATGGTTTCTTCTCCCCTTATTGTGTCTTGGTCCTTCATCATCATCTTCATCAAAAACCATTTCATACCTAAAAGAGATCATGTGAGGTGTTTAAGAGAGCGCATTTATACATATTAGGAAGAAAAGTTTCAGCAATAGAGGATATCTACCGTGTGTTTCCACCTCCACCACGTTGAGTATTATCATCATCTTTAATTGTGTATTTAGAGTGTGGTTGTTTGGAGGTAGAATCTCCGTCGCAATCTTTAGCAATGTGATCAAGAGACCCGCATTTGAAGCAACCTTTTCCTGCAAGAAATTAAGTAGAGCACACGTGGATTTTAATTTGAATGCCAAAAATATAAACATAATAGTTGTTTAGATTGCTAACCTTGATCCATTTGACCTTTGCGTCTATACTGAGACCATAGCTTTGCAACACTTTGACTGAAATCAACATGAATCCTTCGATCATCAATAAGAGCATTATCCATCTGCAATTAGAGAGGTAAATAGAGTGAAGTTTTGATGGAAGGCATTTGACTACATATTAAACCTAATTGCCATAAACAGAAGGTGCTCTGGCTATTAGCAAAGAGATATATCTCGTTTACGGAGCAGCATATTAAGCACAGGCCCATTGTATTTGTATGTCTAACCCTTTTTAATATACATAGCACAGTTAACAATATACTCGAACCTCACACCCATTATAAAACAAATAAATCAATCACACTTAAATTGGCACCAAGGAGTCAAGAACAGAATAAAGCTTTTACACCTTCAAGTAGGAAGTGATGATAAACATTTTAAAAGGAAGAATGTATATTTTCCTTCCTGTACGTCAACATTGTTTTAGTTTTTCCATGTACCTTTAATTTCTAGTATATTGCCCCTGTGCTTTTGGAAAAACACATTTTTAGTTCCATGTACATTACTTCACTTACTTTTGCATATGTTGTTTACTAGTACTTTTGAGAAACGCATTTCAGCTCCCTGTGCATTTACTTTACTCATGTTCACCCCATTGATAAAAGAATATATAAGTAGCAAAGGATAAAAAAAATGAAGGTTTAGGGTGAAAAAAAATTTGAAAAGGAAAAGTACACGACACAGAAAACTAAAACAAAATAGAAGAGAAAGTGAAGGGGCAAGAGATCAGAAATGAAAAGTACACGGGATGACGAGAAATAAAATCAGTAAATAAAGCATAAGGGTTCAAAGAAAAAATATATATAATTATACTGGAGGCAAAAAAAATGAATTATTCCTTTTTCAACATGAGCTCACAAAAGTGACTTTAGAGATGAAAAACCTAACTGCAGTTAATCTAAAAACTAACAGATGGTGTCTCCAATATCTTATAATATTCTAATAATAACATGCTTTGTGGATAAAAAACTAAGCAAATAATTTTACTTTAAACGAAATAGCATGAAAGATACAGGATGGCAAAAAATTGTCTACATTCCATTTCAGTAAATTATAGTATATCTCACTAGGACATAGTGCATGATTCATTTTATTAAAAAAATCAGCATTTAAATTTAATTATAAGGTACAGGAGAACATCACAGCGTCATTTATTATGATGCAATACAGCTTATTACCACACGTCAAAAAATGGGCCATAAATAAAGCAACCCTGTTAGCAAATGAAAAACTTAGAAAACTATACTGCATAACTTATTTCATTACATTCAATGCCCCGGTAAAGCATAGGAAGAAAAGCATCATACAAAAGGCTATACACAGTTAAAATCACCATAAACTATAAAAAAAAAGATTAACAAGTCTAACTGATATATATAATGCAAAGAGATGCACATGAACAGAAAATAGCAAACAAAAGCATCAAGAAGTTCTGGGAGTTGTTAAATAGTATATACCTTAAAATATGCTTGTTCACAGGCATCTTTGTCTTCAAATTCTGCAACCAAAATAATGAATTTAAATATCAATGAGAATAATAAAATCACGATCATTAAAAATTATAGATGGCGTAATATAAATATATAATAAACCCCTAAATCACATAATATTATAAACTCCTAAATTATAGACAATGTGATATAATAAACCACAATCGCTAAATCACGATCTTTCATTAATATCATGGATTCTTCCCTAGAGTTGACAATTACTCAAAGTCAAAACTAATAAGACAAAATCTTGGACAATAATCCTGAAAAGCTTTTTCATAAGCACACCTGAACCAGGTGTTACTGCAACTGATGGTAATAAATTTATTAAAATTCTAATGCAGATATAGGCACAACATAAAATATAGCAACCTAACTATTAACTGTCAAAGCTTTTCATACAAAAGCCAATAATTAGTATTAAAGCATCAGTTTATATTCAATCTCATGCAAATATTGACAGAAAGCAGAATCAATCTAAAATATGTACAAGTCGCACATTTATTACTTGAAGCGACTTATTTTGAAACTCCATTTCATTCCCCCACCCAAAAAAAAAAAGTCTTGTTCTGCAAAGTGCAACTTTAGATTATTAGTAAATTGAATGAAGATTCAACTTTTTACAAGTCATCGACATCAACTCCACTTAAGCCCTTCTATAAGTCTATCAACCTATGTTTTTTTTTAAAAAGGATAGAGGGAGCATTATAAAGGACTAGGGAACATCATGCATTGAAAGGCCCAGCACAATGTTTCTCTTATGAAATGTTCTTAAATTTTCTCATTATAAGACAACAAGGAATAACACAACACTCAGAAAAAGAACCCAAAGGCCAAAGTACATGATAGTATATCTAAGTATAAAGCAGTGCATGGTATAAAAAATAATCAAGGGAAGGAGACACTATAGAGACACACTATTGTTTCTAGTGACACAATTTATCAACGTTTAAAAGGAAGCTCCGTCAGAAGAACAAACTCACCTATAAAGGCGTAGCACAAACTGTCACCAGTTTTGTGATCTCGGATAATTTCAGCACTGTGAATGTCAATTAGGCAATGAGAATCTCTTGAACAAAATCAACACGATTTAAATGAAACAATAAAAATAAACAGCTTGAGCATTTGTGAACTCACGATGTTACAACTCCAAATCGGGAAAAGATAGTATGTAAGTCCTCGTCCTGTTGAAGGAAGAAAACATAGAATCACATAAATATAATTTAGGATACATCTTAAGAAGGAAATCAGATCCAACTGCCAACAAAAATAATTTTCCAAGTAATTGGAAGAATCTTGACAATGGATTGTCACTTACCTCAGTTACTGGGTTCAATTTGCACACAAACAGCACAGTATCCGGAGGCTTTACCTCAGCTTCAGGAATGTCCCCTATCTATGCCATAAATTAACCGTCAGATTCACAGAAGGACTACTACCGTCTATAAACAATTTTTAGTTCATTTTAAAATCATAAGTGTATAAATGAGGTATAAAGAAACTTACAGTTTCAAGCACTACTGCACGGGAATGAGCATCCTTTTCACGTAAAACCTCCTCCAGCTCTTGAGGGTTAAGTTGTTCATCCATAGGGACCCAATCATCTTCAAGTCTTACATCATCATCGACCTAAATTTAGATCAATTAAACTTTGCTTAATTCAAACATTTTTCCTGTTGCATTTTAGAAGAAACTGAAAAATATAAAGTATAACAAGCAAAAACTGCAACCATAATTTCCATTTTGGATTCCAGTAGCTGAGCAAATTGTTTATCAAGCAAAATAGATTATCAGAAGTTAGTACGATGAAGGAGTGACACAAGATGCAGTAATATTTCAATCCATTTTTACACCTCTGCACTGAAAAAGGACGATGGAGCTGGCTTAAACTGCACTAGATAGTCCACAAATCCCATTACTAGCCAGAATTAAAGAATCTAATTTGTTAACCTTAATGAAGAGCAGAAATCTCTCTCTGCAATCATTTTTTATCTTTTATTTATTTCAATCATTAAAGTTTATCTATAGCAAGTACTATAGAAAAGATTAATTAGTGAATATCCACTGAAGTATGGAAGAAAACAAGCTCTTAAAGAAAAGAGAAGTAAAATAGACACTCATCCAGTATCTAAAGACCTAAACAACTAGTAACTCTCAGATTTGCAGAATAGTGACTAGCTTCCTAAAAGTTGAAGAATGATATCAAGCAATCATCACCCTTCAAGCCATTAGTCATATTCATTCTTTCTTCTGCATGATCCTCTGCTTACTTAATAGATTTTTGTTATATACCATTTCTGAGTGTATAAGAAATCCATGACGAGCCACAGGTGCACAGATAAAATTTACAAATAAATGTGCGAAATAATTCATTACTTCATCCTTTGGTCTTCCCACAGGTGAAGCATCTGGGATCAACCCAGCTAGCTCTGGAGGACCATCAAAAGGATCCTCCAATATATAAGTGTGTTTGATCCTGCATAGTTAAATTAGTTAGAAGAGAAAACAACGTAAATCTACACTATATTCAAATAATAAATCCAGTTGTAAGAGATATCTAACCTGATGTTTTTATAAGGTCTGCTCTTTTCATCCGAGTAGGTTTCATTTATTCTAGTGAGTGTTTCCAGCCCTTCAGCAACCTCCCCAAACACCTTTAACCACAGCAATAATAATAATAGTAAACGTCATATTACACTATATGGAACTGTGACTTTCCATTTTGATGATGTGTTCTTATTATCATAAGGTGGAAGGCGATTCAAGCATTTTAAACAAGTCTAATATGTAAACAACCTTTTTATGCAGTCCTCAAGTTGGAAATGACGCATGGTAGTTAAAAAGTAAGAACATACAGAAAATCATCCTTCATTCTTTCTTCCTCTCTCTCCTTTTCTTGCAATCATATTTCACCATTGTGTTGGTCGAAACACATGTTCTCATGGGTATTTAAGTATATCATGTCCTTTGTGAATAGGTTCTTTCCAATTCTTTTATATCTTCCCTTCCCCCCATTTTAATTTGTGAGCAGTAGCGTCTTTAGATGTTATTGTTTTGGATAAGAGAATAGCAAACTTTTCCATATGCCAAAAAGGGAACAGAGCTAATGTATTTGTTATCTCTCGTACTTAAATAGCTAAATTCAATAACCGCTGGAAGAAATGGATACAAACTAATAACTAAGTTATCCAGCCTCTATTTCTTTCATATCTTCTTTTTTTCTCTTTATTGTTCTTTATATTGTTTTTTTCTCTTTAATGGAGTGGTAGGGGATGCAGATGCATCTGGTTCTTACACATCCCATTCTCAGAAAATAATACATAAATAAATATAAATCAAATGGTGAGGAAGGAAAATTGAGATTAAAAAAAGACTCACTGTATGCTTGCCATCCAGGTAATCAAGATCATCACGCAATGTGATATAGAACTGAAAAGAGCAACACGAACAGAAGCATTAATAAAAAAGCACCATCACTGCAAGGATGTCATCATGTAGTCCCAACAGAAAATTGTCTCTTATCAACAAGAACACGTGCCAATGAAATTCACACCTGAGAAGCATTTAGATCCTCCCCAGCGCTAGCCATAGCTACAGTACCAGTCTTGGAATGTTTTAAATCCAAGTGAATTTCATCACCAAAAAAACGAGCCTGATCACCATATAAGAATCTGTAATCACAAAGAGTCATTCAAGGCAAATCAAATTGAAATACTATGAGCCAGAAATGATATAAAGTAGAAAGCCAAATGCAAACATTTAAGATCACTCATAAAAAGTGGAAAATTTTGATGATCCCCAAGCTAGACTATGGAAACCCAATGTGGACCCTCTATCAGAGAGTGCAAACTTAACTCTAATGTAACCTACACAATTTCTTACTTGTACACAGAATCACCACCAGATCCTGTACCAGTAGGATCACCTGTCTGTGCCGTAAAATCTTTCTGTACAGTATGAAAGAGGCATCCATTATAATACTTGATTCTGAAACAGAAACAAATCAGTTAGAATCATACTAATCTAAAAGGTTTCATCAAATTAATTGTATCTCCAAGAAAGACTACAGACTCAGCTTCACCAGTAAAATTTCTTCAACTATACAGGCACTACGTATTAGTCTACATAGGTTATCCACCAATTCACGGTGCAAAATGCAAATACAACTATAAGAAAACAGAAACATAATTTAATTCCAAGTGTTCAAAACTTCAAATAACCCGACATTGTTACTAACTCCACGAAATATATAATAGCTGCAAACGGAGCACATGCTTTCATCAACAATCATTAATCTCAGAAGCTCAAGATGCAATAAGAACGTCGATTTCTAAAAAAAATCGAACAATTGCGAGCCAGTAAAATTACACAGATAGGAAACTTACTTGCAGAGCTTGAGGAAATTTTTGCAGGTCAAGGGGCATCGATCTGTGAACAAATCCATCACAATATCCCCCAAGCTCGTCACTATCATAACAGACATCTTCCCAGTCTGTTCGGAATCGATGTAGTTAGGGTTTTCTAACGAGGCGCCAAGGGTAAAGTTAATCTAGGTTGGGAGGAATTTTGTAGATGGTTTGAGCCTCGACTGTTATTTGCGAACAATTCTTTTCTGTAGAGGATTGGGGGCGACGCGGGCGGGCGGGAGTGGATCCTTGACAATACGACACCGTTTAGTTGCTAAATTAGTAAATACTTTTGCTGCCTAGTATTTTTTTTTTTTTTTATTTGCTTCCTAAATCTTTCGTCCCAAATTTTTTTTTTTTTTATTAGTTTTTATCGTATAATCTTTTTTTTTTTTTTTATTTTCTTAAATGGAAATTTCTACTTTATCACATAAAATACTAATAAATAACATTTTTTAACCCCAACTACCCATCACTTTATCATATAAAATATTAATAAACAATTATTTCTACACAACACTTTATCATTTTTTTCTTAAAACCCGAGCACACAGTAAACAGAAAAATAACTATGGGACGGAGGGAGTATATAAATGAGGTTTTTTTGGTTAATTTTAATACCCCGTTCGGATAAGGCCAAGTACTATGTGGGGGTGTTTGGTTCACGGGACATGATTGATTAGATGTGATATGATTGAGTAGGATTGAGTAAGATTGGATTGATTTGGCTGAATTTGTTGAATCAAGATATGCGTTTGGATTGTAGGATTAGATTGAGGGATTAGATGAGATACCTATTGAAATATCATAAACACCCTTAAATTGAATTGAAACAACCACACTTCATTCTTGTGAATCTATTCAAACAATAGAACAATTTGTAATATTGCATTTGTGATATGCTCTATCTCACCTTTCACATGGGATTGACATATGCCTTCATAGAGGAATTTTGTACATTTTTTACCCGGGCTTGAAGTATATCATTTGCTCTCATCACGCAACCCAAAAGGTAGATTAGTTGGATTAAAATCATAAATCGTCTATTTCAATCAATCCCGTGGAACCAAACGGGACCTATAAGTGTATATGCATCAGGTGCATACAACTTATATATTGAAAGATAGTAATTTATTTATATCGAATTATGTAATCTATATATATATAAGTACAAATAGTTCAAAATTTGGAAATCATTAAACTTTCTAGATAAAAGTTATATTCTACATAATAATTTCAGGATTAGGTTACATAATGAGTAGTTGAATGTCCTTTTATACAAATATTATTAGATGTCACTTTAATATATTTTTTGAAAATATACTACAGTTAGTCTTTAGACTGAGTCCAATAATTCACACCACAATGATATTAAAACATAATAATTTTAACTAGGTGGCTTAACCCATCTGACCACTGATCTCCTCATTTGAGTGAGAGACTCAGGTTCGATTTTCTCTGGGAACGAATTTGAGTGGGAGACTCAGGTTCGATTCTCTCTGGAAACGAATTGGAGTTATAAGGTGGATTGACGATTTTGTTGAGTATTTGGGTGATTGGTGTACTAACTAGTAACAACTAACTACGAATTGGAGTTATGGGAGTTATAAGGTGGATTGACGATTTCGTGGAGTATTTGGGTGTGTTTGGTGTACTAACTACTAACAACTAACTTTGTCCGATCAAAAAAAAAAAAATTAAAACATAATAATTTTCTCAAAATATTATCAATAAAATAAAATATCGTCTCTTCAGAATTATCAAAATATTGTCAATAAAATAAAATATCCTCTCTTCATAATAAAAAAATACTTTAATACGAATACTTATAAAGATTTAATATAAATTAATTATGTAATCATAATCGATTTAATATAAATTAATTGTGTACTCATAATCGTGCATCGCACGTGTTCAATTACTAGTTATTAGTATAGAAAAATCATTTGATCATTACAACGCTAATTTTTACAATATGGAATAATATTTTATCATATAATTTTACATTTTCAAAATCATATCATATCAAATCCTTCAAAATTCATCACCCCAAACATATACGGAATTCAAATGCATTTTTTTACTTTTATTTCAAACCCTCCTTACAAAATTTCAAATCTCCTCAAGCTAGAAAGAAACAACTCCTCCGCATTTCAAAATGGAGATCTCTATACTAGAGTAAAAAACAATTGTACTATTTTTTCAAAACCTTTACATAATTATTAAACAATATATTTAATATTGATATTAAAATTTATTAATTAAATTAAATTATATAATTAGATACCAGTTAGTAAAATAAATTATTTTAATTAAAAATATAATTTTTTTAATCAAAATTCATAAGAGGTAAATAAATATGTGATTTTTAAATATTATTTTTATTAAACATTAAATTACAAGACAGATGTCAACTTAAAAAGATACAAGTGCATATTATCAAAGCAACATTAAACAATAAAAATATATTTATTACATATAAAACAGACTAAATAATATTAACATTGTAAATTTGTAACATTGTAAATGTGAATTAGAGTACTCCTTCCACAAGTGATCAATAAGAGCATCACGAAGCTCAAAGTGAGCAAACTTTTTTTTTTTTTAATATGGTCATGTATTAATATCTAATGTGTGATGTATATTTTGTTGCATTTTACGTGATTTCTTGTTGGTAAAAATACGAGTTTGTAATATTAACAATTACAATTAAAGAAAAAAAAACTACACAACAAAATATTTTATTATACAATAAAAGAATTGTAATTATTCTTCAAAGCACTTTTAATTAATACTAAATTACATAACTCTATTATTGTATTAATTAATTATATAATTGTATTTATAAATATTAATAAAATAATAAATATAGAGTATAGAGTTTTGATTTTGAATAATGAAATCTCATATAAAGTACATTGTTCAAAATTATATTTCCAAACTTTAAACTACAACATGATTGGAGCAAGATTGGTACTTAATTTTGAGTAACACTCATGTGAACCAGGTTCACACTATGAACTCTAATTCAATATGACTCATTTCAATACCAATCCACGTACTTCGATCTTACTCGTGTATCGTCGTGCCGTCGTAGGCTCGTTTTAGCCCACACGCTTTGGTCACTATCGCGTCACAAGACTATTCCATTTCGACCCATGAACCGTCGTTCTTGCTACCGTCTCACCAGTCATTCCATTTCATATATATAGCAATGATAGTTTTTTGAGCAATAGTGATAGTTTTTCTAAGTAACTGTGATAGTTTTTCTGAGTAACAGTGATAGTTTTTATATATAGCAGTGATAGTTTATGTGTAAAAGTGAAACTTATTGTACATACAGTGATAGTTTGTTTGAGTAACAGTGATAGTTTTTCTGAATAACAGTGACAGTTTTTCTGAGTAACAATGATAGTTTTAATATATAGCAGTGATAGTTTATGTGTAAAAGTGAAACTTATTATAACATATAATGACAATGATAGTTTTTCTGAGTAGTAGTAATAGTTTTTTCTGAGTAATAGTGATAATTTTTCTGAGTAACATTGTTAGTTTTATAACACCGATTTCTGAGTATATGAATCGGGAGAATGTACCGTCGAAAACGCTGACCGTTTACCAATGCGCGGCAACCTTCCCGGCGGCGTGGGGAGGGAGGGGATGGGTCGCGGCGACGTGCCGTGGGGAGGGGAGGGGTCACGACTGTGGGGGGCTGGGAGAGTGGTCGCGACAGGTTTCTGAGTGGAGAGGGGAGAGGTCGCATCGAAGGGCTTAAATATATATATCTGACCCATCTATAATGTATGAGTCAGGTTTGACCCGGGTCCATGACATGAACCAGGTCTATACAAGTTTTTGTCCTTAATTTTAGAGTTAAACCCTGAAGTGAAGTTCTGTTGGAGATGCTCCAAAGAAGACAATAGTTAACATACTGCGTTATAAAATTGTGCTCTTTCAAACCAACCACAATACTAGACAAAGTCTTTTGTCATAATCATATTGGTTCTCTCCTATAAGTATTTTTTACTTTGAGACATCTTCGATTTTATAACATGTCCAACTGAAGGGCCAATAGTACGAGTGAGAGAGTTTTTCGTTTCGCACTTATAAAAAATAAATAAATTCTACGTAATTTCAAAAACTGCAAAATCCGACTGCATACCAACTCGCAAAGTCGCATATCATTCCCTTTTCATGAAAAATATAAACCATATTTTAGATCGACATCAAGAACTTGTGACTATAATTAGATAAAAAGAAAACTAATATGATATGATTTCATACATGAATCAGATTAAAGTAAGCACAAATTAACATTCATTATTTTAAAAATATTAAAGCGTCATACTCAAATTATGCTCCGTCCAGAGATGTAAAAATCGGCCTAGGCAACCGTCGGCCGAGCCGATTTTGACAAAATCAGTGAAAAAAATCGTTTCCGCTGCTAGGCGGCGTCTAGGTGGGTCTAGGCGGATTTTCATTATTTTTTTTAAACCAATACTCAATAAAAAAAAACCGTTTAGACGCGGCGACTAGACGGCCAAAATCCGTCCACCTAACGACTTCTAACTTCTGCACCCATGGCTCTGTCTCATTGTGGTATCATCTCAGACAAATATTGCGAGCCTTAGAGAAGACATGACCGCTTGCCACTAACCACATAATAAATTAATTCACTGAAGGATATGATTTTATATAAATGTGAATACCTAATAAGGTCCTAAACGAAGCTTGTGCTATTCCCATAAAAATCGTAAACATAATTCGTTTGCAAAATTCAACCCTTTGCTGGTATTATACCTACAAAAATTAAAAATGGTTAAAATATAGTATAGTTTACAACAATTCATGCTCATCAACATACAACACATAGGGTCTATTTTGAAATTTTAAAAACAACTTCTAAAATCACTTATTTTCAAAAGATGTGAAATATAACTTTAAAAATAAATGCTTTTAAAAGTTATTTTCAGTGTTTCAAAATACATCCATAGTTCAGAGCAATTTTCTTGATAAAAACCAAACACCATAGAAAAATAACAGAGAAATGATTTTATTGAGCTTAAAATATTAAACGACAGAAAGAATTATAATCAAGAAGACCCAAACCACCAAAATATAACCTCATTTGTACCTAAATTTAATCTATAGATATTTTTTTCTTCTATTAGAGAAAAGTTCAGTATCAATCACTTCCAATTACATAGTCCTAATTTATTAAATGAAATACTTCTATCACAGTTGTTACTTCCTCCGCCCCATAAAGAGACTTATAGTTATTTTTACATAAAATAAAAAATAAAAGTACTTAAATTAGAACATGAATTTTTTACTTTGTTTTCTTATTTTACCTTTATTACGGTACCTAGATCTTAATTTTAAAAAATATAGGAGTATTAAATAAAAATAAAAAGGTAAAAATAAATTATTATTAATATATTAAATATGATAAGTAATATATGTTCATGGGACTGGGACGGACGAAAATAAATTTCAAGCCTATATTTTTTCGTGACATAAGGAGTATTACTTTCTTAATGATTAAGTACTAGTATATTATTAATAAAAAACAGGGCATTATTTTTTTGTAACTCACCATTTTACAAGCTGCCAATTTTCCCTCAGTTCCACTCATATTTTCCCTTTTCCGCCTCCCTTATTAACGATACGGAAGAGCCATCGTGTTATCCTTAAAGCCAAGGGCTCAAAATATGAAAATATATTAGGCGAATTGAAAAATTTTCTTGGTTAATCGCCGATTATGGTACCGTTTCTAGTTTCTACTATACGGATCCTCTTCTTTCCAGAAACCCTAGTGTTTGTTCAATATTAAGTTACGCGCTCTACCGCCTCCTAGATTTACCTTTGACAGTTTGACTTCTATATCTCGGTTTTTAGGGTTTTATACTTTGTTCCATTTCCTTTGTCCAGTTCTTGATTTGGAACAATATTGGAGTTTTCGTAGCTGTTCATATTGAATATTTTTCGGTTCGTGGTAGTTTTTGAAGTATAAGGGTGTCTGGGTTTGTTTATTATAGCATATAATTTGAAATGGATCGATATGAAGAAGGGGGCAGTATTACAGAGTCCTCCAAGCTTCAGGATCTTAAATCTTTTGGCTCAACCCCAACAGGTTTGTGATTACCTTTTAGTTCTTCTTTTTTGGTTGTTTGATACGTTTAAGGCTATACGTAGATCTGTTAACTTTTTAATTTCGGTCTATTTGGCTTCTAATACTGTATTCTTTTGTAACTTAATAATTGAAAGGTCAAGTGTTTTGAATGCTCGAGACTGTTGGATTCAGGAAAACAGAATATACTATAGTTAGGATTCTTCTATGCAGCGTTTCATATGTTATTCATACTGAAAGTTTTCGGTTATAATCCTGGATTCTTTTGTGTTTATAATCGGTTTACTGAAAATGAATTCGTTAATGTTGTTTTTTTATAAATTTATATTTTTTAGCAAACATACTATGGTGCTTCATTTGCGATTTCATTTGGAACATAGCCACTCATGAGTTGACTTTTATTGCTTAACAAGGGTTGAAAAGCTAAGAGGCATTTTTTAGAAGTCACAAGCTTGCTGATGTTATCTTTGGGTGCATTACTGCACTTTAAGAATTTGTATTGCTTAAGTCAACTGTAAACTGTTTCTAAATTGTTCTAGAGTTTTTGACTGCTTTAATCTTATTTTTGATAAAGCAGGGGGGACAGTTTTCGATGCATCACAGTATGCATTTTTTGGTAATGATGTGGTGGAAGAAGTAGAGCTGGGTGGGTTAGAAGATGAAGAGGATGATGCTGCTCCAGTTGGACTTGAGGAAGAGGAATTTCAATTGGAGGTGGAACAGGTAGCATTTTAGTCATGTGTTCCCCCCCTCCTCTTTGGTTAAATTTATGTCTTTAAATTCCACTTCTCTACATTGAAGATCCTGGGTTACATTTTCAAATTTTTGGCGGTGTTATGTAGTCAAGTGGAGCCTGTTTGTTTGCAGATCTTATTTGTATACTTTTTATGTTTGGCGTATGATGTTAAGGAAAGAATTTTAAAAAGATTCCGGCTATTCTGTGAGAATTTGCGTATATTTTTGCATCATCTATTGCTATCATGTGCCATTGTTTGAAAGGCGTGCACTGAGGCACAAAGGGAGCCTGGAGCCTGAAGCGTATTAAGAGGTGATGACTTTTTGATCTAAGGCGCCTGTATATATATAATAAAGTCAATGGGATCATAAGTCATGACATAAACATGCATAGAATCATATTTTAGACATTAATATTCTTTAAATATAAGATAAAATGCATCCATAAATTGAGAGACATTTATCTCACAGGAAATAGACTGCTAAAATTTCAATTTTCATCAGAGAATAATATAAACAGAAAAAAGCTAGGAAAAAGTAGAAAAGAGAAGGAGAAAATGGCAGATATTTAGAGAAGAAAGTAAACATAAAGAAAAGGAATATAGAGACAGAGAGTTGTGCTGTTGAAGAAGAAATAGAGAAGAGGGTGCTGCCATCCATGGTTGAGAGAAAAGTTCTGGGTTTTCTTGATTTTTTCTCTCTTTATTCTTTTCTCCTTTTTTAACCTGAATATTCCCAAAGTTGCACAACTTTTATTTATTAAACGACTGAATACCTACACAATTCTATCAGTTGTGCCTTTCTGAATGTATATTACATCCTTTAAGGCTCTCCTAATCGAATCTGTGCCCCATTGTGCCTCAGGCGTGCTGGCTATTGTCTGGTCTTTGTGTACTTATATTACTCCACGGCATGTCTCTGTTGTGCTTTAGTGGTTATGTTTTAATGCGTGTGAATTGTGCCTTGAACAGTGGACTTTTGTTGCACAAAATATAATATTTATTGGTCTTCATTGGGTCCATAGACTGTCTTTGTAGCCTGGACAGTTAAATTCATTGAGTATTAGTTTGTGTTGTTGGATTGCTGTTGGGATTGGATTGGATGTCACGAGGGTAAGAAATTTGGTGATGAACAGACAAAGCATATTATCACTTGTTTCTTCAAGTGTCTGATTGTGCATGTCAGCCTTTATGGAGTTTAAATTTCATGTGGATAATAGGACTGATCAATGCTTACTGTTGCTAGTGTTGTGATTCTGTTGTTAATTTTAACTTTCTAATTTATATACAAAAATGTCCCCGATTGATATGTTCTGGAAGCATTTTTTTCCTATTTTTTCCAACCATGTAAAGCTGTCTTCTCTAATGTGCTTTTGGTGTTGCTTAGTTATATTTTATTTACACAGGCACTTGTCACCATTATGTAATAGGACTTTTAAAATGTTAAGTTATTGGTTCTCTTTTTTGTCGCAGGGGGATGCATTGGAAATTGATGGTCTTTCAAGATCATTTTTGAAGGTGAGGCGTGGCACATATTGAAATTTCCTAAACGGTTCATTAAGTTCAGAAGAATTTCATTATATTTTGAATGTGCCTAGTGGTTTTTAATATTTCTATTCCTTGGCCTATTTCACATTCTTTGCTTCCCTCCTTCCACACAGTATTGTACTCAGGGGGATAGCTTTGAACACACTAAACTCTGTGCTATTGGATTTGCATAATTACTTGAGAAGTCAATCATCTCAAATTCATATCGATAAGTTGGTTGAATCTTTTTTCACTTTAATGATATAGCTAAAATTTCATTTTTTTTGGTTGGTAGAATAATACACGTTTTAAAATATCTTGTAGAATTCTGTTGGTTTATTAGTGGTTATTGATATTAGTATTAAGTAAAAATGCTCTGTATTAGACTATTAGTCTATTGGCAGACATTGTATGCTACCTGCATTCTGTGGCCTTCTGCACATGCCTTATTCTTTGTCGTCATTTCAGTGTCCCTGGATTTCTTTGTGTTGTAATTAAGATTGATAATTTCTGCTGAATGAAGTTTCTGGTACAATATGCACTTATATTATCCTTCTTGCTTTTCTATTTATAGTTGAACAAGGTTGTCAGTGGGCCAACAAGTGCAGGAGTTAGTGGAGACTGGGGTCCCAGAGAAAGTGAGTTCAGTTAAATCAAATTTCTTTTGCTTTTGAAATTACTTTATTCATTAGCATTTTTGGCTGTGCACCTTTTGAAATTTCATTTATTGGTATTTTATATGTCGCACAAATCTTACTGCCCTTTGTGGTTGAATCCTTAGGAGATGTTTTGGATATGATTAAATACAGTTGCTCGACGGTTGACAAGTCGCAAATGTTTTCATGTTATGTATTTAGTTAGAGATTGGTGTTATGAATGATGAACCGACACTTGTAATTTGTGTAAGGGGTTCAACATTAATAAAACTTCAGTTTCTTATTATAAAAATTGTATTTTAGCTATCTGTGGAGAAAAAGAGGGATACATTAAGGAGAAGTGCGGGTTATAGTGTTCTTGATTTTAATGCAACTTTTATATATGACTAGATAACAAGGCTAACTTTTGAATATTAACTAGCAGTGATTAGGAAACACTATTAATAATACTCCGTCCGTTCCACAAATATAGACTTACATGTTTTTTCACTCAGATTAAGAAATGGAAGTTATTATGGTTAGAACATTAAATTTTTGCTTGTTTTTCCATTTCAGCCTTATGTCTACTAGCTTCCCAAGACAATTACCAGTAACACAATACATTAAGCAGGAGCAAAAGATGGAAATGAAAATTTAATGATATCTTAAAAATAGTATCTGGCCTTTCTTTGTGGGACAGATGAAAGTAGAAAGCAAGCCTATCCTTGTGGGACGGAGTGAGTATATTTTAGACTTTAGAGGGAATTGATGCCTACATAAGGTGTAGTGATGGAGGTCTTAAATTTTAGGACAAAAGGAGCTTGTTTCATATGAGCTTCTGCTACTTGGACAGGTTCCCTCCCTGTACAGGGACACTGCAGATTAAAATGATTCTGAATTGAATGGAAATATTTACTTATTATGGTCTTCAGTTGATCATTTCTTGATTTTTTATATTATTTTGATGTTTTTACTGGTCCAAGCTGGGCCTCCAACCCACTGTTAATTGCTCTACATTTGCACTTCCGTAGGGATTGAATTTTAAAGCACTTCTTGGCTCAACATATGGATATCACTACTATATTCTGAAGAGATTATATGATGAGAATTATATTATGAATGTGTACACTCCAATTGAACATGCAGTTAATCCCAATAATCAATTTCTTTTTTTTAACCCGCCAAAATAATTATTTTGAACTTTTACGTACTCCCTCCATACCAAAATATAGAAGTCCTGTTTCCCTATTTTATAAATTATCAATTCTCACTCATACCCTTTCATATAGTTAGTTTAACTCATGCAATCACATTTTCCTGAGGATTTTTGTATTAAGAGAATTATAGAAATTTGTATAAAAAACTAACATTGATGCATGGAACATGGATTTTTTTCAGTCAAAAAAGTTCTGCAAAACATGACTTTTTTGGACCGAGGGAGTTTTGTTTTAGTTGGGGCATAGGGAATGGCTGCTTTTTGTGACTGAGGACTGAGGCATTCTTGTAGTATTAGAAGTATCTTCTAGCATAGTAACATTGTCCTGTTGAGATGGATGTTCTTAAACAAACTATTATCATGGATTATGTTCTAGAAACAGTGCTTATACAGTCTTTTTGTACATGCAAATGATCAAAATTGCACTTGTTCATGTTATGCTGCAGGCTCATCTGCTGCTGAGTGGGTACAAGAGGCGGCTACCCCTGATTGGTTCGATCAACGTGCTTTTAACGCTGAATCCACTCACGAAGTCAAACAATGGTCAACACAAGCGTATCCCGGCTTTATGGAATCCAGCTCGTTGCACCGAACATCCTCATACCCTGAACAACAACACCAGCAGCAGCAACAACATCCATATGATCCACCTAAGCTACATAACCAATACTCCAGCGAACCAATTCTTGTCCCAAAATCGTCATTTACTTCATACCCACCCCCTGGAGGCAGATCTCAGCATGGCTCTCCAAATGGCCAGCCCACCCATCCTAATATTCCTCACCAAATGCCAATTTCTTCATCTAATCTGTCCACATTCCCTAATGCTCAGCTTCAATTGAATGGCTTGCCTCACGGGTCCCAATTCGGTGGGAATTTGCCCCAGTTACCTCACGGTCTGCCTGTAAATGGTCGACTCCAGAATCAATGGGTGAATCAAAATGGTTTAATGCCTCCCCAGATGATGCCACCTCATCGGGCCCGTCAACCCGGGATGCAGCATCCAATACCGCAATCCTTCGGTCATCCATCAGGGTTGCAGTCTCAGCTATTTAATCCCCATCTCTCTCATTCGCCACCAATGATGAACAACTTTGATGTTCTTGGATTGCCCGATTTGAGAGACCCAAGATCCATTTCGATGCTGAGAAATAGACAGGGAATGCAGTATCCTCACCAGGGCTCCGATTTTGGTAACCGGAAGGGCGATAATGGGTGGCCTAGGTTTATATCTAAGTACATGAGCGCAGCTGAAATAGAAAATATCGTTAGAGTCCAGCTTGCTGCTACTCATAGCAATGATCCTTATGTTGATGATTATTACCATCAAGCTTGCCTAGCCAAAAAATCTTCAGGTGCAAAACTGAAACATCATTTCTGTCCCAATACTTTAATGGATGGTTCTTCGAGGGCCCGTTCCAGCAACGAGCCACATGCTTTTCTCCAGGTTGATGCTCTCGGAAGGGTTGCCTTCTCTTCGATACGCAGGCCTCGCCCACTCCTTGAAGTCGACTCCCCAAATTCATCAAACGTTGAGTCAAAACTCGGTGAGAAGCCTTTAGAACAGGAGCCTATGCTTGCAGCCAGGGTGGTTATTGAAGATGGCATGAACCTTTTACTTGAAATTGATGACATCGATAGATTTTTTCAGTTTAATCAGTTACCAGATGGTGGGATTCAGCTGAGACAAAGGCGACAGGTTCTTCTAGAAGGATTAGCTTCGTCTTTTCAACTAGTCGACCCATTAGAGAAAAACGGTAACACGGTGGACTTAACTTCTAAAGATGACCATGTTTTCTTGAGACTAGTCGCTCTTCCAAAGGGTAGGAAGCTCCTTTTAAAGTATCTTGAGCTTCTTTTTCCCGGTGAACTCACTCGAGTTGTCTGTATGGGAATCTTCCGGAATCTGAGGTTCTTTTTCGGCAGTCTTTCGTCCGATAACGGGGTAACTGCAACTCTAGCGAAGGGTGTATCAAAGTGTGTCCATGGAATGGAGCTTAAAGCTCTTGCTGCTTGTCTTGTCTGTTCAGTTGTCTGTTCAACCGAGCATCCCCCTTCTGACTCAAGCTGCTGGGGAGTCCTGCTGGCCTCGGGACTTCTGACAAAGTTCACTGCTTTAATAAATATGACTCTATTGTGCAGTCTTTCCGTAGCCAGGGCTTGCCAAATTACACAATTGCCATTGGGTCTGACGGGGCTAAACCCACAATGCTGCTGGAAATTGTAGTGTTTCTAACAGGGAAAGATTTTTGCACAGCAGTCTATGCCTCTGCCTGATTTGAGGCTTTCTTTGGACTTCTGACAAAGAACTGCTTTAATAAATATGAGATTATTGAATGCAGTCTTTGCATCTTCACTCATTGGGCTTGCCAAATTACACAATTTGTAAAATGACCTTTTGGGTCTGGTGGACGGGCTAAAGTTTTAAAAGTTGGGCATCTGTGAAATGAACTATCCTCCTCTCGTTTTGTTTTAGTTGTGGAGCTTATTTTCCTCGCTGTTGTGTGTAAGCGAGCATCAGAGAAAGAATACTGCTTGGAATTTGCTTTTTGTTTCTCCTAAGCTTTCTTTTCTACATATTAGTGAGGGGTGAGGAGAGTATTTCCCATATCTTGCCCATGATTAAGTTTTTAGAATCTGTCAAGGTTGAATATGAGATTGTTGAATGAGTTGTAATATCATCTGCATCTTCACGGTCAAATTGTAAGTTCTACCTAGGGCATTTTTGGTTAAAATGACATTTGGTTGAAAAAGGCATGATTCCTGGTGGACAGAATTGATAAAAGAAATACCAATAACAAAGTTTTCAAAAAGTTTGGGCATCTGTGACATATTATGTTGAACTATCCTCCTCTGGATTTTTTGTTTGATTCTGGATTTTTTTAGGGCGCTTGTTGTGTTGTAAACAAATGAACAAGTTAACGTTTAGAATGGATACAGCTTGAGAGGGATTAGCTATTTTTTGTTTCTCAAATTCATTTCTTTTTTATAACCCTTTTTTAGTGACAAGGGAAGTTTAGGAGAGTATTTCCCATATCTTGCCCATGTTAAGTTTTTTTGCTTTTGTTAAATTTACTTGTCTTGAAGATCGAGAGGTTTATTATATGTTTTTTCTGTATGAGTTACTGAGTTGTAATATCTTCTTGTTTGATTCTGCTGCACGGTCAAATAACAGATGTAATTGCCTAGGGTGTCATTTGCTGGTTAGGTTTTGTCACATGTGGTTGAAAAGGCATGATTACGCAGGTGGGGTATACATGGATTGAATTGATAATAGTATCATAATACCAATAACAAACACATTCAATTACAAGGTTCTGGCCTCTTGGCATCACTCTTAGTTGACATATTCTCAGACTAGAAACAACAGACTTCACTGGATTTTTGCCTTGATTCTTGATTTTTACAGGGCCAAATTTCCCTCGTTCCAAACAAATATTCAAATCTGAACGTTATAAGATGGATGACGGCGTTGAGAGGTTTACCTTTGAGCTATTGATTTTAGATTCTCAAATTCATTGTCTGAAATAACCCATAGGTAGTTTTTTTTTTGACAAATGAATTTTCGTTTTTTGTAATATTTGAATGATTATTCGAATTAGGTGTACATTGAATGTGAACGTTTCGAGAAAAAAAATATGGTTTATGGAAGAGTGAACGAGTGGGTCTGGTCGGCAAGATATTGATTGGTTGAATAGTATATACTGAAATATAATTGACTCGAGCTTGAGCTTAACTAATACTTTTAACTTCACAGGTTTGCAACCTTTAATTCAATACAAGGTAATTTTACTTATATTGCCTTAACTTGCTAATTATTTATAAATATTCTCAAATTACAAGAAAAATTGTAAATAATGTTATACCAAAGTTATTGAGTCGAGTTTGAGCTTAAAAACAAGTTTGATTGAGTTCAAATTGAAACCCCCAAAACTATCACAACGATAAGTTTCGCTATGTTTCACTGACAGACAACAAAAGTACCCTACGAATATTGCACATACAAACCAACTAAAAGGGAAGCAATTTTTGTGCAGCAGATGAAATATATACAACACTGTGAGTTGATCTTATGTAAAACAGTTTTACGGCGTATTTGGTTCGCAACTATCAATTTATAAAAACGAATACTGTTTAATGAAACAACTAATACTAACAAACTGATACGGTTTAATGGAATAACTATAATGTTCAAAAATACACACAACAATTGATATATAAGACTTAGCCCGACATTGCAACGATTATTATCCACTGATCTCTGTGCCTAATAACTCACTCTATACTGCCCTCTTGAGAAAGTCGAACAGATGCAGCACGAACCATCTCAATCAGATTATTATCCAAAGCATCGAACTCACCTGAATTTCGCAGATGATGATACGAAGGCGCCATATAGTTTGCTGCAATTTGAGCCAAGCTCCACTGTGAGAAATTAGCAGCAGTTTGAATTATTTTAGTAGACAAGTCTCTAGACGAATCTAAGCAAGAGACGACAACTTGATAGCATTCTTCATGCAGGTCCTCAATGAGCCAAAACTCAGCAATCCAACACAGCTCTATATATGTTTGAATTTCACGATATTTATCCTCAGCCTCCATATTATCCCACACACAACCGAACACAGGTACAGGCAACCAATCAGAGTAGAACCAACTAACTAGTTTATTGAGAGTCTCCCAACTTGTAGGGACCTTAATGACCTGCAAATGGCTGCAAGGACAATTACTGTCATAATAACAAAACTATAACCTCAGGATTTTCGGAGAGACTATGTGATCAGCTGAATTTATTTCGTGTATACAAAATATACATTAACAGCTAATTATATCATAACCATGAAAATTGATGGAAGATTTAATGGACAGTTGTTATTAATCAGAATAATATTCCACAAAGATATATTTTCTACTCAATACTCACTATAAACTAAGAGTTACCTTTCTTGCATTCCTGATTGAAATAAGGCCCGCAAATAATCACAACTTGACTCCACTATAACTTTGTGAACATGTAGATGAGGAACCAAAGTGGAGCAACTACTGCACTTCCAATTTACCAATTGCTTCGTGCTGCTGGCTTCAAAGATGAGATTCCTGAATCCAAAAAAGAGAGAAATCATATAACGAACATAGAATTCGTACCCAAATCAACATTTTTAGTGTTTATTTGAGGTGGTATATGATCGGAATCTTGATATGCTATACCTATTGTATACAACAATTATCCAACACAACATAAAAAATGCTTAAAGCCATCTATTAGGGAATTGGTACATACGAAAAATTACTTCCAGCTGGCCCAAGAGCAGGACTAAGATCAAAGCTTGGCAAGGGGACACCCCATCTTGGACATCTTCTAGAAAGCATCTGCACCAGAGATTCCAATTTACAATGCCTCGCGAAAATTTTCAACTTCTTAACCAGGCTTTCGTCGGCTTGTAAATATCCCGAGTAAACATATTGTAGCAACTTCAATAATGATTGCTGATCCACGTGAGCTGAAAGATGAACTACCTTTATGGTTGATTTCTCTTCAGGAGCTGATTTCGTAGGAGGTAATAATGATGGGCACCTCACAGTGAGAATTACTTCATGAACATGGACAATTTCGTCATTTACAAAAACTAGCTTCAGATCAGAATGCTCTTTCTCACCGAGTGATTTTACAATTCTCATCCCCAACTTACTGGGGAAACCAAAATGTCCAAAATAGCTAAGGGCGCGTGTGGCATGCCATCTTGAACCATGAGAATAATGGTCTCTGCATATCTCCTCCAGTACCTCAATCAACTGAACTTTAGAAAACTTTTCCAGACTATCAGAGAGAGGAATTTTAGCATCATTGAGATGATGTAGCAACTCAGCAAGAATCCACAAACTAAAAAGCAAAATCATGTCTTCCCCTTCCCACTCTTCTATGCCTGGAATGCAACAACTCTTCTCATTGAACATATGAGGCACCAAATCTGCTCTTTTTATACGAACGGGATTGTTTAACCACCACAAAATGAAGGCCACCACAGTTTTCATCCTTCGGGATTTGATTATGAGATCCCGATATGTGGGTAGAGTACAATAGCATGCCAAACTGATTAAGCTCACCACAATCTGAAGGTTTCCTGGAAGCCCATACTTGTTTCCAGTCAATCCAGCATTTAGGATCTCTAGGAAATATTCAACATAATCCTTGTCATATGATTTGAGTATTTCACATAGTATAGACCTAGCCAAGGGTGCAATATATTTGCAAGGAGAATAAACCATCATAAGAACAGCCCTACTTGCTGATTCACACTCGCTCATGTTTTTTAGTCCTTTTTGAGAAACTTGGCGCAATGTCCCAACTAAGTTGATGAAGGAAAAGCTGTCAAACAGTGGGGAAAAAATCTAAATAAAGGAATAAAGAATAGAATAAGCACTAGAATAAGCACCATATAATAACCCACCACAGAAACTACATAATAAGGACTTAGAGCCACAACTGAAGGGGAGTATTTGAAAGGAAAAAAAAAAAACACATGAAGACAACAAGAATTATAGAAAAAAAAAAAAAAAAAAAATCCAAACCTGAGCTACAAAAGCACTCTCTGGTGGATAGATGTATTACCATGCACATATTACAAGGACATTAAGTCGAAGCTCATTCCCATGCAGCTTATGGTTGATGTTTTCTGCACAATTTGCTACAAGTCCTCCAAGAATATCCCATACATATGGTCTAAGAGAAAGTAGAAAATTTGCATTATAACTCTTCTGCACAGTAACTATCAGATCATTCAGCGATAATTCATGCTGCATTCGGTGAATTTTGTTATAGTTCTCCAGAAGAAGGTCAAGAAGCAGTCTATCCATGCCAGCTTTCCAAAAGTGTATGTGATTATCACCGGCCCAGCAGGTGACTGAAGCCAAACGACATGCCTCCTCCATAACAGATAATTGGCTTTTATCAAATTTCTCAGATTGTGATCCCCAGTTGTCCATTGCATTAATTATAGCTTTGACAAGTGGCTCACGACATATGTTCATCATTCTTATACACCCTCTTCTGCTGAGCTGATGAATTCACGAAGCATAAGAATTCAGACACATAAAATGAAGGTGTTTTACCAATTCAGGGCTTGGAAAAAGTAAACTATCAAGTAGGTTCCTGAAAGATTATTCCTATTGACTCAGGTGCTGAAAAATAGAAAACTACCAATCTAGGATTTGAAAGATAGAAACTACCGATCCGGGAATCACACATTCTAAGACCATATTGGACATCTTATACTTTCTAGTTATCCAACAATATTTTTATTTATCAAAATTCCAAAAATTTAGAAGATATATTAATTTCAGGTGAGTGGAAAAACAAAATGAAAGTAGAAATTAAAAAATAATTATATTTCAGATCCTAGCTTGATAGCTTTAGTAACTTTCAAGCCCTAAATTGACAATATTCCTAAGATTAACAAATCCCCACATTATAAGAGTTCAATTAAGAAAGGTTACCGCTATACATCGAGCAAGTTTAAATGCTTCGATGCGAACTTCATTTGTATTCGAATTGTCCATGCAGTACACCATCATTTTCAGAATTGCTTCTCCATTTTCGAGAAGCTTCTCTGCACCATTGCTACACAAAGCTGGCAAACACAAGTAAGAAGAACAGTTGTGCCCACCACAAAAGCTATATGAACAAAATTAGCTTCATATCATAGGACATTAATTGCAGACAAGAGTGAATACCTATAGAAGAGTACAACTGCAGCACAGCAACTTTTACTGAATTTTCATGTATGAGCTTGACAGCATCCAAAACGTTTAAGAAGTCGGAATCATTCCATGCACAGAGTCTAAAGGATGGCCATCGCCATAATATTTTACTCAAAACAGATGCCATTTCTTGAAAGTACTCAATCGATTTTTCACCAATACAGAACTGTTTAATATTATGGACAATACAGTCAACTGCTTTTGTTTCATCCAAAATCTTCAAAACTTCTCTTTCTTGTCTAGAACTTATTTTAGAAAGAATGACATTCATGGCAGTAGCACATAATATTGCAACTTGCAAATTCTGAGAACTTATCAAATCTGCTAAAGGATAGAGTAGATCAAAAACATGAACTCGCAGCATTGTATTTGGCAAAATATTAACCATTTTTACAGTCAAAGTGGAAGCCAGCTTAAGAATCGATTGACTTTTAAGTTCTAGTATACTTGTCAGTGCTCTGACCATATCAACAACTGAGTCCTGAAATAAGAGAAAAGATATTTAAGAAAAAGATAATATGATAGATATCACACATTATCTCCTTTAAATGTGCAAGAAAGTCAATCCTAGAGAACGGTTTTGATTCAACTTGATGCTAAGTGCATGCTATTAAGATGAGCTGAATACAAGATATCTCATGCACTGATCTACATTTTCTGTCGCAATGTAAAAACTGCATAATGTGATGATTCAGGCGCTAAATCAAACAAGATTGTTGCCGTTAGAAAAACCAGGAGGGACATCAAAGTTAAGAAAGCAACAACATGTAACACCATGGGATTCACCTGAAGAACTTCTTATGCAGAAGATGGACATTCATTTAGTTTCCAAAGTCACGAACCAAGAAATAGAATATTGGTTTCCTGTGCTTTGATTCAGCTTTCGAATATCTATATCTAACACCAGACTAGATTTTAGAGAATTGGTGGCAAAATACCAGAAATTTGCATGTTTTCTCACTCCTTTGAGAGTGAAAAATACAAACAATTTAAGAGAGAAATAATAGCAGTAATGATGGCCAACATATTCTAATCTTGGGTATTCTATATCAAGACACTCCATACATCGACTCAACGTGGAGAGCCCTCGTCACATAACATCCAGAACATTTTCTAGTTCTATAACTAATTAATTTAATATGTAGGTCATGCAATTTCAAGTTACCCATATGCTGTCTATCAGTATTTGGAATAAGAAAATAATTAAATTCTTAAATGGGCTAGGTATAACAAAGGGAAATATAGAAATTCGGTTAAAAATTAAAAAGTGAGATATATATCAGTTAAGATTATGACTTTCTGTGAGTCGGATCATATGGAGTTCACATACCTTAACAAGTGGGTACTGCAATGTCTCACTAGAGATACACTCGAGGAATGCATCAACTGAACGAAGAACCAGTCTTTGTATCTCAATGTCTGAACACTTCCATTTTCCCCTGTTTGCCCAACTTCTGCAACCACAATCAACAAACAAGCAAGTCCAGACTGTAAAAGAGAGCCAAGTTTCCTGAATAACAGCTTTTTAGGAAGCTAATGCTCGGGAGACTTAAAATGGTGCAAAGTATCTATTGATTCAATTCCCAAATAATCAATTTCTAGCATATATAAACACTTGTCCCATTTAAAGCCACTGCATGTCAAAGCATTTCTACCATTAATGGCATGGATATAGATACCTCTAGAAGAGACAACATAAATTCTATTTTCTAGAGAGTCTATATAAAAGGTATGGTGACTAGTGAGAAGATTACTATAGAGATCAATCAATTAGCTGGACTGAATAAGATCAACAAATGAAAACTCTGTAAATGCAGTCAAACTAATCCATATCATTTTAGCATATCTCCTGAGAATGTTGGACTATCTAAATTTTTTTAAATTATCAGAACAAAAGGAGGAAGAATAACAAAAGTTCATATAAGTATCAAAATTTGAATGACTCAAATCACAAGCCTAAATCTCATACCAAGTTAACAGCTCCAGATTAATTTTTTACCCTTCAGCAACACAATTTATGCGTCAAAAACCAATAAAGAGGCTATATCTACTTCCTATCTAAAATCCAAGAAGCACAACAAAGATGCAAAGTAAAGATGCCGAATTGACTTTATAGGTTGATGTATTTACCCTAATCCTAAACTTTTGTGAGGCGCCTGCGCCTCGCACTACAGAGAAATTTTAAGCTCCGCACCAATCCAATAACATAGCAATACAAGTAGAGAAGAAACTATGAAGACTTACAGGCCAATAACGCATAACACCACTCCACAATTAAGAAGGACTCGACTAATTTACAAAAATCGGGAGCCAAAAAAAAAAGAGGGAAAATATAGTATAGGGATTATGATGTAAAGAAGAATACCCGAGGTTGAGAGCATGATAAAGGCGTTGATGGAGGGTGAGAACGTGTCCGCTTATGCCGCGGTTGTTGTCCGCCGTGCCGTGCTTCGCCGACGATCGCATTTTATTCAACTCCACCGTCGGCGATTTCCTAGAACCGATACTGTTGATAAAATCCAGATAGTCAAATTAAATAGAGTTCCTTTTGACTCAAACCGCCATTTGAAACAGTATTAGTTCGCACTGTCTTTGGCCCAATTTTTAGTGGATTGGATTCTTGAGCTCCGAAATCCGAATGCTGTGTGAGAACAGTTTTTGGTCCGGTTCGGTACAACATGAAATCCAATTTAATTTTCACCACTTGTTACTCTCTTGCAAATCCATTTAAATTTATTTAGCCATCCCAAATTTGAATATCAATACCGACCGATGATGAATTGGAATATCTCAAACGGTTAGAACATCACTATCTGTACTGTGATGTTATGAATTGTGTATAGTACATTTAGTTCACATTGTCAAAAGCTTGCAGATCATTCAACATAATTATCAAACTCATTAGAAGATCCTTCAAAAAAAAAAAAAAAAAAAAACACATTAGAAGATAAAAATCAAGGCAAAGTATAGGGTGAACAAATTTCACGAAAAAACTGATTAAGGAGTGTGACTTATATTACTAAAAAATGTGACTTTTTGCTATAAAGAATGTGATTTTTTACTATAAAGAATATTATTCATAAAAGTAAAGGGTGTGACTTATATTATAGCAGATGATATCGTAATAATAACTGAAGGGTATGACTTGTATTATTAAAGAGTGTGACTTGTATTACTAAAGAGTATATCTGTAAAAAAAATCAATTACACGGTAAATAAGTTTCATAGCATACCAACTCAAAAATCAATCATAATTTTTTAATATTGGCTCAAGAAGGACTACAGTGAGAAAAGAAAAGTACAAATCCTAATTTAGATATTTATATTTATTTAACATATATGTTTGCTAATTTAATATACAATTTTTGTTAATATTGTCGGATATAGTATTCTTTTGCTATTCGAACTTTTCAAATATCAAAAGTGGTTTCATATTACATTTTGAAACCGTGCAACTTATTACAATAAACTGTGCAAGTATTTTTTTTCATATTAATAATTATACAATTCAATATAAACAACTTATATTTTTAATATAAAATATTTTATGATTTTAAAATACACTATAAGTAGACGGTTATATGAATGCATACGTGACACACCAATAATAGATTGTTTTCCTGGCCCACTTCAAAGTTCAAACGCGGAGATTGGGCCCAAGTCATATAGATAAGAGGATTTCGTTCAGGCCCATTCCAATGCCCACACCAGGCCCGTCACTTATATAATAATATTCCTAATAGTTAGTAAAATTAGCTTTACTACCAAATAAATTAATTTATTATTTTTTTGAGAAAAAGAAGCGGTTAGCTAGGGATTGAAAGGGGGCTAGGGTTTATGGTATAAACCCTCTTTTGCTTCAGCCACTAAGACAAAGAAAGGACCATATCATTAAAATGTTCACAGGCGGAAAGAGCTTCGTCTCTTCACCGCCGGCGTTCTCCAACGACGCCAAGCGTCTCCTTGTATGCACCGGCAACACCGTCTTCGTTTACAGCACCTCCACTGGCTTACAGGTGCGTTTTTTTTCTGAATAATTCACTATGTGGCTGCGTTTACTCATCATACAATTGATTGCCGAGTTTTTCTTTGCTATGAATTGCAGATAAATGAGTTGGAAGGACACGAGGCGCAGGTGACGTCGGTGATAGTTGTCCCGGCGAGTAAAGTGGTGAACTATTGCTGGACAGCATCACTCGATGGGAAAATCAAGTACTGGGATTTTGCTGCTCCTGAGTTGATGAAGACTATCGACATTCGGTTCCCTATTCATTCCATGGTGATCTTTTCTATAGTCTCATAATTTCTTTTATTAACATTTTTAATTGTTCCAACTAAGGCGACGCTCATTTTTCTCTGAGCCTGATAATTGGAATGTTTTTCCTTGGTGGGGGTACAAAACTTTGTGTCATTGCACATTTTAATAAAAATGAATTTCAGTATATAAACCAAAGTATGCTGCTTTTAGTAATCATTGAGATCATGTTGGTCTTTTTGTTTATTGAGTGTGAGAGTTATAACCATCATCACTTTACAAACAAACCAAGCCTTTAATCCCAAATAATTCGGATAGGCTATGTCATGGTGTGTGGCAAAGTTTTACGCTGGTGGTCACATGTGACATGCCTACCGCAACCCTCCTCCCTTTTCCTGACTTTGGACAGGCAAGGATAACTGCATGGCAGAGTTTTCATATGTTTAGTAAAGAAAACATGTTTCTAGGGTTCAAAATAGTACATACACATTTTTATCTATTAGTAGAAGTGTAAAACTAGGTTTTACCTTCGAATACTAACAGAAAAATTACAGAGGTTCTCTTTCCGTTCCCGCTCATGCTCATTTCTTCTTCCACCCTTCTCCCACCCAACCACAACATGTTTTTATGTGATTCTGAACTTCAATCTAATAGTTATTTACATTTTAATATGTTTAATTTAAGTTTATATAAAATTTTAAACTTTCAGCCATAATGTACAAAAGGCACTCGCCTAAGGCGCGAGCCTCGCCTCAGGCACTAGGTGCACCCTTGGGCCTTGGTGCGCCTTCCGCCGTAAACAACTATGGTTGACAGACATGCTCTATATGGTTATCTTAATCAGAAATTACGGTTTATATCTGTCTGTTCTTGCTAATTTCAGGTGATTCCGAGTTTATTAAATCAGAAAACTGAAAGCAACGGGAAGCTTCCTGATCTTTTTGCTTATGTCTATTCTGAGGATGTGAACCAGATGGAAGAAAAATCAAAATCTTTCGGTGGACAGATTCAGAAATGTAATCTGACAAAGTCTCGCCTAGTTGGTGGTGTTAAATTGGCTGAGGTACTTGTTAACTAGCTTGTTTGCTTGTGATCAAATTTGCTGCTTGAATTGCTATTTTTGTACAGAAACATAGTTGTGGCTCTTATATATGTAGAAGAAATTTAATTTTAACTTTATGGTTACAACTGTGTTTAAAATTCTGATTTCCTTGTGATGGCCAATTAAAATTTCATGTTAAGTGCTAATTAAATTGGAGACAATCTATCAATCTTCTCTTCAATCTTCTTACTCCATAATGGTGTTTGTTTTAAGAATAAAAACTGGTTTATTTTGGGATCATTAACAGTCATTGATTTATCAAGGAAAAAGATAGATGTGTTAAAAGAATTGAGTTTTTGCATATGTTTTCTGTGATTAACTTCTTAGGAAAATATATATCTTACACCTTTATGGTGTAACTTTTATATTGCCCGTTTCAACTCAAACTTGTTTTTTTAACAGACTCAAAAACCAGGTTCCATGACCATTAGTCCATCAGGAAAGTACCTTGGGGTGCATGAAAAGCGAAAGCTACGAATATGGGAAATTCCAGAACAAGATTCTAAGCATGTTGTTTACAAGAAAGTCAGATTGCATCATACAAGGTCAATTACTGCTATGGCTTTTCATCCAACTGAGAGGGTAGTAGCAGCTGGCGATGTTACAGGAAGGATCTTGATATGGAGAGGTGTTGGGCGTCGAACATTTTCTAACAATAAGTTAGTTAATGGGCTCAACAAGGATGAAGAGGACAGGCCAGGAGTGAGGGACGAGGATGACGCAGATTCTTGTACCACATGGCATTGGCATTCAGCTCAAGTGAATGTGCTTTTCTTTTCTTCAGATGGTGCCTATTTGTACTCAGGTATTTCAAGTAACTATCAATGATGATTCACAAGGTGAAACGAAAAGCAAGTGTTTGTAACCCTAGGTGAAATAAGTTTGTGGTTAATGCATGCTGTTCATCTAGCTGTCATTCTGATTTCATCTTTTTAATTTGAAAATGGATCTTCCGATTGCCACCTTTACAAGGTTTTCTAATTTCCCAGGTGGGAGAGAGGGAGTTTTGGTTGTTTGGCAGTTAGATTCTGGAAAGAAAAAATTTCTTCCTCGGATTGGATCCCCACTTCTATATTTTATCAGTTCTCCAGACCCGACGCTATCATCTGTAAGAACTATTAGAGATTTGAGTAGTTTTTTTTCGACAACCCGTCCTGCTTCAATTGGATGAGTTATTAATAGTGAATTTTCAGATATCATGTGCAGATAATCGAATTCAACTGCTTAGAACAACTTCGATGGAGTTCTTGAGGTCCATTTTGGGGATTAAGGTTTGTTATGGAAAGTAATTGACCCCAGTGACTGATAAAAACATTTGTTATCTGAGGCTGTTTGCATATTTTATCAAATGCTTGCAGTGCACAGGCAGTTGCAAGTTCTCATTCGTTATAAGAATTATTGCTGTGTAATTCCGCAACTAGTCTATAAGCTTAGGGAATTATTTTTCTGTATTTCAGCTTCCAAGTTCGCATTTAGCTATGTATGAGGGTTTTGGATCGGATGTTGTCGTCAACCCCACTGCTGGAGTGATTGCAGTACCCGCTGAGAACTACCGAGTTCAATTGTATAGTTTGTTTGATGACCGTGAGATTTCAGAGGTGAGCACAATCAGAAGTGTCTTTGGCTGCATATTAATCAATTCCATTTTGCATTGCATTGGTTTAAATAGTCTCTCATTCACTTCAAATTATGAATAAATTGTGTTTGGCATGTTTACTTCTATATCTCTGGAAGGGAGTATGGGGTTGCATTCTATATTTCATTATTTACCTTTTTTCTCTTGGGTTGGGGGGTGGGTGGGTTAGTTGGTCACAATAGCGAGAGCAACTCCTTCCTTTGTTAGAGTTGGGGATGATTTAGGTATTTCACCATTACATGATTTTTTTGAATGTCTGGATGTTTGGCACAAGGCTGTCCATTTATTCCTGTCTTATAGATGGTAATTTCTTGAGTTTATGTTTGCAGGTCCAAATCTGTCAGAGAAACCATCACCCGGGTGATGAGATCACGGTAAATAAATTTTCTTTTTATTGGTTCACCAGATGAACTTATGTCTCAACATAGAATATCTAGCTTAACATGCATTGCAATTATATTACTGTAGTTTGATTGTACTAGGTTGTCAAAATTCTTTTAGTCATGGCACTTGTAAGAAACAAATCTCAGTCACACCTTTGATAAATCCCATGCAACTTGTCTTGCATCCCTAGTCAAGACACACTCATGAGGCTGTGGCATGTACTCACATTTGATGGGGTCCATTCACTTTCTCATCTTCGTTTTTGCCACAGACAAAATTCCGTTATGCCATGGTTCTTTTGGAACACTTGTCAGTTCTATGGCATATAGCTCTCATTTTGCTGGAGTTTGTTTTTTTCTTTGTTCTTGGTTTATTTTTCCTCTTGGAATGTTTTTCCTTTGGCTGCTTTCCATTCAAAAATCATCAACAGCTATTTTTTCAAGGATTGAAACTCTATAGCATTTACTGACGCTCTACGCTAGTTATAAAAAAGGCGAAATGCATATTTTGCTCCCACATTTACCTCCTACACTTTGTTTTGTACATTTTTGCTCCTTGTAACTATTGTTGTACGTTTTACTCCTGTTCCTTCATTTTCTTTATAGTTTTTTGTAAAGTAAAAAATGAAATGTTTAAATCCAAGGGGCGGATGTTAAAAAATGTGAAGGTGACAAAAATGTGTTTTTCTTGAAAAAAATTAGAAACATTGACATGTGCTGCAGTTTATGTGGCCAGTTTACTGGTTTTATCATTAATGTAATGATTTAATTTAACCAGGTGGCTTAGCCCACCTGGCCACTGGGCTCTTAATTTGAGTGGGAGACCCAGGTTCGATTCCCTTTGGGAACGAATTTGGAGTTATGGGAGTTATAAGGTGGATTGGCGATTTCATGGAGTATTTGGGTGCTTGGTGTACTAACTACTAACAACTAACTTTGCCCGATTAAAAAAAATAAAAAAATGTAATGATTTAATTTTTGTCTCTTTTCCATATCTTGCCATTTGATCCTATATTACAAGTCTGTTTAGACTTTTTTCAATAATTTGATTTATTGGATTATTGATGGTCATGAACCATATAACTTTTTTCAAAAAACATAATGTTTGCTTAACCAGCATTTTTTTGGCATACTCTAGCTGCCTTGGATATAGCAAGGATGAATCATTCTCTCATTCCAGAATATTTAAGTTTAATATTGTTTTTGTGTTATATCTTGCAGGTAAAAGTGAATTTGGTTGCTCTTTCTTTAGACGGTTCTACTATGAGCACTGTTGAAACTAGACTCCCTGAAGAAGGAATAGGTAGCCTTGTGACTCTCAAGTTCTGGGAATGTGGCTCTCAGAGCAAACAGTTTAACTTGTCGACTGTCATATACGAGCCACACAGGTTTATCTTCTTCTTAAATGTTTTCTACTTGTACGCTTCTTCTTAATGTCATCTGATGACTATGACATTGTGGTTTCCATCACCCATAGAAATCTTACAATTTCATGCTTTCTTCTATACATGAAAACAGGGAGGCTGGGATCTCCTCCATAGCTTTCCGTCCAACTGGTCACATGGCTGTCAGTTCATCAAATGGCGGAGATTTTAAGGTAGGTGCCTTTATTGGCTTACTTTTTGAGTGATTTTTTTCTTCTCTTAATTATGAATTTCCGAACTGCCAGGTATGGGTAAATAGACAGGGGACCCCCCAGAAGAATGAGACACTTAATAATGCTGGCTGGACATGTCATGCAGTTGGATCATACAAGTATTGCTATTCAACATATTGACAACATTTTCGTATGGCTAGAAGATCCCGTGTTCTAATCGTGACTCATATTATCAAAATTCTTTTTCGCAGGAAGAAGCCTATGGCTAGTGCTGCATTTTCAAGCGATGGATCTGTCTTGGCTGTTGCTGCAGAAAAAGTTATCACTCTGTGGGACCCAGACAGGAATACGCTACTGGCTGTAATTGGAGATAGTGTTGAGGTTAGTTTTTGTAGTTATCTATTGCTGAACTGTTATTCACTACTAACTGGTTTTTTCCTCGCTCAAATATATTCTCTCTTCGTACTCTTGGTGTACATAACAGTATGTACTGATCGAGCTTGTGTAATTTAACAGCCAATTACAACTCTTTCATTCGTTGGCAAGTCAGAATATCTTGTGTCCACTTCGCGAGGTTCGTACCCACAGTTGACTGTATGGAGTATGTCGAAGCTTTGTGCATCTTGGTCGTACAAGCTGGATGCAGAGGGTGAGCATTTGTTTCTTCAAGGAAATATAATGGTTCTTAACTTGTGTTTTAATTAAATTCCTTGCAATATTTCTAATGTTTACAAATTTTGACTTATTTTGGCCTGTTACAAGCTGGGTTCAGAGGGTGAGCAGTTGTTTTCTTCAAGGAAATATAATGGTTCTTAACATGTTTTAATTAAATTTCTTATTGCAATATTCTCAATGTTTACAATTTTTGACTTATTTTGGCCTGTTGGGTGAATTGGCATTTTCAATTTGATTTTTAGTTTGCTGTAGACTGTGGTAGTTATTATTGGTAACGCATTTTGGTAGGTGGAAATATATTTTTTTCCTGTCTATGCACACATACAGTAATTTTTTACTTCCTCATAATTTCTTGAAGCCAACAGCCTGTGACTAAATTTATAGTTTTTCGATTCATATTATAACGATTAATGTTCTTTCATGATCAGCTATTTCCTCTTCGATGGACAATTCCACATTTGCTGTTCTTGCTCTTTCTAAGCAAATGGGGTTAGCCGAAACCACATTGCAGGATGCTGAGGGGATAATCTTGCTGTTTAATGCAAAAAATGCAGTTCCATTGTCTACATGGTCTGTGAGCAAGGTAGCTCTTCTTCCTACCTTCCTCTTATATGCATATATGTTGTTTTATTTGTACTAGATTTTCATATTTTATAGCTTAATGCCTGTGTATGTGATGTATAAATGGCTTTAAAACTGTTTTCACTGCACATGCCTGATACCATGTGCTTTAATAATGAAATACTTCTAATATTAAGATTGCTGCAAAACTACAATTTTCACTGCCATTCATTCACCCTTTATTGGTAAACTGTTGTAAGTTAATAACCACTATTATAATTAAAAAACATAATTTTGTTTAATTTTTTTTGTTGCTGCAGGCTCAAGATGGCAAACTGTCTTTTGTCCTGTCAAGCCCTAAAACAGAAGATGAAATTTCAGAAACAAAAACCGAGGATGAAGTACTTGCTTACATAAATGGTGCTCACGAATATGTTCTTTTCAACCAGCATGGTGAGCCGGAGAGCAAGCTCAGCATTTCTCGTCAGCGAGACTTTAGTAGCCTTGAGGATACAGGTACGATTTCAATTAAAAGCTGCTCCTAGAATCTCTTTAAAACAACATTGGGGAAAAGGTATTCCAGATCTCTGAAGTATTACCTCATTCGAATTAAAGCCGTAAAGTATTTTTTGGTGCAAATAAGCCCTTTATTTTCTAAAAATTTAACAAAAGGACACTTCTATTAATTAATATAATATAAATGTATTAGTGTGGTTAAATGATAGATTCCCTAATTTTAAGAAAGAAATATAATTAAAATTTTATTTCAAAAATTTCATGCCAACATAAAAAAGCACATAAATAATAAATAGAAATATTTCATGCCAACGTAAGAAATTTTTTTATCTTTGTTTTGAATTAGTAGACGTATACTTCTATTTAATTTTAAGAGGAAAAAGGGGTTATTTGCAGTATCAAAATACATCAAGGTTATATACGTGTTCAATTTTAAAAGGTTAAAGGGTTTTTTTTCCCAAAAAAAAAAAAAAAAACAGGTTACTTGAACCCGAGGTAGTATGATGTACCTTATCCCAACAATAATTTGCTACAATTGAATTCACGTTACTGCATTTTGTTCATGAAACCAATGATGCCAGATTTTCATGCATACCTATTCAATACATGGTCCAAGTCAAACAATTTGTTTCCTTGCACATTCACACTTGTATCCTAGTTTTATTAATGTGAAGTATTGCTTTTCATTTGTGCAGAAAGATATGGTTATGCATCAATATATGGAGAGTTGCCAGAATTTAGCTTGAAAATAGATCAGTCTCCATTTCAATCAGCGCCTTCAGAAAAAACTTGGAAGACAATATTCAGTGGACCATCTCACAGTCTTCCTCCTCTCCCCAAGTTGTGCTCAGAGTTTTTGGAATCATTGCTGGAGAGAAGGGCTGCTGTTGTGGAATAATTGTTTTAAACTTGGTCTCCAATTTTTGCCTTTTTGGATGGTAAATTGCCATCTAAGTGACCAACAACGTCACCCCCTCGTTCTCAGATGAAAGCTACAGCTGTGCTTGTGAAAATGCTTGCTCGTATTTGGGTGGGGAGAAGTGTTTCCATTGAGCCTTTATGCCTTTTCCATCTAGTGTATGATATTTTTGTATGATGCAACAGATATAGTGTATGCCAATTTGTGCTAAAATTTTGTCTTAATTTTTTTTTTATATTACTACCAACTGAAATTTTAGACTTGACCCAGTTGACAGGGTTTATTATAGAGATCAAGGAAAATGCTAATATTTTCTTATTTGAGTGCTGTTTTTGGTTATTATGGAGAGGTAACATTTCGAGGAACAGGATTTTAGTAAATCTAATTCACGGTGACTTACTGACTTTTAAATCTTTTATGTTATTAGGGCGTAGGGTGCTTGTTTTCGTATTTCATTCTTATTCCGGGTTATCTACCGAATTTAACTTCCTGCACATTCCACAAAGAAACATCTAAAGAATAAATGAAATCAACATTTAATGAAATATATGCATACTTCACTTGTCTCATGATTCTACAATTCACAAAAATCGATCGACGAAGTGGAATAGCTCTGGTGGTTAGAGTATCACTAATTATGTCGTAAGATTATGAGTTCGAGTCACAATTTATTCAATAAAAAAAAATCACAAAAATCGGTCCCAGAGGCAGAGCCCATGTTCACATGACTTGACTTGTAATATCTATTTTCTTTATTATTTACTAAATAAAAAAATTAAGAATTTAACAAGATATATTTTTCATCATTTCATTGATCCAAGTGCCAAGCTCGCAAACGGATATCGACTATAACCAACCGGGTTAACTCATTGATCAGAGTTTTGAAATGACAACAACTTGTAATAAACTTGATTCATGCTATGAATTCGGGTTAAACCTAACACATACACTATAAATGAGTCAGATATATATACTTGAGCCCATTCGAACGCCCAAATCTTGGCTTCTCCACCGCCCACTACCGCCACCATCCCCCACTCTCTAGACCCACCACCACTCGAAAACCCTACCACTACCACCGCCGCTGCTATAACCCCCCCACGGCAGCGCCGCCCTAGCGTCTGTCTCGACGAGATTGAAGGCGACCGACCGTACAAAGCTCACAATAGACGCACCAATAAATCTTGGCAATTCCATAAAGACTCGTAGTTCGCTGCCAAAACCTCCGAAACCCCGCCCGCTAACTAACCTTGCAAAAGATGCCAGAGGCGGCGTAGGGGACTCCAATTTTCAAGATTCGGCTGACCTAGCTGAGAATTATGTAAATTTTAGTTATCGGAAGCCAAAAATTAAGAAACCTACTAAAAGGGCTCGCATCAATTGGAATAAATTCGATTCCACAACCGTTAATAATGTTGTCGCGGACATCATATAATGTTTATTTAAATAACAGTGAGAGTTTTTCTGAACAACAATGATATTTTCATAGCATAACAATGATAATTTTATAGAATAACAGTGATAATTTTATAACATAACAGTGAGAGTTTTATAGCATAATAGTGAGAGTTTTAACAGTGATAATTTTATAGTATAACAATGAGAGTTTTATAGAATATCAGTGATAGTTTTATAGCATAAGAATGAGAATTTTAATAGAATAACAATGACGAATAAATTGAGGGCGGAAATTGGGGTAAACCCACCCCTCAAAATAGGTCATATTGAATTAGAGTTTATAGTGTGAACCTAGTTTAGAGGAGTATTACTCGTTTTGAAATGCTTAAAAAAAAACTAATTATCAATTTATCAGGGCCTAGGCCCAGTCAGTTTAATCTTCAGGCCCAGTGGGCCCGAGCTATTTTCAGGCCAGGGTAGTGATTCGGTTTTCCACCAAGTTTGTGGATATGAGAGCGATGAGGACATCACTGGATTAAAGAGAACACTACCTCCCATATTTCTTCTCAGAAAAATACCAAACAACAAAAAAACACTTCTTCAATCAATTGCTCAAAGAAAAGGAATCAGTTAGCCTCAAAATCTCCTTTCTGTTGCAGATTTTTTACGCCTTTTCTCATTTCTTCCAGTTGAGATTTCTCCAAATGTTGAGTGAAAACTGCTGTTAATGGACTTGATATTCCCTAATTCAACATTTTCCTGAATTATGGCGATTATTTTCCACTCATCGTCTCCAATTTCAAAACAGTCGTCAGAATGCGGGAGAAAAACCTACGGGTTCCTTTCGCAGGTACCGAAATTCCAATCCTTTTCACTAAATTACGCTTTTCCGAAAGCCTTATCTTCTTCAATCCAAACTGCTATTACTCCTAAGGACTCTGTTTTCACTTTGCCTAATTGGAGATCTGGTAGGATAGATCCAAGAGCTAGAGAACTTAGAATAAACGACGCGTTTCTGTATTTAGAGCATATGGTAGGAAAAGGGCACAAGCCTGATGTGGCTAGCGCCACACAGCTATTGTATGATCTTTGCAAAAATAATAAATTAAGAAAAGCCACTAGCGTTATGGAGATGATGGTTAAATCAGGTAGTATTCCGGATGCAGCTTCGTATACTTTTTTGGTGAATCATTTGTGTAGGAGGGGTAATGTAGGGCACGCTATGCAGTTAATTGAAACTATGGAGGAATACGGCTATCCAACTAATACGGTTACGTATAATTCTCTAGTTAGGGGGCTTTGTATGCGTGGGAACTTGAATAAAAGCCTGCAATTTGTGGAGAGATTGATGGAAAAGGGGTTGGCCCCTAATGCTTTTACGTATTCGATCTTGCTTGAGGCTGCTTATAAGGAGAAAGGGGTAGATGAAGCCATGAGGCTTTTGGATGATATAATAGCTAAGGGTGGGAACCCTAATTTAGTGAGTTATAATGTGATATTGACGGGCTTATGTAAGGAGGATAGAGTTGAGGAAGCTATACAGCTTTTTAGGGATTTACCGGCGAAGGGGTTTAATCCTAATGTTGTGAGCTATAACATTTTGTTGAGGAGTTTGTGCTATGAAGGTCGTTGGGAGGAGGCGAACGAGCTTTTAGCGGAGATGGTTGGTGAGGATCGTGCTCCATCTATAGTTACGTATAATATCTTGATAGGCTCGTTTTCTCTCCATGGTCGAATTGATCAGGCTCGTGAGGTTCTGGAGGAGTTGTTTCGGGAGGGGCATTTTAGACCTAATGCTGCGAGCTATAACCCGATTATTGAGGTTCTTTGTAAGCAAAAGAAAGTGGATGAGGTTGTTAAGTCTTTAGACCAAATGGTGTCTAGGAGTTGTGAACCAAACGAGGGTACTTATAACGCTATTGCTGTGCTCTGCTACGAGGGGATGGTGAAAGAGGCGTTTTCGATTATACAAAGCTTGAGGAATAAACAAGAGTTGTCATTTCATGATTATTATAGAAATGTGGTTTCTAGTTTGTGTAGGAAAGGGAACACATACCCCGCGTTTCAATTGTTGTACGAGGCCACCTCGTGTGGATTCACTCCAGACTCATATACGTACTCGTCTCTGATTAGAGGGCTGTGTTTGGAGAGAATGTTGGGTGCTGCCATGGATGTTTTTAGGGTTATGGAAGATAACGGGCACCAACCGAATATTGATAACTTCAATGCGCTTGTGCTAGGGTTGTGTAAGTGTCAAAGGACGGATTTGTCCCTAGAGGTGGTGGAGATGATGATCGAGAGGGGGCAAACGCCTAATGAGACTACTTATACTATTTTAGTCGAAGGGATTATTTACGAAGAAGAGAAAGAGCTTGCAGCCGAGCTGTTGAAGGAGCTGCATTCGAGACAGGTGATGAGTCGGAGCACGGTGAAGAGACTCACCATGCAGTATGATCTTGAAGTATCTGCAAATGTTATGTGAATTTAGCCTTAATGGGATAACTATTTTGGTGGTTTATTGTTATATTCTTGACATTGCAGAGATACAGGATGATATTTGGTGGTAAATTCAAATTTAGTACTACATTATTTCTTACTGCTCTTCATTCTGTAAAATGTTTTACAAGGATTAGAAATGTTTCAGTGTCATTTACTATACACAATTTTGGGGTTTTTATTTCAACTTTGTATATTATGGTCTATGACTAGTAGAAATGCTATTGCCATACAGGTCTTTCTTTTTCTTTTTATTTGTCATTTGCCATTTTGATTTAACTCACATATTACTTTTGGGGTTTTTTGGAAGGGTAATAGTTAGAAAAGTGTTATTAGCCAAAAAGTATGTGGAAAATGAAGGATTGGAGGAAAAGGAAGAAATGCATAAATACATAATGCAAAGTATGCATTTTCCCTTTTCATTTTCGTAATATAAAAGAATAGGATCTCCCATAAAACTTGTTCACGATATAAAGTTTATACCATTACACTTATGAACTAATAACATAACATTTATCAATTGATATCATTACATTTGTAAACTGATATCTATAACACTAAATGCTATATGTATTCGTTTATAATTATAATGGTATTAGTTGATAAGCATAATAATATTAATTTTATAGTATAATAAATTTTACAGGAGAGTTTGTGAAAATAAAATGACAGAGTAACCTAGTTCTTTTTCTATTTCATAACATTTACAAAATACAAAATGCATCCTTTAATCCGTGATTCCCAAAGAAATACTCCTTCCGTCCCAATCATAATGATATTTTTACTGTTCATAAGAGTTTAGTGGAATAGTGATAAAGTGGTGGGGTAAGAAGAGTTGTTTATTAGTATATTATATGATAAAGTGATAAAATGATGAGTAATTGGGGTTAAAAAGTGTTGTTTATTAATATTTTATGTGATAAAGTGATAAAGTAATAAAGTGTGTAAGTAATTTTATCATTATGATTGAGACAAAAATATGGGGTACTTTATCATTATGATTGGGACGGAGGGAGTAAAATAGCAAGTCTCAATTTTGCTATGTGGCCATCAATTGTACTAAGTAGTTCATTAGGCAAAAATAATTATAATGAGCAGGGGGTGTGCATCCAATGTTCGATACGAAAATATAAAAAAATAAAAAATAAAAATAAAAATTAGTGTTTGAACATTCATATAAAAAAAGCTACAATTGTAAATTTAAATAGTCGGTTGGTTTTGAATTTTTTTTCCTTAAAAGAACCAATTGTATTAAGATTGCTGAAACCAACCATTACTGATTGACAAAAGTTTCACAGCGGATCCACCAAAAAATGGACTGAATATTACATTTGGTAAATGTAGGAAAAAAATGTGCCATAAAATTTCGAAAACGAAATAACTAGGGGGTAATGGCTTGGAGGTAAAAAAAAGATACGAGGCAATGACTATTCGGTACACACCTAAACTAAAAATAGCATCCTAGTACAATTTTACTTTTTGAGACATATGACTTGTCTATTTTACCCTTATTTTTTCTTTTTATTTTTGTTTTTACTTTCTTATTAATTCTATTTTTTTACAGAAAAGCTGAAAGTTGACATGACGCAGAGGAAAACTTCCTCATTTGTCTAATCTCTGCATCACACACGTCATAAAAAACATGAATAAAACAAATTCTTTTTTTTTTAATTTCATTTCTTTCACAAATAAAATTTTTTCTAATTAGATATTATTTGTAATCAAATTCTTCTAGTTAATTTTTTTTATCTATTAAAATAATAATAATCAAATTACACATGATATTATTATTGTAATTTTTAATAATTCTTGTGAGTTATTAAAAAAAGATTTTTTTTTTGTAATTTTTAATAATTTTTGCGCGTTATTAAAAAAAGAAAAAAGGCAAATGAATACACGTTGCATATACTAAACACTATTGTATATACCAAAAAAATTACATATACAAAAAAATATTGCATATACACTAAAGACATTTCACATACACTGAAAACATATTGCATACACGTAACTTACATTGCATACACGTAAATTACATTGCACACACGCGTGAAAAATTGAAACACACGTAAAAAATTGTATATACACTTGAGCAAAATGCATTTTCCCGTTGTATATATGTCTAGAAAAAAATTTAATCATTCTTCCGCCCCTTGAAAAAATCATATTTGGGAATAAAATTCCCCCAAAAAATCTTCTACAGAAAATATTGAAACTGCATCTCCACGAGTCTCCAAAAACAAAAAAATTCCCAAAATCTTCCGCCCCAAATCTTCTGCAAAATTCACGAAAAATCACCAAAAAAAAAACAACAACAACTGAATAATCAGGCCAACAATCATCTTAACACACACACAACAAATTTACATCTCCATAAAAAATTAAAACAAATAACTCACCTACAGTCACCGCCATCCTTCCACACCTCCCACCGCCGCCGTCCACGTGCCGCCTTCCATCACCATTCCCACCACCCACAGATCCGCCATCCACACCGCCCCCCCCACCAAACCATCGCCGCCCCCATCCTCGCCTAGATCCACAACCAGAAACCCTTAAAACACCGTCACACCTTTGACGCCACCTCAGATCGGTCAAATTCGCCACCGCCACCATCACCTTCGCCTCCTCCGTAAAAAACGCGAAACCCTCCACCACCGCCACCACCCCGCTTCGCCTCCTCCGCAAAGAAAGAAGAAGAAAAAAAAGTCTTTTGATATTTGTGGTGAATGTGGTGAGAGATTTGTGGTGAGAGTGGTGAGAGAAAGTTTAGGATGAGAGAGAGAGTAAATGAGGGAATTGAGAAGATTACGGAAGATATTGATTGGAAATAAAGTGGTGGGACCTTTTTTTTAATATATAATATAAATAATTATAATATTATAGCAGATGAGGGTATAATAGAATTTTTTTTGTACCTACTTGCTATTTTGAAACGATTTTGTATCTAGTTGCTAGAGGGGGGAATTTTTGTGTACCCCCTAGCAATTACCACAAAAGATGCCCCTCAAGCAATGGGGTACAATCAACTTTTAAAATAGCAACTAGCTACAAAAAATGGAATATAATACCCTCCGTAATAATTTATATTTACATTTACACACCTCCCACTTCAACACGTCTCTCTCTCTTCAATCCCATCACTTTTTCCATCTTCTCTCCCTCTACTATTTTCTCTTGTTTCTCTCTCTCTACACTTCAAACTCATCTCTTCTCTCTTTCTCTCTCTATGTTTTTGACAGAGGCAGAGGTGGAGGTGGGGGCTGGTGATGGACAGTGGCGGTGGTGGTTTGACAGAGGTGGATATGGGATTTTTGGACGGACAGATGAAAAATCCCGGGGGGATGGCGGCGGCAGAATGGATCTAGGGTATTCAGGTGTAGGATGAGGCGGCGGCGGCATATTTTTTGGGGGATGGGTGGCGGCGCGATGGCGGAAGCGGAGATGGTGAAGGGCGAAGGCGGAGACGATAGGTGGTGGTGGTTGGGGGAGGGTTTCAAGATTTGGGGAGTATTTTTTTTGTTATTTATTGATTTATGTTTTTGGGATGATGTTGTGGTTGGCGGTGGCGGGGATGGTGTTTGGATGGAGGCAGTGGTGGTGTATTTTGGACGGAGGCATCATTTGTGGCGGAGGTGGAGGCGGATCTAGGTTTGAAGATTGATTCAAATCTTCAATTGATATTAGCAGGTACTAATTTATTCATTATCTGGCTTGAAGCTTGATTCAAATCTTCAATTTATTTATGTGAGTGCTTCCAAAATGGTCTTTTTTATTTTTTCATGATTTGTTTGAAGAATGAATGGAGGATTTTATTTTTTTTGTTCATAAATTCCAACATTTTGTTTTGAAGAATGATTTGTTTGAAGAATGAATGGAGGATTGACAACTTGTGAGCCCAGATATGATTTTTGGGGATTTTTTCTAGGCACATATACAATGGGAAGATGCAATTTTTTTACGCTTGTGTACAATGTAATTTACATCTACGCAATGTAATGTACGTGTGTGCAATGTTTTTTTTACCTATATACAATATTTTTTTATATGCAATGTGTTTTTTATATGCAAGGTTTTTTTAATACAATGTTGTTTTATTATATACAATGTAAATTAAGTATATGCAACATTTTTTTATTGGACACGACGTATTTTATAGGTTTATACATTTTTTTTTTATTTTTGTTATTATTAAAAAGAAGAAATAATTATATTTATTTAAAAACTGTAAAATGTTTTCAATTTTTTTCTATAATTAAATGTAAAAATTGTAAAAAATGCACAAAAATTACAATAGTAATATCATTTCAAATATTAAAAAAAATATAAATATTATTTTAATTTTTGTGCCTATCTATATATAACATAAAATATAGAAAACAAAAATAAAAAACATAAATAAAATTCCTGGTAGACTGGTTGATGATAAGTTGGTGATAGATGACTAGTTGTCAAATCAATTTGTGTCAGATACCTTTTCTCTCACAAAAACCTGCAAAACAGAATTAAGTAGGAAAAAAAAACAAAAATCGAAGAAAAAAAATAAGGGCATACTAGACAAATCACAAATCTCAAAAAAGTAAATTGTAGTGGACTGCTATTCCCTATTTTTTATTGTAGTAGAATGTTTTTACCCCAATAACTAGAAGATACGATTCTATCTACAGAAGAGCGAGATAGCCCAGCAGCCAGCATAGATGAAATTAGAAGGTGCCAGTAATCTATGAAGAATAACAATTGTAAATTTTACCTTTTCATTAGATGTGTAAATTTAACTTTAAAACAAAAACTGAGTAAATGGATTAATAAATAATCTACTATGAAGTAAATTTGTACATTCAAAATGAGCTGACCGTTTTGCTCTTACTACACATCTATAAATATATAAAACTAGAAGTGAGGAGAGATAATACAATATTTGTTGGAGCAAATACAACTCCACTTGCTTTGAGATGAAATTGTGACTTTCACTCTTCAAAGAAGAGAGTGAATTTGCTTTAACCAAACATTATTTTTCCTTTTCTTTCTTACTTTTCACAATCAATTTCTAAATTCATTTTTCGACATATTATATATCAAATTAGTTTACTTTATAAGATCTTTTATGAAACATCTATATTACACATATAAAAATAAAATTCTCACAAATCATGTGAGTTGAATTTAAATATTTTTATTTTAAATTTTATAATTTCCATTGAATTTTAGTATCGTTTTATAAACTTTATTATTTGTGATGAATTTAGTACATAATTAACAATTATTATTCAATTAAACAAATTGTGATTCACTCACACATATACAATATTTTTTTTCATATATTATGAAAAGTAAGCAAAATAAAAATTAAAAAATCAATTGGTAGGTAAAATTAATTTAAATTTAATTTTTTTATTATAATTCACGTTTTACATTACATCATTTTATAATTAATTTATAATATTCAATTCGGCATCGCACGGAGAATTGCTAGTTATATACTAATAAGTGACCCACATTATTATGAAATATAATTTGAGTCTAACGCTTTAACAATTTGATAGGATAAATATTAATTTATGCTGATGCACCCATCTCATACATGTTTAAAACCGGTCAAGAGTAAGCAGTGGCACCATGATTTTCTTTATTTTTAAATATATAAAAATATGCTAAGACGTATTATAATATTTGATCAGAATTTTATAGAATAAAGATTTTATTAGCGATAAAATCGTATAAAGGGAGATTCAAATATAACTTTTGAGGTATAAACAAATTATCGAATAAATAACGCTATTAATGTTTTAAAAGCTGTATTAAATAATGACAAAGTGTATCCTAGACTTTGTCAATTTGTATACATACAGATCCCAATTGAGACTCAATTTCACTTTACCCAACTCATCCTTGACCCGCTTTGACCCCTTATTGACCACCTGACCCACTGACCATTTTTAAGTTGATTGATTTGTATCTATACAAATTTGTACAGTAAACATACTCCTTAAATAATTTACCATTCGAATAATTCCATAACTTGATTTACAATAAAAAAAAATTAACATCTTAAAACTTAGGAGATACATATAATCCTACAAGATCTTGTAATCAAGTAGATTAAACAAAGTCTATGAAAATTGCTCAATTATCTAAAAGCAGTGGTATTATAGGATCTCAATAACATGAACAATTAAAAAAAGCTTAATATAACAGAAGAAAACACACCTATGAAACCTAAGATGTATATACAATCGATGATTCAAAAAAGATGCATAGTATTTGGAAAAGAGTTTTTGGATCTATAATTGACCCACACAAAGCATAAATCAACTCAACCCATATATTTCCTTAACCATATTCAGATCAAAACGGAGGTCTAAACCCAAGACTCTGACGACTTGGAAGGTGAATTTTATATGTATGAATATTCAAAAGTCTCATAAATGAGATGGGGTGCATAAAGTCCAAATCAAGCATCATAATGCCCAATTTGTACTCCGTCTCAACTTTCACCCATCTCACGCACGTGTGACTCATATTCAAATTAGAGAAAAGATTATAAAAAAACATTTGATATAAACCAGGTAAATACTATCAAAATTGAAAAATGTAAACTATTTTTAGATTCAGTGAATATTAACTAAAAATGAAAATTGTGTCAATTACCCACTTTCAACCTATGTTTTAAAAACCGGAACCGGAAGTTGAGCCGGACGACCCAAAAAAAAGGTTGGAGCGGGGTTGGACCGGTCGGACGGATTGAGCCTCTATGACGTCATAATAAATATTATATATATATAATATGCATAATTTTTTAAAAAATTCAAAATTACATCACATTTCATTACTTTTACCCACAAAAAGTAATTTACTTTTACATCCCATTTCATTACTTTTACCCACAAAAAGTAATTTACTTTAATAATAAAGCAAAAAAGATTACAATATTTCCAACCAAAAATAACTTTACCACTCTAAATATTAATAAATAATTTTCACATTAAAACTCGTGCTAAAAACAAATGGATAAATAAATTTAGAACGAAAGTAGTATTAATTACTTGATATTTAAAATTTCAGAGATCAATACTAAAATATATAGTATTGAGATGATATTATAATTTTTATTTTTATTTTTTGACAGAGGAGATGATATTATAATTACACTTGAATTCATTAAATTTAATTTTTTAGAAACCTTCTAAAATAACATTTTAAAATTTTAATATTTTTGGTTGGTCACAAAATTGAATATTTTATTTTAATATATATAACTCTTTTTCAAAATATTTAATTACTTAATTATGTGTATTAAAAAAATCAGGTCTCAAACATGAGATATTGTGTATAACAAATTTATACACAATAATCATATAATATTCTATATAAACATTTAAAACAAATCAATTTATATAGCAAATTTTATTAAAAAAATATAAAATATTGAATTCTGCTTGAATTTTAATGGTCCTTACTCCTTACTCCACTAAAATTCCCCAGCGTAATCCATTATACAGTACTTCGATGCAGTTCTATTCCTCTGTATCATTTTCTCATGTTCCAAATATTTCTCACTTCCTGAATCTTTAACACATGGACCCAAGATTATGGTGGGTCATTGAATAATACTTTAATTTCCACTTGTCATATATCCACAATATATAACATGGAGTGGAACACTGAAAATGGAACATATGATATCATTTGACTTCTTAATAACTCTTTTTTCTTTTTCTTTTTATTGAAATAATAGAATTTTAATAATACAATTTATTTCCTTTATTTGATTCAATCACGTGTCTTTCCCACTCCTTCCATCAGAAACCTGTCTGTGAGATTTCTTCAGAAACAGAAACGTGTCCCTCCAATCTCCTCTTTCTTCTCTCCTCTCTTGGGTTAATTATTGGATTTTACTATTTCCCCTTCCATCTTCTCTATTTCTCACTTCCCCCATTCCACACATAAACTTTATCGCTGCAAAATCCGCCGTCTTCCAACCTAAGCCGATCCACCACCGCCGCTACTCCTCCTCCAGCTCCTGGGACACGACAACGACGACTGTCTCCTCCGCCTTGGAGACCCCGCGGTTTGTGGCTGCGATTTTGGTGGTGGATCTGTTGGTGTGGGTGATTTTGGTGGCGGCGGATCTGGTTTGGAGGGTGGCGTCAGGCGGCGAGCGCGGCGGACGGCGTCCCCCTTTTTTTTTTTTTTGGTTTTTTTGTTGAAAACCGGCGGTTCACCGGTTCACGGTTTTCACCGGTTTTTGAACGGTTTTTCCGGTTTTGAGTTGGGCGGTCCAATAGCGGTTCTATACACCTCTATTGGGTCGCTTTGGGGCGGTTCACCGGTCCGACCGGCCGGTCGGACCCGATTTTTAAAACAGAGCTTTCAACATTGAAAATTTTATTCTCTCCCAAAACTAAAATATATTGCACAATTGTGTTACTTTTGGTTCCTATGAATATACCATCTTAGGCTGCCTAAATAGTACACAATTTTTTTGATAAATTCAGGTAAGTTTCGACTAGGAGAAATTGATAGTGCAGTATTTCATCTCTGTATTAAAATGAGGCTAATAAAATAAACACCTTATGAGCATCTCAAACCAAAATCAAGATCCACTCAAGTGATGTCAAACATGCCTATTGAAACTGAAATTTAAAACTTGCACATAGACTTATATGCACACTATAAAATTAGGTCTAACCAAAGATTCAAAAGTAACAATCTGCAGGAGAGAAAACAGCAAAAACTAAAGAATCTGAACCAAATAAGCCACAAAAAAACTGGTGCATTCATAAAAATTTGATGGGAACAAGAAATAACAATTAACTAGTAAGATATGTTCTCAACCTAAACGATATAAGCTGGCAAAAGTTATATAAAAGTCTGACTAATAATAGAAAGGGAGAACTTGTTGTGATTCTACTTGGATCTCTGTCTCATCTTTCGGCGCTTTCTCTTCAATCTCCTCATCCGCTTTTTCTTCCACTGCAACATTCATTATAATAAATTAATGGTAGGCAAAGGATTTTTTTTTTCATTTTTCAAGTATGATCCTAGCTTTTAAATTGCCGATGGTCAGATCCGAACACAAAGATCACAACCTTCCAAGCAAAATGAAATCACAAAATTCACGCTCTTAACCATTTTAACTGGGAATGACACATATTCAGGTGCATACACAAGATACCAGTACTCGAGTTTGCTATTTAAAATCAGAAAAGGTGATTCTAACCAATGATTTTATAACCTGACCGGACCGGCCGGTTCAACGGAACCGTTCGGGAACCGGTCCGGAGACCCCCTAAAAACTGCTTTTGCGGTTGAATCGGTCAAAACCTGAAGAACCGGTCAAAACCGGACCAAAACCGGTCAAACCGGTTTAACCGGTTCTAATTAAATTTTTTTTTTTTTTTTAACTATATGTATCAAGGTATTAGAGAAAGTAATATAAATTTTTGTCATTTAACTATATGTATCCCCCGATATCAAGAAACTTTTGTCATGTAACCACCTTTTCCTCTCATGCATGAGACCGTCTCATATAAATTTTTGTCATTTACAATATATATCAAATATCATGTGTCGTGTTTTAAGAGAGTTGCATGATTTACTTCTTAAATTCTGATATAAAATTTGATTAGCTTCACAAGAAATAATAATTTTCAAATTCCTAAAGACGGATGGAGTCTAAGTTGTCCGTTGTGTGGTATGTTTGAATTTGTACAGTATGGATTTTGAGCATCCCTCGTTTCGTTCTAATCAGTGGCGGAGCCACTATATAAGCTGGGGGGGCCATGGTCCCACTAAAAATGCCCAAAACTACTTTCATTATTTTATTATTTCCTTTTTCACGTATCAATTATTTGTCAATCACTTTCTTTTAGTTAATATATAATTTCTATTTATTTAAATGAACTTATAACATATTTTGGATATTATATAAATAATATTTAAAAAAAAAATATAATAATATATTACAAACATTGAAATAAAAAATTAGATTTAAATTGCATATAATTTTCATTTTATATAAGAGGGACATCATAAATTTTAATAGATTTATGAATAATGATGTATTTTAAATAATTAAGATGAATATTAATTTATTTAAATGCATATGTAATATATTTATATTTTATGAAAAAAAAACTCGTACGAGGTAATATGTTCCGTTTCATTGTGAGACCGTCTCGCACAAGTATGCTCATATTTTATTAACAAATATTAATCAATTGAACTTTATTTATTAATTGGCCCTCTCAATCTTAAATCCTGGCTCCGCCCCTGCTTCTAATAAATTTCATCTTTAAAAAAAAAAAAAAAAAGGGAATCTTCACCAAATAATTAAGACAAATTCTAATTTAAAACATGATTGAACAGGAGCTCATATTTAATCTGTTCCATACAAGATTATGTCCTTCCTAAATCTTCATATAATGATCAATTTATATATATATATATATATATATTATACAATTAATCAAAATATATTTATTTATAACACTACAAGAAAATAAATAATTGTCTATAAAATTTTCAATAAAATTTTTTTGTCCTTAAATAATTAGATTTCCTACTACTTACCATTCCTCAAAATACTTGCAAACTATTTACCTATGAAAATGTAATTTATAGGTAAATTTGTTTGTAGGTAATTTCTAAACTACAAATATAATTGCCTAGGAAATTATAAATGAGTAGGCTGTTTGTTCATAGATAATTTATTTGTCTACAAAAAAAAATTGTAGTCAAGTCATAAGCAACCTCACTATTTAAGAACCAAATAATTTTTATTAAAAAATTCTGTAGCCATTTAAAAATTTTAGTAGGTAATTCTTTATTTTTTTATAAGATAAGCATTACAATATCAAAATCGCGTCAAGAATAAAATTAATTAACTCATTACAATAATAAAAAACAAAACACGTAGTCCAATTTTTCAGGTATAAAATTTGATGAAACGTCATAAATAATCACAAGTACATAATTATTTGACAATGAAGCCGAATGTAGACTAGCAAACAGGGGAGCTTCATCAATCCAAATTAACACACAAGCAATAGGAAAATCAATTAATGGAAAAACAGGGGGAAAAAAATAATTTAAGAATTTGTTCATTAATTAGTTTCCTCCAAGCACGGAACCTCCAATATTTAGCGAGCCTGAAGCTACGTTTGTGGCGGAACCTGTGGCATTTAAGTTGCCGTTGCCCCCCGATGTGCCATTCAAAGTGCCACTTCCATTTAGGGATCCTGTACCTACATTTGTGACGGCACCTGTGGCATTGAGGGTGCCGTTACCCCCCGATGAGCCATTCCCACTAAGTGTGCCGTTAACTGCACCAAGCACTGAATTGCTCCCATTCACGGAGCCGGACCCCACCTGTAACAAGTGACGTGTGGCTTCGCCGCAGCTGGCTATCATCACTATAACAATTAAAATGCATGCATGCTTAGTAAGTCCCATGACTTAGGATGATTAAACTCAGATGATTTTTTTTCTTTTAATTTAATTGGGGAGAAGAAGCAATTAGAGATTGAATTGATGATGGAAAAATAATGACATTTCTAGTGGTATTTATATATAGTCGATCGGGCCTTTGCTTTATAAGTTGGATTAATAGATTAGCAATTAATTATTCTACTTCCATTATTTTCTCAAATTAATTTCAAGTAATGATGCTCAAAGACGTGCTTACCAATTTCAACCATGCTTTTAATTTATAACTAATATATAATCAGCTAGCTCCACATGGTCTATTAATTAATCCCTAGAATCCTAATCCTGCTGTGCACATCCGCTTCATTGTTGTTTATGCTCTGCTTTCCTCTTCACTTATCTTGATTAAAAAATATGTAATTATTTAAAGATTTTCCTAAATATTAGTACTAGAGAACTTGTTACTCACTACCATCGATCCATCATATCATAAAAAAGATCCCCCGATATTAATTAATTTCATAGCTAGGTAGAATAAGACCATCTTCAATCTTTAACTCCATCCTACAACAAAGTTCACGCTAATATCTGAAAGGATTTCATCTTATATATCTTAAACCTCAAGTTTGTAATGAGTCAATTTTATTTATTTCAATTCGTCCCTAATACTCCCTCTTAATATTCCTCTCACTTGTGGCCAGTTTTGACTCTACTATTTAGGGAGGAGACCCTTTTAATATGAGTATAATCAGTGACGGAGCCAGCAATTTGAGTTCCGAGGCTCGACTTAATAGATAAAATAAAAAAATATTTGAAATGTACATTACATATTATAATCAATTTTTTAGGGAGTTAAAAAAATAATATGTATTACATTAGTCATTTCCTTATTAATATATTTAAGTAACAACATTCAACATGTATATAAAATTGATCTCGTTATCTAGAAAATTTCAAATATCTAAGTTGAATTATCAAATAAAAGTATGTGAATTTAGTGGGAATATTTCAATTTACGTCCTGTAAGTTTGACCCATTATAAAATAAATCCTTTAGGTTTCAACTTTATCATTTTTGGTCCTAAGTGTACTATTTTCATCCTTTTTTGACCAATTTTGGTCCTTTTACGTCATAAATTTTTAAAGTGGCCGGTAAGCCACATGAAAAAGGACCTAAATTGGTCAAAAAAAGGATGGAAATCGTAAACCCTAGGACCAAAAATGATAAAGCAGAAATATAAAGGATGAAAATCGTACACTCTAGGACCTAAATTGGTCCAAAAAGGATAAAAATCGTACACCTAGGACAAAAAAAATGATAAAACAGAAACATAAATGATTTATTTTGAAATTGGCCAAACTTACAGGACGTAAAATGAAATTTTCCCGAATTTAGTACATATTAATCATGGAATGTATCTAAAATCAATAAGCATATTATATAATCAAGCAATTAATAATGATATAAATAAATTAAGATAAACAATTTGTATAAATAAATACATTTAGAGTTGTAGTAGAGTAAAAAAAAATAAAAAAAAATCAGAGTACAGATATTTAGAAGTGCTAATCGAGCACCATATATTCAAACTGTTAAAGAAAAAAAAGACTAAATCTAAACGAGAATTAAACCCTGGTTGATAAGGAAGCAGGGATCTTCTGATGAGAACCGCGATTTGGGAACACGATAAATTTGTTGTCGAGGCACAGGTCAGCAGGAGAACGAATATAAAATACAATAAAATCATCGCCCCAGCGCAGACTGACAAGAGATCGATTGATTTTTGACAAATTTTCCGAAGAAAATTTAATTTTATTCATATGATTCATGAAAAAAAACGTCCTATACATATTTATAGAGAAAAAATGACTACTCCTAATCTAAAGAGGACCTAATCTCCTAAATCTGCTAGATATCTATGAATAAAAGAAAATAACCAAAAATAAAATAATAAAGCAGTAAATCTAGGATTATCTTGCATATCTTGCCAATCTTGAAGATCTTGTCAAATTTTGTAAAATACGGGACACTCTCTTTGAAAAATATGGAACAATCTTGCAAGAATCAAAATTGGGACAATATCTTTTCTCGCAAGGCTCATTCTCATAAAGCTCATTGGGCCCAAAATCCTCGTTCGCATCACCTTCCTAAAACACTAAAATCACCTAGGCACGATAATAATTGTCATTAATGGTATTAAAAAAAATACATATATTTTTTTTATCAGAAAAGAATATATTGGAAAAACAAATACATATATATTACTTACTAGAAATTGTAAAAAATCGAAAAGTCATAGCAGTGTTCATCCATCAGTATAGTAGGGTTCCTTATCGCGCTAGCGCGATTTGAGACCCTTGAATTGTAGATCATCATTTAATTTCTGTAAGGTTTTAGATTGTCTTTTATTTTATAGGTATATTAGAACCGGGGACGGACCCAAGAATTTCACTGAGGGGGGCCTAATTTATAACATAAAGTGGCTAAATGCACTTTCGAATTTTTATATATTTTCGAGAATTATTTGGACTAAATATCTTTATATTAATGGAGTCGAATACATTTATATGTATATTTAAAATGTGAATTATACGTATTTCTTTCTCAATTTCACTACTCCTTTCTCACCTAAAGATCAACATTTTATTTATAAAGTGTTGATTTTTACAATTATTAGTAATAGTGGTGTACAGTGAAAATGATGCACATAATACTTTGTCTAAAGGAGACAAACACTCGTATGAGACAGTTTTATACATGAGATATATGATACAATCTAACACAAATAACACCTATCATTTCAAAATATTAAAACGTTAATACACAATTTATCCTCCATTTTATTATGAGACCGTTCCACGCAAGTGTGTCTTAATTATATATATATATATATATATATATATATATATATATATATATATATATATATATATATATATAGTTCAAGTGGGGCGGGGGGGGCCCGTGGTATTTATTAGGGTTATCTTGAAAAATATGCTTTTACTTTGTATAACCAAACTGAATTTTCTTATTTATTTACTGAAATAAACCATTAATCACTGTTGCATTAAATATGAATGAATGTTATATATATTTATTGCAAACCCGTTCAATAAGTCAGTACGTATTACGTTGTAGTTAATTTGGTGATACCAGATCACTGAAGATCAAACTAACAGCACCTCGTAATTAAGTACAAATTCATAACCCAGATGGAAATGAACAAACCATCATGAAAGGTTGAAGTGTAAGACCGAGATTGAATTTTCTTGATCAAGGGATTACACTAGCGCATTTAGGTGCGCTGAATAAGGACCTATAGGAGGACAAATTCTTCGGTACTGAATATACAAGAATTAGACCTCAGTGGTGTGTTGTTTCTTAATCCCCGTCCCTTAAATAGGATCGTGTGAAATTAATAACTATTGCTTTGACTTATGATGGGAAGAGAGTCAATGCGATTCGATACCTTATATCTTGGACAATATTATTAATTACATGACGATTGCTGACATTTAATACGGAGAATCGCGTGCAAGTACGTCTTGCTTGATTTGTCCCCTTGGTGGGCTCAGAACCTTTATCATACCAAATCTTGCAAGTGGAAATTTATTTCCGGTATGGATAATAATGTTGAGCTGTCTTTACTCCAAGGACAAAGATATTAATTAATATAAAGCTTGTTCAGCGGCTTAATTAATTAATGGACTAATATAATCTTAAACGCGAGAAATAATGACCGGGAGCCATATTATAGTGAAATCGTAATATGGGTTAAGATGGATAGTTCAATATTAATTTTATAGTGGAGTAAATTAATATTAATGGACTTGAATAATATTTGGCCCAATATTATAGCTTCATAGTCCATTGAAGGTCCAATCTTAATTCTCCTAAAGACCCCTCAAATAGCCCAAAATATAAAGTTCAATTAATGAAAGAGAGAAGAAAATATTTTGCTATATTTCCATGAGATATTTTCGAAAATATGTAGATAAAAAGGAAGAAAAGATTGTCTTGATTTTCTTGTAGATATTTTATGGAAATAGATAATTATTGTAGGAATACATAATTATCCCATAAATTCAAGAAGTCAAATCTTGATTCTTTATGCCTTGTTATTTTTGAAAATTTAGGGATAAAAAGGGGAAGAGATTTTTATGGAAAATTTAATTAAGGAGAAAAGAATATAGGAGATATATTCAAGATTTCTTGGAGACCAAGAAAATATTTTCTTCCTTATTTTCCTAGCCCTAAAAATCGGCCCCCCCACTCCCTATAAATAGGGGATGAATTTTTCATTCCCAAGTGCAATTCCATGTGTTGGAAATATTAGAAATCCACAAAGGTGGTAGCATAATATTTTTTGTTTTCTCTCTTGTTAAAATCGTTCGTGCGAATCCTCCCACCGGGTTACGTTCGTGGACTTTGGGACATATTTGGGAAGGCACTTTGGGTTGATCCATCGTCTCAACGGTTGTCTCTACAAGAGGTATGTAATCTCGTAACTCCCAGTTCCGCATGTTTAGGATTTATGTGAATTACGTGTACGCATGTTGTTTAATTATTATGTTGAATTGATTTAGGATTAATTCATGTTAGTAATTAATTATTTAATTTGAATATCTATTTAAAATCATCTCGAATAGATCCGGGCACCCATAATTTTCCCAACAACTGGTATCAGAGACTGACTTTTAAATTGTTATTTAAATTATTGTTGGACATTAAATTGAAATTGGATAGTAGAATTGCTAGATCTCTTTTGCAGGTATCCAATTGTCATGGTATTTAATGTGTTTTATTTTCATGCATATGAATGAATGTTTTTTAATTCGACTCGTTTGGATTTATTTTTCTCGTGAGAAAATCCACGAGTAGATTAGGCTATTTGATTTATTCAATGTAATAGACTAGTCTAGATTTAAGGTGTATTTATTTTTCGTTAAATAAATTGTAACCTAATCGAAGATGAAGACGGAGGTGAGGAGTTAAAACGGATCCGGAACCGTAAGTGGCCGACGTGCGTCGCGCGAAACGTGCCAAGGGAGGCACGCGCGTGACGCGGACGTCGCTAGTCGGATGGGCCTAGCGCAAGGCACTAGGTGGGATCGGCGCTGCGTCTTGCGGCGAGGCGGCCGGCAGGCGGCGTCTTGCCTAAGCCAAGATCGCACCATGCCGAGGCGGACGCGCGACGCTGGCGTCGCCTGCCGAGGCCGCCGAGTCCTTCAAAAGCGGCGGCAGCGCGCTGGCTTAAGACGGGCGCGATCACTTGGCTGAAGCGGCCGCCGGATCTTGGGCGTGCATTCCATTGCGAAGTTGCTTGGCGTGGCGCCGAGATTTAATTTTTTTTTTCGAGAGGCGAGCGAGTGGGAGAAATTCAAGACGGCGTTTCTTCAAGATCAAATCAAGGAAAATGAAACCATGAGAGTTGGATAATTTGTGCCCAATGTGTTTATTTTATGTTTTGCTTGATTTATTGTTGCCGTATTTTCTTGTGCTTTATTTAATTTGTTTAAATGTGTTTGCATGAGAATTGCCCAACGAAAAATCTCAAACTTAAAAATTACTAAGTATGTTTTGATAATTAATTTGGTTATGATTCAAATTAATTTTGACCTCTATGATTTATTTATTTGTGAAATCTTTTGGAGAAATTCCCCTACGGGACGGTCAAAAGATAGCTTTCACATGAATAAATTCCCAAAAGGATGATTGTGAATTATTATCTGTGGAGACGATGACCCTCCCACGAGGTTCGATCAAAATGAAGTAGTAATTCTGTATTTATATTGGTCAAGTGGTTATTACTTAGGTATGAAATTGATATTCATATACTTCACCGAAGGCCCTATCAATTTTATATTGGTCAAGTGGGAGCCGACTATTAATTTTCTTTGAAATTAAAGGTTTGTAACTGTTCTTGTTTGTAACCTGCTTGAATGTGATTTAAATGATAACCCTCCCACGAGGCTCATTTAAATCTGTTTTAAGATGTTGGCTGATGCATGTTCATATTTTTTTGAGATTTTAATATGAATCATGTGATCGAATTATGTGATTTAATTTTGTGTTGATCCGGACATTGACACAAGATGTATGTTTATTTAAGTTTCAGTATGTCGTAACCTTTTAATCACTGTTCAATATACTGAAAGAAAACCAACTCATCGGAGAAAACTTTGTTGATTGGAAATAAAAAATTATAATTGTCCTAACTGCACAAAAGCACAAGTGGATTCTTGACATACCAAAAATCAGATGAGCCAACTGATGAGTCGAAAGTGCGGGGCTCGTCAGATCACCATGCGAGAGATGTTGTCGTTAAAAATGGTGAAGGGCAACCCTGTAAGGGATTACGTCCTCAAAATTAATGGCCCATCTGAACAAACTTGAGGATCTGGGTGCAGATTATGATCTAGGATCCAGATCAATTTGCTACTCCACTCTCTGCCCAAAAGTTTTTGGCCTCGCTAGCTGATTTGTTGCAAGCTTTGGTCGCGGCAGAGACGTTGATGGGGCACAAAAACTCAAGCCTTGACGGCAAGTGGTCCATCTTCATCTTCTAGGTCAAGGGAAGGCAAGAAGAAGAAGATGACCAAAAGCCATAAGCAATCAAACTCAACTGTTGCCAAGGACAATGGTAAGATGAGGGATGCTGGTAGTGTCAATGAAATCCAAAGGGGAAGTGCTTCAACTGCGGTAATGGACAATGGAAGTCGGCCTGTTCGAAACCCAAAAGGAATGGAAAGAAAGGTAATTCACACTCACTAGTTGTTGAAACTTGTTTGGAGGAGTATGCTTCCCACTCGTGGGTATTGAATACGGGATCCACTGATCATGTATGTTTCACATTGCAGTGTTCCATGCAGACCTGACGACTTAGTGAGAGTGAGATCCTCATCACGCTAGGCGATGCTACGAGAGTGGCAGCTAAAGCATTGGGAGAAGTGCACCTGTCTTTTGAAGACAAGACTTTAATTTTAAGAGATGTTCTATACGTTCCTATTTTTCGGAAAAACCTTATTTCTTTTTCTAAACTCTTTGACAATGGATATTCTATTCGTTTTAATAAGCTACTATTTTTCGTAACGATGTGATTATCGTGAAACTTTACGGAACAATCTCTATATTATTAACTGTGCACATCAAAGCGTTCTACTGACGTGAACGAGACACTTCTTTGGCCCCTAAGATTAGGTCATATTAACCCGAAAAGGATTCAAAGGTTGGTGCAAGATGGTTCTTTGGGGTCTCTCCAAATTGAACCATTTCCAACTTGCGAATCGTGCTTAGAAGGTAAAATGACCAAGAGGGCATTTGGAGCCAAGGGGCTTAGAGCTAAAGAAGTATTAGAAATAGTTCAAACCGACGTGTGTGGTCCAATGCAAATCAAATCTAGAAGTGGCTACGAGTATTTCGTTACTTTTATCGATGATTACTCACACTACGGATATATTTTCCTAATGAAGCATAAATCTGAGACCTTTGATAAATTCAAAGAATTTAAGGCTCAAGCAGAGAATCATAAGGAAAAGACTATCAAGTTTCTACGATCTGATCGTGGGGGCGAATACCTCAACGATGAATTTTTGAACTACCTATCGGAAGAGGGGATTGCATCCCAGTAGATTGCACCCGGTACCCCTCAACAAAATGGGGTTGCAGAACGAAGAAATAGAACACTTTTAGAAATGGTAAGGTCAATGATGAGTTATGCGGATTTACCAAAATCGTTCTGGGGTTACACATTAGAAACAATGACTTACATTCTGAACCTAGTGCCATCCAAATCGGTACCTAAAACCCCGAGAGAATTGTGGGCCGGAAACAGCCCGATTCACGGACACTCTAGGATCCGGGGGTGTCCTAAGATACGTGTTGGGATTATCTTGAAAAGTATGCTTTTTACTTTGTATAATCGGCTGAATTTTTCGGACTTATTTTTGAAATAAATTGTTTTATCGATGCTTTAAATATGATTGAATGTTATATATATTTACTGCATAACTGTTCAATAATTTGTACGTGTTACACTGTAGTTAATTTAGTGATACCAGATCACAAAAGATTAAATTAACAGTCCCTTGTAACTATAAGTACGCCATTCACGACCTAGATGGAAATGAACAACCATCGCGAAAGATTGAGGTGTAAGGCTCAGATTGGTTTGTCTTGACCAAGAGATTACACTAGTGCATGGTGATCATTTGAATAGGACCTCTGAGGAGGATAAATTCTTCAGAACTGAACAAGGAAGAATTAGACCTCAGTGGTTCGTTGTTTCTTAATCTTCGTCCCTTAAATAGGATCACGTGGGATTGGTAACTATTGCTTTGACTTATCATGGGTAGCGAATCAGAGAGATTCAATACTTTTTATCTTGGGCAATATTATTGGTCACATGTGATTGCTAAGATTTATCTGAAGAATCGTGTGCAAATCGCTTGCTTGATTTGCCCCCTTGGGAGGTTCATAAGCTTTATCATACCAAATCTTGCAAGTGGAATTAGTTTAGGTATGGATAATAATGTTGAACCGTTCTCGACCAAGGACAAAAGATATTAATTAGCGGAAAGCTATTTGGTGGCTTGAATTAATTAATAGGCTAGATAATCTTAAACACACGGAAATAATGACCGGGAGCCATATTGATCGTAATATGGGTTAAGATGGATAGTGCAATATTAATTATGTAGTGGGATTAATTAATATTTATGGGATTGAATTATATTGTGGCTCAATATTAGATATTCAAGATCCATTAGAAGGTCCAATCTCAATTCTCTAAAAAGGCCCCCGAGTAGCCCAACAAATAGTCCAAATGGCTGAAAAAGATGATTAAAATAAAATAAATATTGTTGCTTAATTTTCCAAGTAATATTTCGAAATTTATAGATATGTTGGGAGAAAGATTTTCTTTGAATTTTGTTATGGAATGAAGATATGTATTCTTGGAATACAAGATTATCTCATTAAGAAATCTCCCACTAGCTTATCTATATTGAAATTTTCGAATTATAGAAAATATGATGAGCAAGAAAGATTTTCTTGATTTTCTTGAAAAGTAATTATGGAAGATATGTATTTCTTGAAATACAAGAATATCTCATAAATTCAAGAAGATCCAAATCTTGAAATACAAGAATATCTCATAAATTCAAGAAGATTTTCACACATTGATATTTTACTAAAATTTTTGACCCCTCCTCTCCTATAAATAGGGGATGATTAGTTCATTCCCAAGTACAATTCCATGTGCTGGAAATATTAGCAAATCCACAAAGGTGGTGCAACAAAGTTTATTTTTCCCTTTTGTTAATTGTTCGATGAGTGTCCTTCCACCGGATAGTTGAGCAAGGGCTAAGGGAATACTTGGGAAGTCCTTTTGGTTAGTCGGTCGACCGAAGTCCTTTGCCATCCCGAGAATGCGTTCACGTAAACCCGTAGATTCCGTGTATCGTAGATTTTACGTGACTTTTTTATATGCATGATATGTTGTTGCAATTATTATTTGAATTAATATAGGATTAATTCATGCTAGTAATAATTAAAGAATTAAATTTGTATTTAAATATTCACCGAATAGATAGTCAGTGCAACTCATTCCCCAACAAGCTGATGTATATCGAGCCTTTGTTTGGACTCTGAATTTTTTAAATTGTAATTTAATTCGTGGACATTAATTTTGAAATTGGATAGTAGAACTATTAGATCATTTTTGCGGTATCCAATTGTCATGGATTTTAATGTTTAATTTTGCATGCATTTAAAGCGTGGTTTTTTAATTGATTCGATTCGGATTTGTTTTGCCTCGTGAGAAAATCCACGAGTAGACTAGGATTTGTTTGATTTGATCAATGTAATAGACTAGTCTAGATTCAGGTTTATTTATTTTTGTAAATAAATTGTAATCGGATCGGGAACAAAAGAGACGAAAGAATTAAAGGACAAAATCGAAATCAGCGCGTGAGGCGGCTTGGCGGTTGGCACTTATGGGCCTTGAGGCAGGCAGGGCGGCAGCGTCTTGCGATATAAGGGCCACGCGAGACGGGCGGTCGAGCCCAGCCGAAGCGGACGGGCGGATGATCGCGGGCGCCTTATGATATCTGTGGCCGCCGAGGTGAGGGCGAGGCGGAGGCGGGCCCAGCGGCAGCGTCTTGGATCACGCGATGGATCTGTGCGTCGTCTGCCGAGAGCCGCCGACTCTGCCGAGGTGTCCGAGGCATTTGGCGCTTGACCCGCCAAAATCCGAGGAAAGCTGAGGATGTTCTAGGCAGCGGCGGCCGGATCTTGCGTGCATCATCGGTTGCGAGCTTCTGGCGTGGCGTCGAGAGATGAAGTATTTTTCAAGACGAAGCGAGTGGGAGAAATTCGAGCGTGTTTCTTCAAGATCAAGCAAGAAAAAATCAAACCATGACAATTGGATAATTTTGTGCCTAATATGTTTATTTTTTTTTTTGCTTGATTTATTTGTCTTTATCTTATGCTTTATTTAATTTGTTTAAATGTGTTTGCATGAGGGTTGCCAAATGGAAAAATCTCACCTTCAAAATTACTAAGTATGTTTAAATAATTAATTGACAATTTTATTAGGACAATAGAATTGAATTAATTTTGACCTCCATGATTTATTTATTTGTGAATTCTTTTGGAGAAATTCCCCAGCCGGGGACGGTCAAAAGATAGGTTTCACATGAATGAATTCCAAACGGATGATTGTGGGTTATTACTAGTGGCGACGATGACCCTCCCAACGAGGCTCGATCAAAGCGAAATAATAATCCTGTATTTAATCATGGTTATTACTTAGGTATAAAATTGATATGCAAGTGGTCAAGTGGGAGCCAACTATTAATCTGGATATTAAAGGTTTTATGCGTTTTCTTGTTTGTAACACCTTGGTGTGTTTAAATAATGACCCACCCAACGTGGCTTATTTAAATTGTTTTGAGATGTTGGCTGATGCATGTTCATATTTTTTTGAGATTTTAATATGATGCATGTGATCGAACCTTGTGATATATTTGTGCTTATGCATGTTATTATTTATTTGAGTTCATCATCATGTCGCAACCTTTTAATCCTTTGTTATATACACTCAAAGAACACCAATTAAGCTGGAGAAAACTATAACGTTTGGAAAGCGAAATATGAACTTTGTCCTACCCGCACAAAAACATTATTGGATTCTTGATGTACCCAAGCCACGTAAGCTCTTGATGAATCAAACGATGCGGCAAGACATGAGTATAATATTTGGGAGCGAGCCAATGAACCCATGAAAGCGTGTAATCTTGACTTCACTTTGTCGATGATTTGAAACACATTCATGAAGGTGTTGAGTCGCACGGAAATTATGCAAAGTCTTGAAGAAATGTTTTCAACAAAAGACCGCATGATCGATCGGTTTAAAAACGACGGCGTGGCTATGCTAAAAATGGGTGAGGAACACACGTAAGGGAGCATGTTCTCGAGTCAAACACCATTTTTCAAACTAGCTTATCTCGGAACTAAGTATTGTGATGAGGCCCAAATCGAATTTACATTTGCTTACTCGCAAAGGAGCTTGATGGATTTTCTTTGTGGTTTTGTGATGAGTGATCACATGTTTACTATGGATAATCTACAGAGAAGACTTGGAGATAGTAGAGAAGCATTTAGGAAAGAAAAAGGCGAAGCATTGGTGACCAAAAGTCTTTTCTCAAGATCTAGGGACGATTGGCGGGCAAGTCTCAAGAAAAGGAAAGTGGTCGAGAACAAAAGCGAGAATCATCACTAAGAAAAAGTGAGAAAAAAGCGGTTAGTTTGGTTGGGTGTCAAGAAAGAACCAAAGGGAATATGTTTTAATTCGGGAGAAAAAAGGACATTGGAGGTCGACTGTTCCAATCCCAAAAGGAAAGGAAAGAAAGGTAATCCTCACTCACTAGTTGTTGAAACTTGTTTAGAGGCGCATGCCTCCCATTTATGGGTGGTGGATACGGGATCCTTGATCATGTTTGTTTCACATTTAGGGGTTCAAGCGGACGGAAACAACTAAGTGGAAGTGAGATCCTCATCACACCGGGCGATGCTACGAGAGTGGCGGTGAAGCGATGGGAGAAGTGCACCTGTCTTTTGAAGACAAAGTTTTAATTTTAAGAGATGTTACATGACGTTCGAGTTTTAGAAAGAATTTGATTTCGGTTTCTAAACTTTTTCATGATGGATATTCGGTTACTTTTAATAAAGTTGTTACCATTTCTCTTTATGATAAATTTATCTGTCATGGAGCGTTGGCGAATAATCTCTATACAATTAATCTGTGCACACCACTCACGAAATGCATCCTATAACACATCAATTTGTTTTTTCGAGAAAATAAAACGCGTTCATCGGGCGTGAGCGAGACACTTCTTTGGCATCTAAGATTGGGTCATATAAATCCAAAGAGGATCCAAAAGGTTGGTTAAAGGCGGTTTACTAGAGCTTCTTCAAGTTGAACCGTTTCCAACCCGCGAATCATGTTTGGAGGGTAAAAAAATGACCAAGAGGGCATTTGGAGCCAAGGGAATAGGGCCAAAGAAGTGTTAGAGATCGTTCCACGGATGTATGTGGTCAATGTCAACCAAAGCAAGAGGAGGTTATGAGTATTTTGTCACCTTATTGATGATTACTCAAGAATGCGGTTACATTTTCCTTATGAAGCATAAATCGAGACCTTTGAGAAATTCAAAGAATTTAAGGCTCAAGCAGAGAATCATATGGAAAACGTATCAAGTCTCTACGATCCGATCGTGGAGGCGAATACCTCGGCGATGAGTTTTTGAACTACTTATCGATGAAGGATTGTATCGACTCATTTGACACCGGAACCCCTCAACAAAAGCGGGGTTAAAAGAGCGAAAAAACAGAACTCTTTTGGAAATGGTTAGATCAATGATGAGTTATGCGGATCTTCCCAAGTCGTTACGGGGTCATGCCTTGGAAACAACGGCTTACATTCGAACTTGGTGCCATCAAATAGGTTCCCAAAACTCCCCAAAGAATTGTGGGAGCGGGCGCAAGCCTAGCATGAGACACATGAGAATTTGGGGGTGTCCGCCTACGTGTTGAACAAAGGAAGCGGTAAATTGGATCCTCGATCAGAATTAAAAATTTTGTTTGTAGGATACCTCGAGGGAACAAAAGGGTGTATGTTCTATGGTCCTGAAGATCAAAAGGTGGTCATAAGCACCCACTTTAGATTTTTGGAAGAAGTCTATATGAACCAAAGAAAACCCAGAAGTGAGATTACCTTAAATGAGCTTAGAGGGCAAACCTCAGTGCCAACTGTACTAGATGATATACCAAAGAACTTCCTAGTGGACTTGGACATCGTCCCGGATTTGCCCAGCACGATCACGGTTTACTGGCCAACAAACACATTGAAAGAAAATACCATCTAATACGAGATTCGTGTAGGTGAAATTAGATGTCACATAGAACACGAGACATGTTGTTGTATACTTAAAAGCAGACTTTGAGTATAAGTGGGAGATTGTTGGGGTTATACTGAAAAGTATGCTTTTACTTTGTATAACCAAACTGAATTTTCTTATTTATTTACTAAAATAAACCATTAATCACTGTTGCATTAAATACGAATGAATGTTATATATATTTATTGCAAACCCGTTCAATAAGTCAGTACGTATTACGTTGTAGTTAATTTGGTGATACCAGATCACTGAAGATCAAATTAACAACACCTCATAATTAAGTACAAATTCATAACCCAGATGTAAATGAACAAACCATCATGAATGGTTGAAGTGTAAGACCCAGATTGGTTTGTCTTGACCAAGGGATTACACTAGCGCATTTAGGTGCGCTGAATAAGAACCTATAGGAGGACAAATTCTTCGGTACTGAATATACAAGAATTAGACCTCAGTGGTGTGTTGTTTCTTAATCTCCTTCCCTTAAATAGGATCGTGTGAAATTAATAACTATTGCTTTGACTTATGATGGGAAGAGAGTCAATGCGATTCGATACCTTATATCCTGGACAATATTATTAATTACATGACAATTGCTAACATTTAATACGGAGAATCGCGTGCAAGTACGTCTTGCTTGATTTGTCCCCTTAGTGGGCTCAGAACCTTTATCATACCAAATCTTGCAAGTGGAAAATTTATTTCCGGTATGGATAATAATGTTGAGCTGTCTTTACTCCAAGGACAAATATATTAATTAATATAAAGCTTGTTCAGTGGCTTAATTAATTAATGGACTAATATAATCTTAAACGCGAGAAATAATGACCGGGAGCCATATTATAGTGAAATCGTAATATGGGTTAAGATGGATAGTTCAATATTAATTTTATAGTGGAGTAAATTAATATTAATGGACTTGAATAATATTTGGCCCAATATTATAGCTTCATAGTCCATTGAAGGTCCAATCTTAATTCTCCTAAAGGCCCCTCAAATAGCCCAAAATAAAGTTCAATTAATGAAAGAGAGAAGAAAATATTTTGCTATATTTCCATGAGATATTTTCGAAAATATGTAGATAAAAAGGAAGAAAAGATTGTCTTGATTTTCTTGTAGATATTTTATGGAAAGAGATAATTATTGTAGGAATACATAATTATCCCATAAATTCAAGAAGTCAAATCTTGATTCTTTATGCCTTGTTATTTTCGAAAATTTAGGAATAAAAAGGAAAAGAGATTTTTATGGAAAATTTAATTAAGGAGAAAAGAATATAGGAGATATATTCAAGATTTCTTGGAGATCAAGAAAAAAATTTCTTCCTTATTTTCCTAGCCCTAAAAATCCCCCCCCCCCCACTCCTATAAATAGTGGATGAATTTTTCATTCCCAAGTGCAATTCCATGTGTTGGAAATATTAGAAATCCACAAAGGTGGTAGCATAATATTTTTTTTTCTCTCTTGTTAAAATCGTTCGTGCGAATCCTCCCACCTGGTTACGTTCGTGGACTTTGGGACATATTTGAGAAGGCACTTTGGGTTGATCCATCGTCTCATTGGTTGTGTCTACAAGAGGTATGTAATCTCGTAACTCCTAGTTCCGCATGTTTATGATTTACATGAATTACGTGTACGCATGTTGTTTAATTATTATGTTGAATTGATTTAGGATTAATTCATGTTAGTAATTAATTATTTAATTTGAATATGTATTTAAAAACATCTCGAATAGATCAGGGCGCCCATAATTTTCCCAACAGTGACCCCCTTGGCCCCAATGTGCCTCTGTCCTTGATTAGAACTGAGTTATCTGAATATTACTCTGTTGTCATTCACCGCATTCCTGATCGTGTGGTCCTTGCTTCTCTCCTTAGTTGAGAGCCTTTGATTCCTATCCGAGTTGAAAGCCTTTTGCTTAATGTATCTCCTGAGTTAAGAGCTTTGATTTTATTTTTTATCGTGTTGTCCTGTGAAGACAATTTTTAGTGCCAAGTTTAACAACATACGCCTCATAAATCAAATAAGAGAAAGTAGTATTGAGTGCATTGTGAGTGTGGTGGATCGACGAATGGAACAATTAATAGTAGAGGGTGCTGCTAGTGATCATATGATGAAGATAGCTTGTATGCTATAGTAAAGCAGCTTAGTGATTACGTGATTTATCTTGTTCGTAAATATGTTTATGATTTGGCTCATCCCTTTGTTAGGGCGTTTGTGTTATTACCAAGTCTTTATTATTGGGTCGAACCTCCAACTATTATGGATGACCTTATCGATATTTATTGTTTTTCCACTTATGTTACTTGAGTTTTTTTGTTTAAAAAAAAAGGAAATTGTAAAAGAACCAAGGGGCCCAGTGCTACCTCCACCCTGGCTTTGTCCTTGAGTAGGAGCGTTTTCTTCAAGATATACGTGAGCAAAAATTCTGATATTTTTCTAGACGAACAAATCGTTGTGCTTGGTAAGTACATACATATATATATGTAGAACATTATCAATATAATCTTACATGTATTGATGATATATGTGCATCGTGTGTTCATAGTACATTTTAGAATCATGCATCTTGTTTTACTGAAAAATATAATTTGTTTACACTGAATCGTGCAACTATTTTTCCATAAGTGTAAACAAGTTGTATATTTTAATGTAACAAATTGTATAATTTCAAAATGTATTATGAGTGCACGATGCATCTGAATACGCATGAAACGCACCCCTTATAGTAGATGAATCATGAAATTGGTAATTTGCTCTAATTTGTTACTCAATTTATTCACAAGTTTAAATTTCTAAAACTAAAGTCCTGCCAAATTACACACACAAACAACTCTCACTGTTATATAATACTATTTGACGCGCAAATTTCTGTATCAAGCCTTATAGTAGGAAATAATGTTGTCCAGCAAATAAATTAAGATGTCAAACTAAACATCTTTAAAAACAAATAAATTGAAGTATAGTGTGTTAAAAACAGATTTAACTTTTTTTTTTAATTGAAATTTCAATTGTTGGCTAAAAGTAAAAAGAAAAAAGTTTTTTTTTTTTAATAGTGAAAGCTATACTCTCTTTTTGTGGAGGGTGAGACTCATAAGGTATAAGTGAATCGAGTCTTCTCGCAAGCTACTTGTGCTCGACTCGTAAAAAGATCGAAATCGAATCGAGTATAATCGAGTCGAGTCGAGTTCGAGCTCATAAATACTCCGCTCGAGAGGCTCAAGAGCCTAATCGAGCTTGCACAATGATTACTATTATGCCATTAATTTTACTAAATATATATACTTATAATTTAATAAAATATTTTATATTTAATTTTATGAATTATATAGGTAATCGAGTCGAGTTCGATCCGAGTTTGAGCCTATCGAGTCGAGCTCGAGCTTAAAAATTTGGTCTCGATCGATTTCGAGCTTCAAATATTCTAATCGAGTCGAGTTCGAGCTCAGTCAGGGCCGGTCCTAAGATTATTGGGGCCTGAATCGAACTTTAAAATGGGATCTTCTCATACAATATATATGAATTAATCAGTAAGCTAAATTACAATATTTGTTTATATTTATCATTTAATATATATATGGTACCAAAAAGGTAGGCTCCTAAAAATTTGACATATTTTGAGGCTTGAATTGTTCGGTTCGTTGGCCTCATAGAAGGATCGACCCTAAGCTCAGTATTACTCGGCTCGACTCGGCTAGTTTACACCCCTAGTGACGCACCACTACACTACAAAGCAAATGTAACTGTACTTGCTATAATAATTATTGTCCACTCTGTCATTCTCTCTTTTTACTCTATTTTTATATAATTATAGATAAGTGGAATGCACAAATTGTAACAAATGATACCATTAATTTATTAATGTCGAATATGTGTTTTTTTTTTTTTCATTTTGATTTTCGTCACTATATATATATATATATATATATACATCCTTCTATGTTATTAGGGAAAAAAATGTGGTTGCGATCGCTACAATTATAAAGAAGTCCGACCCAACGCAACATCGAGCTTCAACATTCTTCCAAACCTGTGCAACACCCCAGCTATAGATATGTGTTTTTCATTTTGCATGCTTAATTTCACTGTTAGAAGAAAATATAATTAATTTTGTCTAATTAACTTTTAGGCTAATCGAATTAATTAATATTTGAGGATCTTTTTGTGATATGATGGATCGATGGTAGTGGGTAACAAGTTCTCAAATAATATTTAGGAAAATCTTTATATTAATTTCATATATTGATAATCTATATATGCATTTTTTGAATCAAGATCACTTAAACAAAAATATATTATGCGGAGAATTAAATTGCAGTTTGTGCATAGCAGGATTAGGATTCTGGGGATTAATTAGTAGACCATGTGGAGCTGATTATTAGTTATAAATTAAACGCATGGTTAGCTAGTTGAAATTGGTAAGCACGTCTTTGATCTGCAGGCATCATTACTTTAAATTAATTTGTTACAGGTTGGATCCGGCTCCCTAAATGGGAGTGGCACTTTGAATGGCACATCGGGCGGTAACGGTGCGCTCAATGCGACAGGTTCCGCTACAGACGTAGCTTCAGGCTCGCTAAATGTCGGGGGTTCCGTGCTTGGAGGAAACTAATTAATGAACAAATTTTTATTAACTATTTTCCACTGGTTTTTCATTAATTGATTTTTCTATTGCTTGTGTGTTAATTTGGATTGATGAGGTTCCCTTGTTTGCTCATCTACATTTGGCTTCATTGTTAAATAACTACGTTCATATGATTATTTTTATGACTTTTGATCCAATTTAAACCGAACTTACTCCATTTTTATTATTGTAATGAATTGATTATTATGCATTCTTGGTTTGATTTTGATGTTGTAATGCTTCTCTTGTTCATATTATAAGTGAATATACTTTCATTAATTTTACACAAAATATATTTAGATCGATCATTATATTAGGTCTATATCTCAAAAGATACACGGCTGAGAAAAATGAACATGTAGCCTATACCATTAGAGATTTTTTCCTGCTAATTATGATGTCATGTCTGAGTGCTGGTTAATTTTGATGATGTGTAATGTACTAGGAATGTACTACAAGAAACTTGTCTACTAGTGATAATAATAATGTCATTAAAGTTTCTCTAGCTAAAAGTTTTAATGACAGAATATAATCTTTAATGATAACAATCCTGTCATTAAAGACTGTTTCTCGTAATTAAAAATTTTTAGTTAGAGAAACTTTAATGACACGAGTGTTGTCTTTAATAACATGGTTATTGTAATTATAGGTCGATTTTCTTGTAACGACATATATGTCTAACCCCACATGTCTTGTGTTTTAAGAGAGTTGCATTATTATATAACTCCTTAAATTTCGATAATAGATTTGATTGACAAGAGATAATAATAATAATGTTCAATTTCCTAAAAATGAAGTTTAATTTATATAAAATGGTCTTATACTATTATACATGAGACATATCTTCATCATACTTATGTCATACTACTTAAAACATGATTGGGGGGAGCCCCATGAATAGGATCCGTCTCATAACTTGAGATTATCTCATACTTTTGTTTTTACTAAATTTCTAAATATATGTTATGCAAAATTTTATCAAAATACATTTATTTATAATATCAATATAAGAGAAGCATTACAACATCAAGATTAATAATCACACCATGAATAAGATCAATCAACTCATTACAATTAAAATAAAGGTACTCACTCCAATTTTCAGGTCTAAAATTAGATAAATTTAATAAATAATCATAAAAAAAATTATTTGATAATGAAGCCAAATGTAGAAAAGCAAACAAATTAACACATAAGCAATAAGAAAATCAATTAACGAAAAAACAGTGGAAATAATACAGGCAAGAAAAATTAATCATAAAGAATCCATTCATTAGTTTCCTCCAAGCACGGATCCCCCAACATTTAGCGAGCCTGAAGCCACGTTTTTGACGGAACCTGTTGCATTGAGGGAGCCATTACCCCCTGATGTGCCATCCAATGTGCCACTCCCATTTAGGGAGCCAGTACCTACATTTGTGATGGCACCTGTAGCATTGAGTGCACCGTTACCCCCCAATATGTCGCTCCATGCGCCATTCCCACTCAGTGTGCCGTTAGCTACACCAAGCATTGAATTGGTCCCATTCAGGGAGCCGGATCCAACCTGTAACAAATGGCGAGTGGCTTCGCTGCAGCTAGCTATCATCACTACAACAATTAAAACGCATGCATGCTTAGTAAGTCCCAAGATTTGGGATCACTAAACTGATCTAGTGATTTTCTTTTCTTTTGATTTGGGGGGAAGAAGTATATATAGTTAGATGGCTTATATATTTTTTGAATTGATGATGGAAAAGTAATGGTACATTTAGGGGTATTTATAGTGTATTTACAGTCGATAGGGCCTTTACTTTAAGTTAGATAAGACTGGCAGCTTGGTCGATGTTAATTGATTAATTAAAAAATAATTATTCAATTTTATTTATTTTTTAAAAATCATTTTAAATAATGGTACCTGCTGATCAACGTGCTCGCCAATTTCAACTAGAGAAGAGACCAACCATGGTTTGAATTTATTATTACTAATAATTCATTCACTCTGTTGGGTTATAGAGCCTGAGTTGGGGAAGGAGTCCAGGGAGCAAGAGGCGCTCGACTAGTTGAGGTCGAGCACTTTCGCTCGACCAAGGAGCGAGGTTGAGCGCGTCGAATTCCAGGGAGCAAGAGGCGCTCGACCAGTTGAGGTCGAGCACTTTCGCTCGACCAAGGAGCGAGGTCGAGCGCGTCCAATTCCAGGGAGTACAAGCCGCTCGACCAGTTGAGGTCGTGCACTTCCGCTCGACCAAGGAGCGAGGTCGTGCAGTCCTGGGTTTCGGCCAAGATGGGCCAAATCTAGGGTTTTGGCCCAGTTTCATATTTAAATACATATTGACTTGTTGTATTTGTGAATCACTCGAAAATTTAGTATATCTCCTGGCTTGGTAGTGCCCCCAGACGTAGTCATTCCTGACGAACTGGGTAATCAAATTTGTGTTCTTTAATTACTTGTTCTCTCAATTTCTCCATAATTGCAGTTTAATTCCTAACAACTGGTATCTAGATCATCGGGTTCAGAGGATCTGGTGGGAGCAATTATGATGGCTAAAGGGAAATCGTCTGTTGAGAAATTTGATGGAACAGATTTCGGATTCTGGAAATTGTAGATCGAGGATTACCTGTACGGTAAAGATCTGTATCAACCTTTGGGTTCAAAACCAGAAGATATGAAGGACGACGAGTGGAAGTTGCTGGACAGGAAGGCGATGAGTGTGGTTCGTCTATCGTTATCCAGGAACGTCGCCCTACACACAGTAAAAGCAAAAACCACGAAGGAGATGTTGGAGATTCTGACTGAGATGTATGAAAAGCCATCCGTAGCGAACAAGGTTCATATGATGCGGAGGCTATTCAACCTAAGGATGACAGAGGATACTGTGGTAGCCAATCATCTCAACGAGTTCAATATGACCATAGCCCAATTGAGCTCGGTTGAGATTGATTTTGATGATGAGGTTCAAGCCCTAATTTTGTTGTCTTCTTTACCAGAAAGTTGGAGTGGGACGGTAACGACTGTTAGTGCTTCAGCAGGTAAAGTGAAACTTAAATTTGATGAGCTTAGAGATCTGATCATGAGCGAAGAAATTCGCAGGAAATAATTGGGTGTGGCCACGGGATCAACCTTGAGTGCAGGAAACAGAGGCAGATTAGAATCCAAAGGGAAATCTAATCGGGGTAGATCAAAGTCGAGGGGCAAAGATAAGCCCAAGAAGGACAAGAGTCAAGTTGAGTGCTACAACTGTCATGAACTTGGTCATTACAAAAACCAGTGCAAGGCACCAGCGAAGGCACCAACGAATGCACCAAAGAAGGATGACAACTCAGCAAACGCTGCCAATGATGAGGTCTCAGATGCATTAATTTTGAGCGTAAGCAGTCCACTAGCATCTTGGGTGTTAGATTCTGGAGCATCGTTTCATTCGTGCAACAGGGCTGACATAATGGAAGGCTACACTTCTGGGAATTTTGGGAAGGTTTATCTTGCTGATGATGAGCCTCTGGAAATCATAGGGAAGGGGGATGTTCGGATCAAGACACCGAATGGAACTGTCTTGCAGTTGAGAGATGTGAGACATATTCCTGGATTGAAGAGGAATTTAATTTCAGTGGGGCAACTTGATGATGAGGGTTACAATGTGGTCTTTGGTTGCAATATGTGGAAGATATCCAAGGGTGCAATGGTAGTGGCTCGACGAAATAAGGAGGGAACGTTGTACATGTAGGCAACACTCGTGACAGCATTGCTCTTGCAGGTGAAAAGGGGAATGCAGATTTGTGACATTGTTGTCTTGGCCACATGAGTGAGAAAGGGATGAAATTTATGCGTTCGAAGGGTAAACGTCCAGACCTCAAGACAGTTGACATCGGGTTATGTGAGGACTGTGTATTCGGAAAACAGAAAAGGGTGAGTTTTTCGAAGGGAGGCAGAACCTTGAAGCAGTAGAAGCTAGAGTTGGTCCACAACGACTTGTGGGGTCTAGCACCAGTGACATCTCTTGGTGGAGCATCATATTACATGACTTTCATTGACGACTCTACGAGGAAGGTATGGATTTATTTTCTGAAAAATAAGTCTGATGCCTTTGATGCTTTCAGGAAGTGGAAGGCCCATGTAGAAACTGAGACGAGTCTCAAAGTGAAGTGTTTGAGATCTGATAATGGTGGAGAGTATGAGCTCCGTGAGTTGAAAAAAGAATTACGTGAGGCGAATGGAATTCGAATGGAGAAAATCGTGAGAGAACCCCCAGTGAGAGCGGTGTGGTAGAACGTATGAACAAAATCTTATATGAACGTGCTAGAAGCATGAGATTGAAGTGTGGGCTGCCGAAGATGTTTTGGGCAGAAGCAGTTAACACTGCAACTTACTTGATAAACAGAAGACCCTCAACTCCCTTGAAAAATGGCATACCAGAGGAGGCTTGGTCTGGTAAGGATGTAAATCTGTCTTTTCTTCGAGTATTTGGGTGTGTTTCATATGTTCATATTGATGCTACTAGTAGAAGTAAATTGAATGCTAAATTTGTTAAGTGTACATTTATTTGATATGGCGATGATGAACTCGGTTATCGATTTTGGGATGAGGAGAATCGAAAGATAATTTGTAGTAGAGACGTCGTATTTAATGAACATATTTTGTACAAAGACAGGTCGGGTACATCCAAAGTAGTTGGTTCTGAGACTCAGGTTGTTGAGTTAGACATTTCGAACTCAGGTAGGAGCAAGGAGGCTCAAGATGATCAGGTGATTGTTGAGGAAGAACCACGTACACCACCACCAACAATTCCGCTACGGAGATCCACGAGAGAACATAGATATCCTGATAGGTATTCACCTTCTCTTCATTATTTATTGTTGACACATGGCGGTGAGCCCGAATGTTATGCAGAGGCTACACGTAGTGAGCAGGTAAGTAAGTGGAAACTTGCAATGGATGATGAGATGAATTCGTTGATGACCAACGGAACATGGGAGCTAGCTGAGCTCCATAATGGAAAAAAATATATTTGCATAATAAGTGGGGTTCTGAGAATCAAAGAGGAGGCGGATGGAAGCAAAGCGTTACAAGGCAAAGGCCCGGTTGTGAAAGGGTTTTGTGAAACATGGTATTGATTATACTGATGTTTTTACTCCTGTTGTGAAACTAACTACCATTCAGTTAGTTTTGAGTTTGGTGGCTGCAGAGAACTTGATGTTAGAGCAGATGGATGTAAAAATAGCCTTTCTTCATGGTGACTTAGATGAGGACATCTACATGAAGCAACCGGAGGATACTTGTCAAAGGGAACATTGAGCTTGTTTGCAAATTGAGGAAGAGCTTGTATGGCTTGAAACAAGCTCCATTACAGTGGTACAAGAAGTTTGATGGGTTCATGCACGAGATTGAGTTCAATAGGTGTGAGACTGACCATTGCTGCTATTTCAAGAGGTATGACAATGGTTATATCATTTTGCTATTACATGTTGATGACATGTTGATAGCGAACTCTAGTCTTTCGAAGTGAGCAAGTTGAAGAAGCGGTTATGCGATAGGGTTTGCTATGAAGGACCTTGGAGGCCAAGCAAATCTTAGGTATGCGGATCGATCGTGATAAAGTGGCAGGAAAGTTGTATCTTTCACAGTCTGAATACATAAAGAAGGTCTTGAAGAGATTTAGTATGGAAGATGCAAAGCCTGTTCATGTCCCTTTGGGAAGTCAGTTCAAGCTATCCAACAAGGACTCACCTAGTAGCGAAGAGGAGCGGACCTACATGCAAAACACTCCATATGCTTCAGCAATTGGCAGTTTGATGTATGCTATGGTGTGTACAAGACCAGATATTGCACATGCGAAGGGGAGTTGTTAGCGGTTTATGAGTAATCTGGGTAGCAAAGACCGAGAGGCGATAAAAGTGGATCTTTAAGTACTTGAGAGGTACTTTTTTTTTGATCGAACAAAGTTAGATGTTAGTAGTTAGTACACCAAGTACCCAAACACTCCACAAATTCACCAAGCCACCTTATAACTCCCATCCATACTCCAATTCGTTTTCAAAGGGAATCGAACCTGGGTCTCCCACTCAATTGAGGAGCCCAGGCATTGTGCTTTGAGAGCAAGAGTGTTGAATTGGCAGGGTATGTTGATGCAGACTTGGCATCCAGTGATCTTGACAAAAGGAGGAGTAGAATCGGGTATATATTTACTCTTGGTGGTACATCAATTTCTTGGGCTTCTAAGTTGCAGAAGATCGTATACGATCCACTTCTGAGGCGAGTATGTTGCGATTCTTGAAGGCTAGTAAGGAGATGGTATGGTTCGAGAATCTTTTTGCGTGAATTGGGGAAGGAAGCGAGGAAAAATAGTAATACGTATAGTGGCGGTCGAGTGCCATTCACTTAGCAAAGAATCCGAACTTTTCACTCAAGGGCCGAAACACATTGAGTTGAGGTATCATTACATTCGTTACCTCATTGAGAACAAGATCTTCTGACTAATGAAGATCCAGGAAGTGAGAATCCTGGCGATATGTTGACTAAGGTTGTGACCTTAGAAGTTGAAGTTATGCATTACTTCAAGCGGCTTTGGAAAGCTGGGATGAAGGCTTGGCACTACTACGGTGAGAAATACTGAAAGTAAAATAGAAGACAAGTTACATTTGGAGTCAGTCTCCATGTGGGAGATTGTTGGGTTATGGAGCCTGAGTTGGGGAAGGAGTCTAGGGAGCAAGAGGCGCTCGACGGTTGGTCGAGCACTTTCGCTTCGACCAGGAGGCGAGGTCGGCGTCAATTCGGGGAGCAAGAGGCGCTCGACCGGTTGAGTCGAGCACTTTCGCTCGACCAAAAGGCGAGGTCGGCGCGTCGATTCAGGGGAGGACAAAGGCTCGATCGGGTTGAGGTCGTGCACTTCCGCTCGACCAAGGAGCGAGGTCGTGCAGTCTGGGGTTTCGGCCAGGATGTGCCAAATCTAGGGTTTTGGCCCAGTTTCATCTTTAAATACCTATTGACTTGTTGTATTTGTGAATCACTCGAAAATTTAGTATATCTCCTGGCTTGGTAGTGCCCCAAGACGTAGTCATTCTTGACGAGCTGGGTAACCAAATTTGTGTTCTTTAATTTCTTGTTTTCTCAATTTCTCCATAATAGCAGTTTAATTCCTAACACACTCCACATGGTGTATTAATTAATCTGCAGAATCCTAAACATGCTATACACAAACAATTTCTCGGCCAAATTTTTGTTTAAGCAAGCTCTACCCCCAACAAGCACACTGCTTAATTTCCTCTTAATTCAGTTATCTTGATTCAAAAAATGTATAAAAACATTTTCTTACAAAAATATATGCAAATATTTAAAAATTTTCTAATTTTTTTTATCGGGTAAATGGTGAATCTAACTGATCATGACCTCACGGTATAGATAGAATTTACCTACTACCATCAATCCGCGACCCGAACCCAATTCAATTTTTTTTAATATATATAATTTGCTTATAATTAATTTTAGATGTATTCCATGATTAATATGTAGTAAATTCACATACTTTTATTTGATAGCTCAACTTACATATATGAATTTTTCTAGATAACAAGATCAATTTTATGTACATGTCGAATGTAATACAAATTATTTTTTTAACTCCATAAAAAATTAATTATTATATGTAATATGCATTTTAAATATTTTTTTTTATTTTATCTATTAAGTTGGGTCCCCCTAATTCGAATTGCTGGCTCCTTCAATGATTCTACTCATATTAAAATATTTACTTGATGGGTCTCCTCCCTAAATAGTGGAGTCAAAACTGTCCACGAGTGAAAGGGGTATTGATGCAAGGAGAAGCATGAACTACACAAACTAACAATCTTCTCAATCTCCGTTGATTACAATCATTGGAATACCGACAAAGAGGAATACAAGAAAAACTCTCTCTCAATATTTTTCAATCCATCAAACAACTTAACTGAATGAAAAGATTACAAGACTGACTCTTAAATACAAAAACCCTAACACTAATTACGAAAATATAATAAATGCTAATAAATTACATTAATTACTAATTTCCTAATTAAATCGTAATTACAATAAAGTAAAATCTTCATCGCGATCTCATCTCCATCATTCTCTCCCTCTTTGAAATGATTCGCCCTCGAATCGACATTGATCTCATCTCCAGAGGAATAAAAGAATGCCACCAAGTAATTGATCCCAAATATATCGGATGTTCGAGTGTGGCTTACAACTTTGAGGCGATCGTAATATGTCCGAGAAGTGCCAACAAAATAACTATCATTAATTATAAAAAAATAATAGTTACTTCGTGATTCTGAACCTTCATCATCACGGTCGAACTCATCGGACGCCATTTTAAGGCTTGGGAAAAGTGCCTGGTAATTGTGTCTTCCGTATCAAAATTTTGGTACGGCTCGTCTTCAGGCTCAGTGTCATATATAGGAAGCACATAATCAAATATGAACGACTCTTCATCATAAATAGGTGGTCCATCATAACCACAATTCTCAACATAATCTTCAGGCTCAAATTTCCCAAAAACATTAAATGGTCCAAGAAATTCATCATTAAATTTTAAATTTGGCCTAAATTGTTGTTCATATGCATACGTCCAAACTTGGCTATTTTCACTATCAAAGTTAGGATGAATTAAAATAAATGAAATTGACTCCAAATCTCTGTACAAGCTCGATCTTTAAGATATATAAGATTGAGTCCTTTCAGATATAGGTTGTTGTAGAGTTGAGTTAAAGTTTGAAGATGGTCTTATTCTACCTGGCTACTAATTAATTATTAGGCTAATCAAATTAATTAATATATGGGGATCTTTTTTATGATATGATGGATAGATGGTAGTGGGTAACAAGTTCTCTAATAATATTTAGGAAAATCTTTAAACAATTACATATATTCATAAGAAAATCTTTATATATATATTTTTTTTAATCAAGATCATTGAAGAGGAAAGCAGCACACTTGCTGTAGTAGAACTTGCATAAACAATAATGTAGCGGATTGAAATTGGTATAAGCACGTCATTGATCTGCAGGCACCATTACGTGAAATTAATGTGAGAAAATAATGAAAGTAGAATAATTAATGGCTAATCTATTAATTACAACAAAGCTGCCTGTCTTAATCCAACTTATAAAGCAAAGCTCCGATCGACTATAAATATCCCCAAAACACAAATAATAAGCAAAGAAGGATAATTAATTGTTGCCCTAACGCAGGTTGGCAAGAAACAATTGGTTTTGACAAAGTTGCCAAAAAGAAAAGTTAATTTTATTCATGCATAAAATTGCAAAAGACGTTCAAAACCTATTTATAAAGAGAAAGGACTAAACCTAATAAAAAAAGGACTAAATCTAACCAAATCTATGAGATATTCTAAAATAAAGGACAATAATCGAAATTATAATAATAAAGCTGTAAATTATGGACTTCCTCGCATATCTTGCCAATCTAGAAAGTATTCTTGCCAACCATGTAAATATTCTTGTTAATCTTGCCACATCTTGAAAATAGGATCATATCTTTGCAAAACAGGACCATATCCTCTCAAACTATCTTGCCGCCCACTCCACCTTCTACTTGGCCGATTATTGGCCTTGCTCGACTCCTATGGGCGTGACTTTGTCCTGCCTTCTCCTTAATCCAGCCCCGCCTAGCTTGAATGCTTGTATTCTTGAGCCCAAAACTGATAATTCAACGTTATCAATCTCGTTCCCCCCCTCCTTGACTATCTCCACTTTCATGATCTGACTCCACGGGTTCGATGAGGAATGCTTGCGCCAATTTACACCTATGCCCTGCAGGCACGAATCTTTCATCGCAATTGAAACACATCCCTTTCTCACGTCTCCTTTGCATCTCGTCCCAAGATAAATGTTTAACCTCGGTTGGGCTTGGCCTGGCGGCCGGCCCCGCGCGCATTGCTTACCGCGTTGCCTCCCAAGTTGTCTTCCAAATTAGTTTCTTTATTCTCGGTTGCTAATGGTCCCAATCAACGTACAAAATTATTGGAAATTTTATAGCCATGTTGAAAATTTCCATAACCAATTTTTTTTAATTGTAGTGTATACCATTAGGGAATTTTGCCTGCTAACTATAATGTCATGTCGAATGCTGGTTAATTTTGATGACGTGCAGTTTACGAAGCATGTCTAGACCATTGTCTTGTGTTTTAAGAGAGTTGAACTATTATATAACTTCTTAAATTCCGATAATAGATTTGGTTGACAAGAGAGAATAAATAATAAAGTTCAATTTTCTAAAGATGAAAGTTTGAATGAGATGGTCTTATAATTTATGTTATACATCATGAGACATATCTTCATCATAGTATTTATGTCATACTACTTAAAATATAATTGGGCAGGAGCCCCATGAATGGGATCCGTCTCATAACTTGAGATATCTCATACTTTTATTTGAAATATTTGACAATGAAGCCAAATGTAGAAAAGCAAACAAATTTACACATAAGCAATAAGAAAATCAATTAACAAAAAAACAGTGGAAATAATTAATACACGCAAGAAAAATTAATCATAAAGAATCTGTTCATTAACTTCCTCCAAGCACGGATCCCCCGACATTTAAAAAATGGTGCCTGCAGATCAACGTGCTTGCCAAATTCAACTAGAAAAGAGGCCAGCGATGCTTTGAATTTATTATTACTAATAATTTATTCACTCCACATGGTGTATTAATTAATCTGCAGAATCCTAAACATGCTATACACAAACAATTTCGCGGCCAAATTTTTGTTTATGCAAGCTCTACCCCCAACAAGCACACTGCTTAATTTCCTCTTAATTCAATTATCTTGATTCAAAAAATGTATAAAAACATTTTCTTACAAAAATATATGCAAATATTTAAAAAATTTCTAATTTTTTTTATCGGGCAAATGGTGAATCGAATTCATGACCCCACGGTATAGATAGAGTTTACCTACTACCATCAATCCGCGACTCAAACCCAATTCGATTTTTTTTTTTAAATTTATATATAATTTGCTTATAATTAATTTTAGATGCATTCCATAATTTATAGTAGTAAATTCACATATTTTTATTTTATAGTCAACTTACATATAATTTTATATACATGCTGAATGTTGTTACTTAAATATATTAAGTAAATGATTAATGTAATACAAATTATTTTTTTAAGTCCATAAAAAAATTGATTATAATACACTACAAAAAAGGCGGGTTTTAACGACGGAATTTAGCGACGGATTCAATTACTGTCGCTACTAGCGACGGTTTTAGCGGCGGTCATAGTCAAACGGTCAGAGTCTCCGGATTTAGTACCCGCCGCTACTAGCGACGGTTTAGCGACTGTGTAGGCAGTGTAGCGACGGTTTTTCGAACCGGGTCAAATCGGGGCATTTAGCGACAGTTATATCCGTCACTAAAGTCAGACCCGGAGCACGAAGCATCTCGGCAGTTGGACCACCGCCCAGTCGAGTTTAGCGATGGTTGTTTGAATAGAGCGACGGTTTTTACCGTCGCTAGTAGCGACGGATATTAAGTATCCGTTGCAAAACCGTCGCAAAATTTCAATTATATAAGCTGGGATTCAGCATTCAGACGCGATTCTTTCGCTTAGAAAATCGTCCACCGCCATCGCCGTACGCCGTTCGTTGTCGCCATCCTGAGCATTCGGTGCACGTGGTTCAATTCATATCGTCGTACTCTTCCTTTTGACTGTATTTTTTCTAATTTTTAACCTTTTATTTTCTCATTTCGTACGTTTATATATATAATTTCGAATTATATATATATATAATATTCGATATTATATATATGTATTTTAGTTTAATTAGTCAATTACATATATTTATTTCAATTATGTATATGCATGTTAGTATAATTATGTGATAGATTAATGGTTAGAATTGCTGGATTGATGGTTGACTAGAATGGTTAGAATTGTTTATTTTATGATTATATATGTGTTATATATATGTGATAAAATTATTAGAATTGTATATTTTATTAGAATTGTTAGATTGATGATTGACTATAATGGTTAGAATTGTTAGATTGATGATTGACTAGAATTACTAGAATTGTTTTATGATTATATATGTGATATATATGGGATACAATGGTTAGAATTGTTATATTGACGGTTGACTAGAATGGTTAGAATTGTTAGATTGATGGTTGACTAGGATGAATATGTAATAATACAGTCGAAATTATGTCAAAATTTAGGCGCGATTTTAATTAAATTATTAAAAAATATAATGAATTTGTTTTATATAATGCAGATGAGTACTAGCCAAGACAGCGGTGGACGAGGCAGCGGAAATGGTCGAGGCAGAGGTGGTGGTGGTGGTCGGGGCAACGGGTCCATTCTTTTGAGCACCAGGAAGAAGAGGGTCCTGAGACCGACGGTGAACCTGAACAGAGGCGCCGCCAGCTCGCAGCAACCGTCCCCAGCAGGGTCATCTCCAGTGGGGTTGAGCTTAGGCTCGGCCTCTATTCATCGTGGCTCAGCCTCCACTGCTCGATTAGCGATCGATCTGAGTCAGGGAAAGTAAGTTATAATTTTTAATTACTTATTAATTTGTTTAGTAATTATTAAATTAATTGTTAATTATATTTATTAATTTTTTAATATATTTCAGCATCATACCCGGTCATGAGGCTTCCACTCTCGTCACCAACTCCTTCTTGCGAGTTGGAATTGCAATGGGGGCCCACAGTTGGAGAGGCGTGTCTGAAGAACAGCTTTAGCTCTACTTCGACGAGTTTAGGGTACGTACAATAATTGATTACTTATTTTAATTTAATATATAATATGTATTGTTATATAAATTTAATAAAGTTTGTGTTAATGAAATGCATAAATAGACGAGGTGGGCGGATGGTATGGCACCGGCCAATTTCTACAGGCCGTTCTGTAAGTTTGCCGCTGCCTGGTACAAGGACATGCTTTATAGGTGGCATGCTGGGTGGAGGGATGAAGGGCTGGATATGACGGAGGACCTCGGGCGTGTGGGACTCGATTGTGGTGGTTTGGAGCAATCCCGCATACCAGGAGATGTGCCGGAAGAATCGCCAAAACCGCCTGAGCCAGCAAGGAGAGGATGGGGGCGTCACTGTGCAAGACCGGATCCCGGTTGATTCTAGAGCACCGCATGGCAGAAGTAAGTAATATAATTTATTTAACTGTACAATATTTAAGTTCATAATTAATATTTATGTTGGAGAATTAATTGCACGGATCTATTGGGGATAAATATTTAAATACAAATTTAATTCTGATAATTATTACTAGCATGAATTAATCCTATATTAATTCAAATAATAATTCAACAACAAATCATGAATATAATTAGTTCACGTAAATCCTACGCATGCGGAATTACTACGAGTTTACGTAAACATACCTCTTGGAATAGCAATGGCCTCATTGATTAAACACACCGAAAAGCCTTCCCAAGTATTCCCTTAATCCTTGCTCGACAATCCGGTGGTAGGATGCTCGTGAACAATTAACAAAAGGAAAATAAACTTTGTTGCACCACCTTTGTGGATTTACTAATTTTTCCAGCACATGGAATTGTACTTGGGAATGAAACACTCATCCCCTATTTATAGAGGTGTGGTGGTCGAAAATTTGGGATAAAATAATATGGGAAAATATTTTTCTTGATCTCCAAGAAATCTTGAATATATCTCATATATTATTTTCTCCATAATTAAAATATTCCACAAAAATCCCAACTCCTCTTTGTTATGGAATTTTCGAAATATAGGGAACAAGAATCCAAGATTTGGATCTTCCAAGAAATACATATCTTCCATAATATCTTTTCAAGAAAATCAAGAAAATCTTTCTTACCCTTTATATTTCAAAATTTTCGAAATTTACTATATGGATAACCAAGTGGGAGATTTCTTGAATTTAATGAGATAATCTTGTATTCCAAGAATACATATCTTCATTCCATAACAAAATTCAAAGAAAATCTTTCTCCCATTTTAATCCATAATTTTCGAAAAAATAGGAAAAAATATGCAACAAGATTTATTTTATTTTTAAACACCTTTTTCAGTTATTGGACTTTATGTTGGGCTACTTAGGTGGCCTTTAGGAGAATTAAGATTGGACCTTCCAATGGATCTTGAATTATCAATATTGAGCCACAATATTATTCAAGCCCATAAATATTAATTAATCCCTCTACATAATTAATATTGCACTATCCATCTTAACCCATATTACAGTCAATATGGCTCCCGGTCATTATTTTCCGTGTTTAAGATTATCTAGCCCATTAATTAATTCAAGCCACTGAAATAGCTATCCATTAATTAATTCAAGCCACTGAAATAGCTATCTATTAAGGAACGGTTCAACATTATTATCCATACCGGAAACTAGTTCCACTTTCAAGATTTGGTATGATAAAGCTCATGAACCTCCCAAGGGGGCAAATCGAACAAGCGTACTTGCACACGATTCTCCGTATTAAATCTTAGCAATCACATGTGACCAATAATATTGCCCAAAAATAAAAAGTATTGAATCTCGTTGATTCTCTACCCGTGATAAGTCAAAGCAATAGTTACCAACCACACGTGATCCTATTTAAGGGACGAAGATTAAGAAATAACGAACCACTGAGGTCTAATTCTTCCTTGTTCAGTTCTGGAGAATTTGTCCTCCTGTAGGTCCTATTCAGTGCATCAGTCATGCACTAGTGTAATCTCTTGGTCAAGACAAGCCAATCTGAGCCTTACACTTCAACCTTTCACAATGGATTGTTCATTTCCATCTAGGTCGTGAATGGTGTACTTTTTGTTAAAAGGGACTGTTAATTTAATCTTCTGTGATCTAGTATCACTAAATTAACTACAATGTAACACGTACTATTTATTGAACAGTTATGCAGTAAATATATGTAACATTCGATGATATTTAAAGCATCAGTGATAAATAATTTATTTCAGTAAATAAGTCTGAAATTCAGTTTTGATTATACAAAGTAAAAGCATACTTTCTAGTATAATCCCAACAATGTATATGTACTTTATTTGCTAATAGGAACGACGACTCGGACGCCCTCTAGATGCTCTTGAGACTCTTGTACTCGGTCACCCCTACGAAGAGGATACGAGGACCTCCCATACTCTGTTGCGGCACCCACGCGTACACGTAAGTAATTAATGTTGTATTTTATAATTATTACATCGATCTTAATTATAATATTTAATTTTTTACGAGAGCGGTTCGAGATAGAATCGAATGTTGCCGGCCCGAGCCAGTGGGTGAAATGTGGGAGTTCAAATCCACCAGTTCCTCCAATTAATTTGAATCAGATCTATGTGGAGGAGGCCGACATCCATAAACAACGGGTTCTCGGGTACGGTAGGTTGTCTTCCGCCATTATCGCGGAGACACAACCCTACTCGTCTCAGACCTATTACTTTAAGCTGCGGCGTGACCAGCGACGACTAAAGCAGTTAGAGAGCAGGTGACAGCCGAGATCAGAAAAGAAAATCAACGGAAATGGCAGCGGCTTGCATCCGCTCTGGCCGTTCAAATGGACTGCTCCCGGATTTTTTCCTCGACACCATTAATTTCGAGGACGATGGCGGTCGTGGTGGTGGTGGCAGCGGTGGCCTGGTCATTGGTCGTGGTGGCGGCGTTGCTGGGGCGGTCGTGGTGGTGGCAACGGTGGTGGTGGTGGCGGCGGCGGTAATATGGCAGCGGTGGTGGTGGCAATGATGGGTGGTGGCGGGTTCGGAGAGATGCCGATGTCAATGATGATATCAGTTTTGATAGTAGTTTTCTTTATACTGCTAATTTGGATGATAAGGGGGTAGATTTTTATCCTGACCGTTTATGAAACTCTGTTTTTTTTTTTATTCATGAGGCAACACTTTTATTTTTTCTCGTTTAAATTTTTGTTTATGAAACTCTGTTTTTTTATATATGTATAATGTTTATCGTTTATGTATATTGTTTATTTATGTATATTATATTTTTCATTTTTTTTACTTGTTTAGATAGAAAAAAATTACTTGTTTAGATAGAAAAGTAAATATAACTTGTTTACATAGAAAAGTATTACTTGTTTATATAGATAGTATTACTTGTTTAGATAGAAAAGTACATATAACTTGTTTAGATAAAAAAGTATTACTTGTTTATATAGATAGTATTACTTGTTTAGATAGAAAAGTACATATAACTTGTTTAGATAAAAAAGTATTACTTGTTTACATAGAAAAGTATTACTTGTTTAGATAGAAAAGTATATATAACTTGTTTAGATATAAAAGTATTACTTGTTTACATAGAAAAGTATATATAACTTGTTTAGATATAAAAGTACATATAACTTGTTTAGATAGAAAACTATTACTTGTTTAGATAGAAAAGTACATGTAACTTGTTTAGATATAAAAGTATTACCTGTTTATTTAGAAAAGTATTAGTTATTTAGATAGAAAAGTATATATAACTTGTTTACATAGAAACTATTACTTGTTTATATAGATAGTATTACTTGTTTAGATAGAAAAGTACATATAATTTGTTTAGATAAAAAAATATTACTTGTTTACATAGAAAAGTATTACTTGTTTATTTAGAAAAGTATTAGTTATTTAGATAGAAAAGTATATATAACTTGTTTACATAGAAACTATTACTTGTTTATATAGATAGTATTACTTGTTTAGATAGAAAAGTACATATAATTTGTTTAGATAAAAAAATATTACTTGTTTACATAGAAAAGTATTACTTGTTTAGATAAAAAAATATATATAACTTGTTTAGATATAAAAGTATTACTTGTTTACATAGAAAAGTATATATAACTTGTTTAGATATAAAATTATTACTTGTTTAGATAGAAAAGTATTACTTGTTTAGATAGAAAAGTTCATATAATTTGTTTACATAGAAAAGTATTACTTGTTTACATAGAAAAGTATTACTTGTTTAGATAGAAAAGTATACATAACTTGTTTACATAGAAAAGTATTACTTGTTTAGATAGATAAATATTACTTGTTTAGATAGAAAAGTATATATAACTTGTTTACATAGAAAAATATTACTTGTTTATATAGATAGTATTACTTGTTTAGATAGAAAAGTACATATAACTTGTTTAGATAAAAAAGTATTACTTATTTACATAGAAAAATATTACTTGTTTAGATAGAAAAGTATATATAACTTGTTTAGATATAAAAGTATTACTTGTTTACATAGAAAAGTATATATAACTTATTTAGATATAAAAGTACATATAACTTGTTTAGATAGAAAAGTATATATAACTTGTTTACATAGAAAAGTATACATAACTTGTTTACATAGAATAGTATTACTTGTTTATATAAGATAATTGAAATAAAGAATTTAAAAAAAAATTTGAGAAAAAAAAATAATTGTAAATATTAATATAGAATTAATTTTATTAAAAATAAGTTAAAAAAATACAATTTTAATATATTTTAATTAAAATTTATAAATAAAAAATATAAATTATTATATTAAAATGTAATTGAATTATTAAATAAGATAATTGAAATATAGAATTTAAAAAAAATTAGAATAAAAACGAATTTGAGGATATATAGAATTAAATTCATTAAGTAAACGCAAAAAAGTAAGTGCCCGAGCGGAATTGACCCCCACTTGGGCGCCCAAGGTCCCGTGTTCGGTCCCCCATGGGAGAGAATATATGCCTCATTTAATTTAGAGGCTTGATGTCCTATATAGATGATGCTTGGTGGTTGGGTTCGAGATGACCTCATTTAACCGTCGCGAATACCGACAGAAAGATGTCGCTGTTAACGATAGTATTATGACGTCATAACCGTCGACAATATATCGACGGTTTAACGACAATTTAGACCATCGCTATGTTGCGACGGAATGAAGCCGTCGATATTTTGTGCAACGGAAATAAGCCGTCGCTACCTAGCGACGGACAGGGAAAACCGTCACTGAATCTTAGCGACCCTCGTTTTCCAGACGGATGAAAAATCGTCGCTGAAACCGTCGCAACCATGATTTGCGACGGCTAAAACCGTCGTAAAACACCGCCTTTTTTGTAGTGATATGTAGTTTACATTTTATATATATTTTCATTTTTTTTTATTTTATCTATTAATTAGTTGGCCCCCCTAATTCAAATTGTTGGCTTCTACTCATATTAAAATGTTCATTTTGATGGGCTTCCTCCCTAGCTAAATAGTGGAGTCAAAATTGCCCACGAGTGAGGACAAAGTCTCATGTGCAACTGGTGCACGGATTTAAGATTGCACATCCCTCCACAAACTCGAGCTTTAAAAATATAAGATGAAATCTTTTTACATATAGCGTGAACGTTGTTGTAAAGTTGAGTTAAAGTTTGAAGATGGTCTTATTCTACCTAGCTACTAATTAAGTATTAGGCTAATCAAATTAATTAATATCTGGGGATCTTTTTTATGATATGATGGATCGATGGTAGTGGGTAACAAGTTCCCTAATAATCTGTAGGAAAATCTTTAAATAGTTACATATATTCATAAGAAAATCTTATATACATTTTTTAATCAAGATAAGTGAATAGGAAAGCAGTACACTTGCTGTAGCAGAGCTTGCATATGAAGCGGATGTGCACAGCAGTTTAGAATTATGGGGATTAATTAATAGACCATGTGGAGCGGATTATTATTTATAAATTAGAAGCATTGTTGAAATTGATAAGCACATCATTGATCTGCAGGCACCGTTACTTGAAATTAATTTGAGAAAAAAATGGAAGTAGAATAACTAATTGCTAATCTATTAATCCAACTTATAAAGCAAAGGCCGATCGACTATAAATACCACTAGAAATGTCATTATTTTTCCATCATCAATTCAATCTCTTATTACTTCTCCTCCCAATTAAATTAAAAGAAAAAAAAAATCATCTGAGTTAATCATCCTAAGTACTCATGGGACTTACCAAGCATGCATGCATTTTAATAGTTGTAGTGATGATAGCCAACTGCAGCGAAGCCACACGTCAACTGTTACAGGTGGGGTCCGGATCCGTGAATGGAAGCAATTCAGTGCTTGGCGCGGCTAACGGCACACTAAATGGGAATGGCTCATTGAGCGGCACATCCGGGGGTAACGGTGCCCTCAATACCACAGGTGCTGTCACAAATGTAGGTACAGGATCCCTAAATGGAAGTGGCACTTTGAATGGCACATCGGGGGGTAACGGCACCCTCAATGTGACAGGTTCAGCCACACACGTAGCTTCAGGCTGGCTAAACATTGGAGGTTCCGTGCTTGGAGGAAACTAATTAATGAACAAATTCTCTGATTAATTTTTTTCCCTATTTTTCCATTAATTGATTTTCCTATTGCTTGTGTGTTAATTTGGATTGATGAGGCTCCCTTGTTTGCTCATCTACATTTGGTTTCATTGTCAAATAATTACGTTTCTCCCCATTAATTTCATTTTTTGTGTAACATATTTTATTTTTTATTTTAAAAATGTTTGCCGACTTTTTTTTCATGTTAATTTTATGAACATTATAATCTTCAGTGTAAATTATTGAGTTATCTTTTTAAATATAATTTTGTTGAATGCCTGAATTTCAGATTATCATTATCTTAAAGACATATTAAAGTTAGAGTGACTCTCCTGTGCACCATTTGCACAAGATGCAATTGGTGCTTTTGAATTTGAATTCAATTTCAATTTGGATGAAGCATCTACACCATAAACACTAAATAATGAACCCTAAATTATGACTTATTTTGGCATGGTGAATCATGAACCACTTGGATCAAGTGAACCATGAATTACTCCGATCGGGTTTGGACCCAGGTCGGAAAAAAAAAAACCTAAAATTGAAATTAAAGTTAAAAGCAAACTGAAATTGAAAAAGAAAAACTAAAACTGAAATTTTTTTAGAAAAATAGCTCCTAAATTTAAATTGCACCAAATTAATTTGGTGCAAATGGTACACATGAGAATTTGCCTTAAAGTTAGGGGTTTGATCATGCAAATATTTTGTCCGGAGGATGAATGGAGGATGAATGGAAACATGCTAAGTACACCACCAATATTATCTACATCAAAGTTTAACAAGTCAAAGTTATTTCTTATGCTTATTAAATCACAACTATAACGCTCATATTTAGAGTTTACACAGTATAAAAACATAGTGTTTTTATATATAATTTTAAGATTATTTTGTTCAATGTTTTCAATTTATAATTAAAAATTACATTACTTTTGATCCCGCGTGCTACGCGGGTTTTACACTAGTTATATTATAAAAAAGGTCTCAAAAGTCTCCAAATCATCTCTTTCCCAAGTGGTTATACACAAATCTCCTATTTCAAATTCCTAATTTTCTCCTAATTTTGGATATTTTTAATTATCTCTAATTATAAACTGATGGAACTGATTGATCTTATCTTTTGCCTTCATTTTTCTAATTTACACAAATCTCCTATTTCAAATTCTTAATTTTCTCCTAATTTTACATTTTTATCTCTAATTATAAACTGATGGAACTGATTGATCTTATCTTTTGCCTTCATTTTTCTAATATCCTCTATGGTAACTGATTATGCATTTCGAATTTCAAATTTCCTAATTTTTAGTTTTTCAGTTATATTTCTAATCATCAAAATACCATAATTATTAAAATTATTTTTGCTTTCATTCTCTCATACGGTGACCGGCCTTCATCGAATTTCGCCGGCAATTATCATCGCCGTCTGTCATCGCTACCATTTAATGCGGGTATGAAAATGAGTTTCTATTATATTTATCTTCTGATTTCTTTTTCTTTATAATGAGATGATATGTTTCAGATTTCTAAATTCATTATTGGAGTTGCTCAAAACAGTGCTCTCTCCCGTATCTTTTCCACCATCGATGACTTCTACTTATACTCTACTTATTAGTCTTTGCTGCGGGATCTGAATATGAGGACGGCGTGAAATTAAAAAAATAATTAGCAAAAGTAACTATCTCAATCTTTTGAATACATCTCAATCTTCTGTATATATTTTAATCAATAATCCTCCATATTAATTGAATTGTGTAGGTTAGGCTGTATCAAGTTTATCATTCCAGTATAAACGTCCTTTTATTTTTTTTTATTTCTTAAATAATATTAGTTCTTCACACAAACTTTAAACAATAGTTTGTTCTTTATGTTTGCTATTTTAATTGATAGATATGGCTATATAAGTATATATCAGATGAGTGTTTCTAATTGACGTTTTCAAATGTGTAAATTATCTAAACCTGTTTATTTATGTTTAATATATATAGTATTTAATCACGTCATTAATTAGTGGAATCAGCCTACACTTTCAAAAAAAAAAAAAAACCACTCTTGACTTATTATAAAATATTTAGTTTTATTTTTATGATATATAAATGTATGAAAAAGCAGATTTACACATACGAGAGAACAATATCTATGGAATCGACCCTTCCTCAATATTGTGTTAATTATTTATATAGAATAAAAATGTAAGGGGGGACATGGTAAATCTTTCATTATAATTAATGATAAATATTAAATTTATGAGAAAGTCTTGTGTGAAATATTGCACACTAGTGTTATGTGCAATACAACATAAATAAGGTAAAAATGATCAATATTCGCGGGTCAACAGGAGCGGGCCGGGTCAGGCGCGGGCAGCGCGGGCTTTAGGCTTCAGGTTGGCGAGATCGAATATCCATTTATAGAAGGATATCTTTATCAAATATGTGTTGTAGCCTAGTGGTTCAAGTTCATTGTTAATGAGTTTGGTCGTGGGTTTGATTCCTACTGAACACATAATTAATTTTTTATTTTTTTTGTCAAATTTTGTGTGTGTTACTACATCTATGTATAAGTGTTACTACATTGTTATATTGAAAAAACTTCATATCTTACGTAACACGTAATAAAACATATCGTAACACATAAATATTCATAAGGTAACATGTGTCACAAGGTAACACATTATTGTTCATATGGTAACACATGAGTATTCACATAGTATTACGACGATTTTTGAATAGTGTTACATATTACTAAAAATACATGTGTTACTACATGAACAAAAAGTGTTACCCTATGAAGAAAAACGTGTTACCACATGAAAAAACCAGTACAAGCGCGAAAAGAAATTCCCAGTCCAAAATTACAGATTTAAAGAACAACTTGATGTGTTACTACATGAACAAAATGAGTGTTACCATATGAGCAAAAGAGTGTTACCACATGGACAAAACAAGCGCGAAAAGAAATCCACAGTCCAAAATTACAGATTTAAAGAACAACTTGATGTGTTACTACATGAACAAAATGAGTGTTACCATATGAGCAAAAGAGTGTTACTACATGAACAAAAATCAGTAAAAACGTGAAAAAAATCATCAGTCTAAAATTACAGATTTACAGAAGGTAATTCAAACACCACACATATTCTCCTTTCTTCTCGCAGAATCCACATCAAAATTTAAATTGAACAACCTGATTTTATTCAGTGATCGGAGCGAATTGAAGAAAATTAAATTGGACAAGAAATTAGGGCACGAACGAAGAAGAAGACCCGTGAGATCCGCCAACAATCTGAAGAGAAGAAGAAAAAGAAGAAACCTACTTGGCGCCACCCGTCTTTCTTGGACACGAAAGAAGATGAAGAAAGCCCATTAGCCCACCAGCAACCTGCCCTAACCCGTCCTCTTGACCCGCGAGAAAAAAAAAGGGGGGCTCAATTACACATATCACTTATATGCAATATTGCATACAAGTTTTTGTCTAAATTTACTATGATCATAAGTAGTATTTATTGTTTTTGCATATGCAAATTGTATGTTTGATGCTAGAGGAATATTATTTTACTATGTTACGAAATTGGAGTGTTATGTGCATTTTACTCACTTAAAAATAGAAATGATGAATTGAAATAACATCAATATAATTATTTTATAATCATTTTAATAATTCAATCATCTTTTCATTTATTTTGAATGCTCTCAATTTTATTTTGTAAAATATTCATATAAAATAATAATATAATATTTCTCATCAACCCTGCATAATAAGCGGATTTTATACTAGTTAAGAATAAATAATGTCCAAAAAGAGAGAAAAGCTGCCCAGTTTCGTCACCAACAAACCCAAAAACGTCCCACCAACATGAAACCCAAATCAATTTGATTTGTGGGTATAATTGCACAAAACTCGGAGTCTCAGAGTCAAACCAATAAGGGTATGTTTATTTCAGGACTCACCCGGATTAACTTAGAACTTAATTAAAAACCACGTCCCAATGGCATATTTGACACAACCATTAAATATTTTCATTTGCTTACCGAAATTTGGATATTTTATTTTTTTAAAATACTTTAAAAATAAGTGGGTTGGGAGGCCTTATACCTAACTGGTCTATAGGGAGGGGTGAATCGCTGCCCAATGTTTTTCACGTGGGGCTGATCATGGGATTATCCAAGCGCGCCTCGCTACCATCCACAATTCTCTCAGATTAATGGAAAAGAATGAGAAATACTTATTAACAATACTTATTTAATTAGAAGATAGCTAGTATATAACCCGTGTTGCACGATTTATTAATAGAAATTAATTTTTGATTTAGCTTTTGTAATAGTTACAATTGTATTGAAAAATGTGTGTTCATTTTTGTGTTAGAAAGTAGAAGAATTGTCTAAAATGTGTGTTCCTTTTTGTGATAGAAAGTGGAAGAATTGTCTTTTATCTACAAAATTTAAAATATTACCTTTCACACCTTGTTATTTTATTTTCCTCAACCTCACCAGGTATCTCATAATGAAATAGAAAAGATATATTATTATTCTTTGTAACTTTCGAAACTTTTATATATATCCACGTAGGTAGATTATAAGGAGTTAATATAACCTGTCATAACGAATACTGCTTACCGTGCATTCTAAATGGACAAAAATCATCAGTGCTGAGACCTAACGAAACGTTCCTAGGTTCGTCCGAAAAAACAAGAAATACCTCGTCAATATGTTTCCAGGCCATCAAGTTAGCAGGGTGTCTCATCTCTCCGGAATCAGGATCAGATGACTCAGTATGATGTCATGTCATATCTTTGGTTGTGACACTAGATTGATACAATCTCTGAAAATGAGGAATGATAGGGAGATAATACATCATTTTATTTGTCACTTTTTTTTTCTTATCTTGCTTCCCACGATCGTCGGTCCAGTTCCGACGCGGTACTTTGTACCGAGAGTGCCCAAAAAATTTGCACTTATCTAGATTCGTGTCTTCTTCGTTACCCCAAAATAACATGCAGTTACTGATACAACAACCAATACTCTCTACTGGTAGACCCATACTCTTCAACAGATTCTTGGCTTGATATTCTGTAATAGACACCTTATTACCGGGAGGACATACCTCATTGATCAACTTACTAATCTGATTATATGCTCTTTGAGAAAGTTTGTTCTCAACCTTGATAGCCATGAGTCGAGCATTGAATGACAACAGAGAGTGAATTTGACAACCATCATACAGATCTTCGTCAGCTGCTTTGACTATTCTGTAAAAATTAGATGCTTCCTTATTTGGTTCCTCCTCTATAGCCTCATCTTGAAATTCACCAGCTTCCAATCATCGTATGATACATATCCAGTGTATCCACTGTAGGTGTCTCGAACTGTATTCCAGGATCATTGTGTGTCTCATTGTATTCGAGAGCATTATAATACTCTTTAAGATCATTGAAATTAACATTCCATCGATCTTCACCATGACGTGTCCAATTGTAGTAATAAGGAACAAAATCATTCACGATGATATGTGTTTGAACATCGACACTAATTCTGTATAACTTGTTCTAACACTTTCTTGCATTACACGGACATCTTATACGACCTTCTGAATCTGTTGCACCATGATTAGTTGCAAAGTAAATGAAGTTATTAACTTCATTCATGAATACCGTATTTATACATCCGTTAATAACTCGAGGAGTCGAATACATCCACTGACGATTCGGACATTCCATCTGCTTCAAATCATATCAATATGTTATTTCTACAAAAAATTGGACAAAGTTTCGACTGTATATGTAAATATCCAAATATATTCTTCAATCAAATAACATCAAACAATTATCCACCAAATAATTATTTATGACAACATTCATTTAACATAAACTATCTACACAATATATATCAATACCAAATACAAACAAACTTATCAATTATATACATTACACTATATATTTTTAAACGGTAGCACTAATACACATTTGGGCTTGGACAACTGTGAAAAATGACCTTGGAGAGAGGTTATAACCGCTCTCCAAGCATCAACTAATCAAGCTTGGGACGGTGATAAAAAACCGTTGTCAAGAAAAAAGCACTTGGACATCGGTTTTTAACCGCTTTTCAAGTTTAAGATTGACAATGATTTATCAACCGGTTGTCCATCGGTGATATATTTTTTTAATTCGTTTATTATTTTTACATAGGCAGTGATTTGAAAACATTTGTCCCAATATCTTTTTTTTAATTATTAATTTACATTTTAAAAATCCTATAATAAAACTATAAACCAAAACTTATATATATCGTCCAATACCATATAACATAAATCAAAAATCCTATAATAAAACCATAAACCACATATATATACCAAAACATCGAAATATATAAACATACAATCATAAACATACGTCAATACACCAAAAACATGAAATATATATCATCACAAATATATAATTTAATTACATACTACCAATATTTCAAACAACATTCTCTCAATATTGATCGTATGAATATAAGAAACGATTGTAAAGGTACCCGATCAATCGTTTTTCTATTTCTCGATCTTTTCTTAGAGTAAGACTTGAGCTCACGTTCATAGACAAACCGCAAACAACGAATCAATCAATATAGTATGAATTTTTATTCAATCAATAATAATTTAAATAAATCAATAATTGACTTACATTGGGAGGAATGTTAGATTTATAGAAGCGCGGATTATATCTTCTATAAAGCAACAAACAAAATGTCACAATGGTCATTATCTCGTTTGCCTCGGAACACATTGATTAACAATATAATCACGTATTACAATTATGATTTCTTTCTATTAATTAGTTTGATAATTTACTAAATTAAATTTACCTTAATGTTAATCCGGTTCACTTTATTTAACCTTGGATCTTGAGCTCGACTCTGAAAGGCGACTCCGATACATCGTCATCACACTATTATTATTATAATTAAAAAATAAAAATAGATTAAATATGCATAATTTTAAAAGTAAAACAAATCATTGTATAGAATAAAAAAAAATGAACTTACGCTTCCATATATGAAACGAGATCGTAGGCGATTAGAATAAACTCCATCATGAAATTTGGGTCCATAAAATACACACTTAATGTATTCATGTGTATGGCGACCAAAAGACCCAATGGTTCCTATATTATATTGAGAGTATTAAAATTAAGCGCAAATTTAGCATATATATGTGCAAATATTATAAACATGAATACAAATTTTAACGAAATGTTTATCACTCACCCCACATTTGTTGGAAAAAAAATGAGATGATCGCTCCGGTTAGATTCAAAGATGTGATTAACGAACCCATCCATGGTCTATACCCTATCACCCATTATGCAAGACACCGGGGGGGAGACGAAGAGTACATTCCACTTGCTCGGTTATCTCTTGAGAGATATAGCTCACCAAAATATCTTTAACCAACATATATATCGCTAATTAATATTTAAAAAGAAAATTAAACTATCTGAGAAAGTGAATATTGAAAATTAGTAAACACATACCGAGGTAAAAGGGCTATGGTGGTTGCACTCAACCACTCGTCATTCAAGACTTGGCGCACATGTTCCTCCTCGGCGAATTCTTGGAAAGTATTACGATGAAAGTGAGCAAGCATGGGAACTGCGGGCGATATCGAAAGCATTAGGCGATACCATCCGGTGCACCCTAGATCGTAAATGATCATCATGATCTAAGTCTCTAGTCATGGGATAACCAAGTCTTAGCCAAGAAATGGAGTCCCTCGATTTAGCCTCGTGTGGGATTGGCAGATTCTACAATTAATTTGCAATATTATTTAGAACCACAAATAAGATAATGAAATTTAATAACAAATATTTTACCCTCATGGTGCTTTAGAGACCAAGTTGCTCGGCCATTCGATGAAGTGCCCGACCATTTGTTCCGACCGTGACGGCTTCATCGATTGGTTTTGGCAATTTGAATCCTCCTCTCCGATTCGGGTACATCGAGTGTGACCCTCACGAAACCACGAGTGACGAGATGACCATGAATCATTCCATGGGGGGCGTGTAACGCCTGTGTGGCCACCAACCGTCGGGATCCTCCGGATCTGGTAGCAAAAAGTCGTTGGTCATTGAATAAGATATTTAGTTAGAAAATTTTAATACACTAGTCTTTAATTAAAACAAATGTGAGACATGCATATCGATACATTGTGAGACATTTTGAAGTGCCTCAATAAAGTCGTCCCCTAGGGTTATTTGAAAACATAGCATTAGCGACACTATGTTCTGACTTGCTCCACTCGAGGACATTCGGTGGCTCGATCTTTTCTCGGACCTCAAACGTTCCACATCTTTAGCCAACTTGGCAACCCGTTCGTTAGTATACCCACCATATTTATGGCTTGAAGACCAGGTGCCATTGCTAAAGATGTCTTAAATCACGCCCATATCCGACCCCTCCCTAAGCTGCAAGGATGCTCTGGCGACCCATAGCCAAATCAAAGCAGATCATCGGGGCCGATCATGCAAAAATCGTAAAGGCGTCATGGTGCGAGATAAACTCCGAATCACAAATACAAAAGATTATTATTTTATTATTTGTTTATAAATAATAGTTTGTAATTGAAAGATAAATTAATGGATAGATTACCACTTCTTCGATGATCGTTGTGCCTTTGGGATCGTGAATATTCCTGTCTGACCCTTTTCGGTAGTCCGAAATAAGTCGAAAAGGGTAACAATAGGCTCACTCCCTCCCGTTTTTCTTCCTTTCCTCTTTCTACGATAGTGATGAACGTGTCCCTTTATTAGATATATTAAAAGTGAATATATAAAAAAAATTAAAAGTTAGGATTTTGATCTCACCGTATTTTCTCTTATTCGTGCATAACCTTTGTTCGATCCATGATATCGCGCCTCCATCGACTTGGCTTGATTGCGATTTTTATTACTTCGATCCTACAGTATAATAGAAATATGATAAACCTTTGAAAAAACTTAGGGCATTAGAAATTGAAATGACATTGATCAATTTTTTCGAAATCATCCTCTATAGTTACGCTCACAAACTCCCTCCCAAATATGGAGCCACCATAGGGTTATTCGACACGCAGGAGGCGGACTAGCCGAGTAAAGACCAGTTTCCGGATCTCGTGTGTTACTTCTCAACCAAGTTCGGAAATTCTTGGCCATTACTCCAGCTTGCGACAATATTTGCTTCTTCTTTGTGAGGTCAAGACCTCTGAAGGTAGTCTATACGCATATAACATAACAATTTAGTAAATTTAAGGGTCATACTACAACTTTCAATAAATATATAATTAACATACCGTAAGCTCGTCCCATAATCTTTCCTTCAAAGGAGTGGGTTTGAAATTACGCCGATCCTTGGGGCAAAGACGATAGGGATCACGCTCGATTGCGGCTCAATGTAGAAGGACAACGACTCACTCTCTTTTCCTATTGCTGTCCAAACTTATTGAGCGATAACTGCAATAACATAGTATTTAATTAGGTTCAACGATCAATCAATATATTTATCGATTTCAAACTGTTCAATTGTAATAAAATTACCTGAAGTGTTTTCCCCTTGCTACGAGCTCTCTTAATAGATGACATTGTGACTATACCCCGAGTGCGCTTCTCCCCGGAGCTGCTAGTGGTGGTGGGAGCATCAGTGTCACACTCTCTCAAGTCATCATATGCACCATGATCATATGAGCCATGATCTCCATCGAATCTCCATCATCTCTAGGGATATGGCAAGCGAGACATGATCTGTAAAAGCGAGAAGAAACAACATTTAATAAATAAAAAACAAACAATATTCACAACCGGATGTTTCATGTATTAACAACATTTCTATGTGGCATAGCCAGATTGGTCAACCGGATGTTTCATCTCTTACAACCGATTACTGGACCAAAATATCGAACTCTGTTTCTACAAGGTACAATCATACATAGCCTGGCAGTGAGGACATAATGGTGTGTGATTTTACAACACTAGGCGTTCTAGGAGAAAGACCTTGTATAGAAACCATAACATGGTGGGATAAGAACCTAAATCTGCCTTACCGGACATTACATGAATATCCCCATTTGTTTCTACCAGGCACAATAATCATGCATCACATGGAAACGAAAAAAGAACAGTGAATTACTTCATAGCAGAAAGCATTCTAGGCCATAGACCTAAAGAACATTAACACTTTCCGATAAGAACTATCTATGCATGCATACATGATACATCTACTTATAAGTTACATCTGCATCATCTACTTATAAATTAAAATTTCAGTTGATAGAATACTCTTATACTATGAACACATATGTATTAGGCTTGAATGACATTGTCTTCTGAAGTAGACCAGTAATATAAACAACAAGAGCAACTAAGTGTTATGGAGCAAAATATAATATTTCAATTTAAAAAAACAAGAGCAACATATATAATATAAACAAAAACTAAGTGTTATAAACAACAAGATTAGTTAGGTTCAAAAAAAAAAAAAACAACAAGAGCAACATATATAATATAAACAAATTAAACTAAGATTGAAGCAAAATATATAATTTAAGCTAAAAAAAGCCAAATTAAAGATCCCACAATCCACTGTACCAACTAAGTGTTATGGAGGCGACGGCAATGTAGGAGGGAGGATGGCGGGGCGGGGCGGTAGGGGGGCGGGAGGGCTTGTTCATGGCTAGGGAGGAGAGGGGGGAGGCATGGCGACAATTTGGGGAGGGAGGAAGCGGCAGCCGCGAGGTTAGAAGGTTGGCGGCAGCGGCGATTTGGTTGAAGAAGGAAACCAAGCGGCGGCGATTTGGTCTTCCGGTTTTTCTGGCGATTTTGGTGGGAGAGAAAATTGGAGAAAAAATTAACGAAGGATTACGAGAGCTAGGTCTCGGTTCTAATATATATAAAAAAAAAGCGGTTATTAACCATTTGCCCAAGTGTTTCTTAGACAATGGTTACTAAATTTGTGCAAGTGGTATTAGGCACGGGGTTTGAAACCGCCCGTCTTTGTTTTTTTTTTTTTTTTATAAAACCGCTCTCCAAGCTGTTACTTGGAGAACTGTTTGAAAAAAGGGCTGTCCAAGTGCAGTTGTGCAAGCTCAAATGTGTAGTAGTGTAGAAATGTGAAAACGTACGGTAAAATCGTCTCGATTGTGAAATGCTTCCGCTACACAATATGCACTTCAAAAATGATTTTCACCTCTATCTACACAAATTTTGGAATTGTTTTTGGAAAAAAATTGAGTTGGTTCGGCTGTTTTGTGTATAATGAAGTTGCTGATTTTTTTGACAGATATTAGCGTCGGATTTAGCGATGGTTATTTGAAATCGTCGACGATAGCAATGGAAATGTCCGTCGTTATTCGCGATAGTTTAGGGACAAAATTCAAAAAACCGTCGCTGAAGCCATCGCCAAAATCGTCGCTAAAAACATAAATTGTTAAAAAAAACAGGAATTAAAATTGTTCAACATAAAATAAATAAAATTAAAATTGTTCAATCATTCATTAAAATAAAAAGCATAAATTAAAATTGTTCAATCATACATTAAGCATTAAAACTTAAACAGAAATCATAAATTGTTCAGAAAATTATAAATTGTTCACATAATTAAAATAACAATATTTAAAATGGAAATGCCCTCCAAATAGCCACAGTTGAGTCCCATTCTTCCAGCCCAAGTTGTTCTGATAGATTCAGCCCTTCATCCCTCCACTGCCTACGCCACCCGTGCATCATGTCATGGTACTGTCGTTGAACAATCTTACAAAATGCCTTGTAAACTTCATTGGTCTTGACATCGGGACTCCACGTAGTTTGTTTCTATATTTTGAATATAATACGACAAATTAATTAATTGTAATCAATATATAATTATATATTGAAATAAAATATTAAGTAAATTTTATACCGTAAAATCCTCGAAATACATCTGACGCTGGTCAGTTGGCACGTATTTCCAGTTGTGGGTGTTGACAGTAATTCCCACACACATGTTGCTGCGTTTGGCTATAGAGGAAGCCTCGTGACCGGGTACAATACTAACACATTAAAATATAAATACATAATTAATAATTAATATTAAATTAATTATAAAATTAAAAAAACAACACTTACTCTCCATTGATGATATTAATAGGCAAACGAGGAATAGACGTCCGAGATGAAGTTGGGACGTTATTACCACCTTCAGCATTCATCTAAATAAAATATAAAATATATAAATTAATTAAATTATATAAAATACAACTAAATATAAATAAATAAACGAAAAAAAATTAAAGTATTTGCCGTTATATCGAAGAATACAGATGAAATCGACTTGTTTGCGTTCCTTTCTGACGAGATTGATTGACCATATGTGCAGGCCGTGGGGTATTTATAAAATTGGATTTAGCGAAGGATATGTGAAATCCATCGCTAAATCCGTCGATAAAGCGGACCCAATTAATGACAGCGGCTCCCAACAGGCAGGTTTCTTCGTTTTCTGCATCAGTTAGCGATGGATTTCAAAATTCCGTCGCTAAAACCGGTGATTCGAATTAATCGTTGCTGAACCGTCGCTAAACCGTCGTATTCAGCGACGATTTGTTTTTCCGTCACTAAGAATGGTGGATTTAACCTTCTAACTATTTTCGTCGCTAAATCCGTCGCGAGTAGCGACGGTAGATATATCCGTCGCTAAATTCCGTTAAACACTACTTTTTTATTGTAGTGGATTAGGATTCTGGGGATTAATTAATAGACAATGCGGAGCTGATTATTAGTTATAAATTAAAAGCATGGTTAGCTAGTTGAAATTGTTAAGCACGTCTATGATCTGCAGGCATCATTACTTGAAATTTATTTAAGAAAATAGATAATTTACGTAGAATATCAATAATTTGCTAAGCAAAGCCCCGATCAACTATAAATACCTCTAAATATGCCATTACTTTTTGAGTAACAATGTGAACCAGGTTCACACATGAACTCTATCATTATTATGCGTAAAAACTATTACTGTTATGCACAAAAATTTTCACTGTTTAAAAATATAAAATATTTTCTAAACAGTGATTGTTTTTGTTTATAACAGTGATAATTTTTATACATAACAATGAGAGTTTTTGTATGTAAGGTAGGGATTGGTAAGGGTTAATAAAAAAGGGTAGGATAAAGGAGATTGATATAATATATTATGGATTGATAGTATTACGTTGTTTGGTACACTGTAAATAAAAGGAAAAAATAAAATTAGTATTTCACTTGGTAGGGGGTAATAAAGTTGTATAAAATTTGTAATGCCGCTTGGTAGGTGGTAAGAAACATGCATAAATTGTGGATTTCACTGAAATGTCCGATTTACCATTGTACCCAAATATAAAAGCCTCAGATATTAATTGCGAGCTAATATGTTGTTTTAATAATGGTCATGTCCATATTTTTTTACCATGTTCGATATATTGTTCCCAAAATTCTTGCACCACATCTGCAAGGAAATTGGACGAACATGAAGAACTCATTCTTTTGATAATTTTGTCTTTTTGCTTCATTTTTAACTAGAAAGATGATTAGTCTTTTCAAGAATGAATTTTGACTCAATTTATTAAGTTCCGGAGATATAAAAAATAATTTCATGAAAGGGGCTATTAATTAATATCTCTACACAAAGCTAGCCTGCTTTCTAGAAAATAAAAATATTATTCAATCAAATTATAAAATCTAAACAATCAAATTATCCTCCAAACGATCAATATGCCTACACTAGTTGATGTTCTTAAACACAGGACTATCAACTAATATCATAACACAAAGCTAGCATATATTTTAGAAAATAAAAATACTATTTAATCATATGATCAAAGCTAAAAGTACAACATAATCCTTGTTGAACACCCTCCAAATAAACAACATATTAATCTAATCGTCATTGTTTTGAGCTGTCAATTTCTGGTTGTACGCTTCCAATTCTTTCATGTAAGCTTCCACCAATACAACAACTTTCTCATCATATCCAGCAACCAAGAATGATACACCAAAAGGCCTCACACCACTATAAGAAAAGCCATAAAATCAAGAGTTTAAAAGATGTGTGGTTCACACCACTATAAGAAAAGCAATAAATCCCAGAATGCTTGAATAAACAAACTATAAAACATTGCTCCAATCTCTCCAACAATATAAGACATAAGAAAAGCTTTGAAATATATGCTATTGGAAACACACAAAACCAATGTGTGGTTCCATTTTTGGACATCTTTGATATCTCTAACTTCTTATTAGCTCACATCCAAATTGCAATATCTTTCTTTTCTTAAAAAATTAGGCATGTAACTAGATTAGGTATGTAATTAAATTGCAGCAATACAGTTTCCATATCCAAGGATTACGCCAAGTTACAAAAAACCACTAATCAAGGAAAATTCTACTATTTCAATAGAAAAAACTCAATAAAAACCATGGAGGAGCTCAAGTATAGATTCGAATTGAAAAAATATGCAAGTTAGCAGGCGAAATTCAACAATCCACATTTCAATTTCAATTTCACATTAGACAGCTTAGCCCTAAACTCATATTTCGCATTCAAATGATTGCGGGCTCAAATTCATGTGATGAATCAAGAAAACAAAACTATTATTCAATCAAATTATCAAATTCAATCAAAAATATCGTGGATCGGAGAAGAATGCAGCGCCGTGGGCCTGCGCAGTGGCGTGATAATTGCTCCGCGAGTGCGCCAGTACGACGAGACCTTGACAGATAAAGGCTTTCGCGAGGAATTGGCCGAAGCTTCCAAACCCTACGATGGCGATTTTGAGCTTCATCGACTGGGTGAAGCGGTGAGGAAAATGGACGTGCAGCGGCGGTGGAGGAAGGAAGGTGATCGGCGGTGTCTGGGCGGCGGTGGGTTGGATGGAAGTGAGAAGGAAATGAAATGAAAATCACAGAACCCGCAAAGTGTATATGTAATTTGGAGGGGGTAATTTGGACATGAAATTATACTGTAGAACCCCTCTTCGCCGAATACCATGGGGGAGGAGGCATTATTTTGTGTGAAAGGGAATAGTGATTTGCAGGAAATAATCAGTATTACGGTCCGGGTCATTAGGAAAAAAATTGGATCCCTACTAATTAGTACGGGCTATATGTTGGCTACCAAATGGTCTTGCAAATAATTACTGACCACTATTTACCCCATAATAACCCCTACCAATCGAAGCCTAACAGTAATACTTAAATAAACGAGTTCATAACATGAACCAGGTCTATACAAATTTTTGTCTTACTTTTCCATAACCACTTCAAAAAAAGTTATATAAGCCCTCTAGCTCCATCTCCCCAAATTAAAAGAAACGAAAATCATCTCAGTTTAATCATCGTAGATCATGGGACTTACTAAGCATGCATGCATTTTAATTGTTGTAGTGATGTGGTAGGTAGTGATTCATGCGTGTTTTTAGTATATTTAAGTTCGATTTATTGAGCTTGGTTGCATGAAAATGGCATGAATTATTACTTAAGTATATTTTGTCTTGATTATTCCGCACTTGATCGTTTCTTGTGGTTTTAAATATTTCTAGGTGATTTTTGCAAATTGGTGTGGGCTGAAATTAAAATTCCAGCGGCCCACATTGGGTGACCCAGTGCAGGCCCATGTTCCAGAAGCTGCAGAGAAGAATCCAATGTGCAGATTGTTTATTTGAAAAAAAATTTGGTCAAGGGAACTTATATGGAAAGATATGACAAGATTCATGCCTTGGCATACATATCTTGGGGAATTGGAACGTGATTTCTTCGAGGATAATTAAAAGGCCCACACATGCATATATATAGAGGAGGCATAATTCTTCAGAGGGGAATTAATTTGGGAGCAGCAGAAAGGCGGGCGCCACTTTGAAGAGGGAAAGCAAGCAGCAAAAGTCAATTTTCTGAAGGAGAGAGACGTGCAGTTTTGAGAGTCTTTTTTTAGTTAGTGTTTTTATCCCAACTCCGGGAATTCCTGAACCCATGTTTAATGTGATTATTTAATTCGAGATATTTACGATATTTGATTTGGGATTGTTTAATTTATCTATTTGAAATTCTTGCGTGTTTAAATTAATTGGTTTAGACTGGTCATCTAGGTTAATTGTTTAAATATGTCTGTTAAGTCTAAACATGTAATCCGTGTAATTGTTATATGTGGAAACTCTTGGTAACAACTAATGGGTTCACTAGGGTGAATTAAACCAGGTTCTTACTGGTCGCGCTAAGTGTACTTGGAAATTTGTTTGCTCTCTATCCTAGGGTTTAAAGCTTTTAACTGGGTTAAATCTATGGGCTAACCTAGACTGCTTAGTTAGAAAGGTTTTCTTGAAGAGGCGTATTTTCAATTAAATATACTTAAGGGATAGGACCGGGAAATCGAAACGCTTTTGATCCCTGAGGGGCATTAATTTTGAAAACAAATAAAGTAAACGTCAAGATTAAAGTGGTCGTGTTAACATGGGGGTGAATGAACCGTGAGTTGGGGTATTTATTTCTTCTTGGTTTCATACATTAAATCTCTAGTGTTATTATTTTCAATTGTTTGGTTATACTTGTCAGTTACTTTTTAATTTTCTTTTTAGTTATAAAATCCAATCCAAAACCCCCCCTCTTTGCGTTTGTCCTAATAAATTCGATTATAATTTCACGTTCCCTGTGGATCGATCCCGTACTTATCACTACTACGAACTAATAGGTTAGTTTGGGTTATTATTATTTTTTGCACCTCGACGGTCTTGGTCAAATTTTATTTCATTTCTTGAACTGTGTGAATTATTTTTGTGCTTATTGTGTGTGATTTGTGGGGACTTTTCTTTTCTATTATTTTTATGAGTGCTTGTGTCTTAGTCGTTAATCTCTCTCCTCCGTACTCCCCCGTTATTTTGTCTTTTTCGTGCGTCTGTCTCAATTTTATTGCAGGATCTCCGACGCTTGAAGTGAATGAGAATAGTGGATTACTAGTAACTCCTGCACTCTCTGCCTTATCCGGTGATACCCTTTATTTTCTTGTCTTTTCTCCTTGTGCATATTTGTTTTTGTTACTTGTGGACAAGCAACATATTAAGTGTGGGGGGAGAGGCATTGATAAATATTTTAGTTGTGCATGGAGAAGTTAAGTCGCGATGATGAGTCGAGAGCGTTTTGTGTAATATTGTGTGATATATTGCTTGGTGGTGATTTGTGAAGTTCTAGTTAAAGTTTGCTTTGGTTGATGCAATTCGAGTAGTGAGTAATTGATGACTTTCATGATGTTTTGCTTGAGTTTATGATGATGAGTTGATGACTTGATAAGTTGAATGCCCATCTCATGCTTTGACCCCATTTGTAGAATAGAATCTAGGTAGGTTACTTGACAGATGATGCGTTCGAAATGTGCCCTTAAGGTTGGAAGAAAAAAAAATTGATGTGGTATGGAGAAAAGGAGTAGTTGAAGAATTGTGTGATAAACAAAAAGCTGGTGCAGCTGCCCATTTTTAGGGGCTAAAAAAATAGAGATTTCGAGCTAAAATCTAACGATGGAGTGAAGTTGCGGCCTTGCGTTTGAAAAAAAGGGGGGGGTGCTGAGACAGCTGCCTACTGTCGGGGGTTCAAAAGTTCAAAGTCGGAAACAAGTAGAGCTAAAACCCAACAAGTAGAGTGGTGTTGCAGACCTCAGAAAAATTTTGGGAGTTAAGGGTACATTAGGATAAAAAGTCTGTTGGGTAGCCTATTTTATGTGAAGTGCTTTGAGTTTAGGGGTCGAAGTACGTTGAGGGGTTTCACGAGTTAAGAAGTTGAGGAATTATTGTAAACAATTGTGGAATTTGAGTGGAATTTTTCTGTTTGCTCACAAGCCTAATTGCATTAACCTTAGTCCGGGACTTTGTGAATTGTTACTTTGTGATATTGTCATGTTTAGTGTGTGGAAAGGACCCTGAGCTGATTTCTTAAGTTCTCCATTGCTCGTCGTATCTTTTTGTTGTTTACTTGAGGAGAAGTAAAGGTTTAAGTGTGGGGGTATTTGGTAGGTAGTGATTCATGCGTGTTTTTAGTATATTTAAGTTCGATTTATTGAGCTTGGTTGCATGAAAATGGCATGAATTATTACTTAAGTATATTTTGTCTTGATTATTCCGCACTTGATCGTTTCTTGTGGTTTTAAGTATTTCTAGGTGATTTTTGCAAATTGGTGTGGGCTAAAATTAAAATTCCAGCTGCCCACATTGGGTGACCCAGTGCAGGCCCATGTTCCAGAAGCTGCAGAGAAGAATCCAACGTGCATATTGTTTATTTGAAAAAAGATTTGATCAAGGGAACTTATATGGAAAGATATGACAAGATTCATGCAAATCTTTTGGCATACATATCTTAGGGAATTGGAACGTGATTTCTTCGAGGATAATTAAAAGGCCCACACATGCATATATATAGAGGAGGCATAATTCTCAGAGGGGAATTAATTTGGGAGCAGCAGAAAGGCGGACGCCACTTTTGAGAGGGAAAGCAAGCAGCAGACGTCAATTTTCTGAAGGAGAGAGACGTGCAGTTTTGAGAGTCTTTTCTTAGTTAGTGTTTTTATCCCAACTCCGGGAATTTCTGAACCCATGTTTAATGTGATTTACGATATTTATTTTGGGATTGTTTAATTTATCTGTTTGAAATTCTTGCGTGTTTAAATTAATTGATTTAGACTGGCCATCTAGGTTAATTGTTTAAATATGCATGTTAAGTCTAAGCATGTAATCCGTGTAATTGTTATATGTGGAGACTCTTGGTAACAACTAGTGGGTTCACTAGGGAGAATTAAACTAGGTTCTTACTGGTCGCGCTAAGTGTACTTGGAAATTTGTTTGCTCTCTATCCTAGGGTTTAATGCTTTTAACTGGGTTAAATCTCTAGGCTAACCTAGACTGTTTAGTTAGAAAGGTTTTCTTGAAGAGGCGTATTTTCAATTAAATATACTTAAGGGATAGGACCGAGAAATCGAAGGGCTTTTGATCCCCGAGGAGCATTAATTTTGAAAATAAATAAAGTAAACGTCGAGATTAAAGAGGTCGTGTTAACATGGGGGATGAATGAACCGTGAGTTGGGGTATTTATTTCTTCTTGGTTCCATACATTAAATCTTTAGTTTTATTATTTTCAATTGTTTGGTTATACTTTTCAGTTACTGTTTAATTTTCTTTTTAGTTATAAAATCCAATCCAAAACCCCCCCTCTTTGCGTTTGTCCTAATAAATTCGTACAACTAGCACAATTATAATTTCGCGTTCCCTATGGATTGATCCCGTACTTATCACTACTACGAACTAGTACGTTAGTTTGGGTTATTATTATTTTTGTCGCATCTCGACAGTGTGGTCAAATTTTAGATGAAGGAGATAGGGGGTGCACTATTTTAGACCTTAGAAAAAAAAAGGAGATAGGGGGTGCACTATAATGTAGAGTTCGTTAGAGTTGCCTATTTTAGATGAAGCGAATAGTGAGGGATCGAAGTGTGGTAAGGGGCTTAACGAGTCAATGAGTTGAGGATCTGTCGTAAATAATTTTGGGAGCTTGAGTGAAAATCTTCAAAAGTTCACGATTTCTAATTGCATTGACCTTAGTCCGGAATTTCATGAGTTGCTACTTTGCTTTAGTGTCACATTTTGTGTGTAGAAAGGACCTTAGCGAATCTCTTAACTTCTCCGTTGTCACTCTTTTGAGTTGTTTTACTTGAGGACAAGCAAAAGTTTAAGTGTGGGGGTATTTGGTAAGTAGTAAATTGTGCATATTTTTAATAGATTAGAGTGCAATTCATTGGACTCGTTTGTATTAAGATGACATGATTAATTATTTATCTGTGTTTTAATGATATTATGTCACACTTGATCTGTTTCTTGTAATTTTAATGAATTTCAGGTAGTTTTTAAACTTGTTTAATAAAGCTTGAGATGAACCACATGCTAAAATATATTAAACGAGAGTTGATTAGATGGATTGCAAAGAAGAGCATGTGCATGTATCTGGAAAGAGACCCATGTATTAACTTTGGCCAATTCTCAAACAAATATTGCAAACACACGAAAAGCATTAAAATTGATTTAGGCTTAATGATGGGGCCCATTAAATACATGGCGGGTGACCTAATTATCAAAGGAATTAAGTGAGAGGTAGCTATATATATTTGCATCCATTCTTTTTGACGGAATACTTTTTGGACGGAAGCGGCAGAGAGGCAGAGGCAAGAAGGAGAGAATTCTGGCCGCATGCGATTTTGATTTTGAGAGTCTTATTTAGTTTGTATTTTTATTTCAATTCCAGGGATTTCCGAACTCGTACTTTAATATTTGTTATTTGATTTGAGACGTTTACAATATTTATCTTGAGATTGTTTATTTCATCTAATTTAACTTTCAACATACGTGGATGTTTAATTTGGATTGGTCACATATGTTAGATTATTCTTGTATGTCTGCTAGTTCGTAAATTTATAATCCGTAATTGTTATGAATTTATGGCAATTAGTAGCAACTAGTAATTTACTAGGGTGATTTAAACCGGGTTCTTTCGAATCGAGCTTGCGTATTCGGAAATTTGTTTGTCCTATATCCTAGGGAATGCTTTTGACTGAGTTAAATTTAGATCGTATCTAGACTGTTCAGTTGAAAAGAATCGTTGAAGAGCTTATTTCAATTGAGTATAATTAAGGGATATTAACCGGTAGCCAGAGCTTGTTGACTACCGAGGGACATTAATCCTAAAGATAAATAGAGTAAACGTCGCTGTCAATTAATAGCATTAAAGTCGAGGGATGAATGAACTGTGAATTGGAATACCTTTTTATTTATTGATTTTTTTTCTTAGTATTTTATTGTTTTATTAGTATTTAGAAACCAATCCTTCCCCCCTTTTCATGTTGCTTGTTTGTCCCTATAAATTCGTACAATTAACACATTAATTATTTTCACGTTCCCCGTGGATCGACCCTTACTTATCCTACTACACTCTAGTGGATAAGTTAAGGTATTTAATTTATTTTTGGGTGCCGGTGACAGCACACCATGATGATAGTCAGCTGCAGCGAAGCCACACGCCACATGTTATAGGTGGGGTCCGAATTCGTGAATGGCACCAATTCAGTGCTTGGTGTGGCTAACGGCACAGTGAGCGGGAATGGCTGTTTGAGCAGCACATCTGGGGATAATAGCACCATTAATGCCTCAGGTATCGTCACAAATGTAGGTACAGGATCCCTAAATGGTTGTGGCACTTTGAATGGCACATCGGGGGGTAACGGTGCCCTCAATGCTACTGGTTCCGCCCCGAACGTAGCTTCAGGCTCGCTAAATGTCGGGGGTTCCGTGCGTGGAGGAAATTAATTAATGAACAATTATCATTAATTATTTTCCCCTGGCTTTTTTATTACTTGATTTTCGTGTTACTTGTGTGTTAATTTGGAATCATGAGGCTCCTTGTTTGCTCATCGACTACATTTGGCTTCATTGTCAATTAATTACTTACGTGTGATTAATTGTGTATTTTTGGCGTGATTTTGATGTTGTAATGATTCACTTATTCACTTTTTTTTAAGATTCTCTTGTAATCACATTATAAATGAACGTATTTTGATTTACACAATATATATCTAGATTGATTATTATATATAAATTTAGGAAATTGAAGACTATTCTCTTGGGCTTGATACACCAAATTGCGTGACAAATAGAACAAATTAAAATCAACAAATTAATGGGAGTCAATCAATACCCTTCAGAGTTCTCAAAATGCTCATGTAATTATTGTGTGTGTTTTTGGCAGGTCTTCTTTAGTTTTAGAAATTTTTACTCGTGAATAAATTGAGAAGAAAGTTGAGCAAATTCAGTACAAATCATGATTCATTTACAATATATATCGTCTATACTTTTTTTTTTATCAGCCAACAGAAGCTTTTATTATAAAAAGAAGGAGAATGGAGTACAAGGGGTACTTCAACCCTTACAATGAAACAAATGAAAGTGATATAAATCTGAAACTGTCGTAAATACAAAAAGGAGAATAAAGTATCAAACTCCCAATACGACGGCTAATCAATTCTAGAATTTATTCGTCAATTCCCAAAAGAGAGGTGACTTACTTTTGAGTTATTTGTCGTCACCCACGCCCAAGTCTTTGCCTTGATCTCTTCATAAACTTTCTTCGAATCCGGTTCAATGTTCTCGAACACTCTCTCGTTTCTGGAGTTCCAAATTGTCCATACAACACCAATCCAAATAGTCGAATATCTGATTCTATCATGAATTTGAGAACCGAGCATCGACTGGATTTTTATGAGGTACCATCGAAAACTTGTCCATCTGTATATCTCGTTCCAAATCTTGGTAGCAAAACTGCACTCAAATAATAGATGATGTGAACTTTCCACACCTGCTCCAAATATATTGCAACTAAGGTCGCCGTCTGCAGGAATGATGTTTCTCTTCGAAAGATTTTCCTTAGTAGATAAGCCATTTTTCAGAACTTTCCATACAATAGATTGGGTTCTTCCTGGGGCAAAGCTGCCCCAAAAGGATTTGAACGTCAATCTATTAGTATGGTCTTCATCTCCAGTCTCACAAGAACTAAGGTAAACCTCTTTAGTTGAAAAGATTTCATTCTTTGTCAATTTCTAGCTCCATAAATCTGATTTTGAGTTGTTCAGCTTGAACCTGTTAATGCGGCTCTCCTCTTCTCTTGATCTCAAATTACACCTCTACCTCAAATCCCACTCCCATCCCTCCTCTCCCAATGCCCCATCTCACTAATTTTTGCCTCTTTTGAACACTCAACCTAAAGAGTCCCCCAAAACTCTCATAGAGAGGTAACTCGTTCGCCCACACATCTAACCAAAAACTCGTTTCTTCCCTATTTCCCACTATCCTCTCAATTTCCTCCCTCATTCCTCTTCCCTCTTTCCCAACATATAATTTACAAATATCTCTCCACCACCCTGACATATTTCCCCCACTCCCTCTTACACTCTCACGCCTACAAGGTTCGTTAAGAAATCTCCAAATTCATTTTTTTACCAACGCCTCATTGAACCGCCCCATATCTCTAATCCCCAATCCACCATTTAATCTATCTCTACACACCTCGCCCCACCTAACCCAAGGAGTTTTGCTATTAAGCTCCCAACCCCCCACCCCACCCACCCCCCCCAAAAAAAAAATTCTCTTTGAATTCTTGAAATTTCTTTTAAGGTTTCCTTCGGTAGGTAGTCAAAAGATAAGCAATAAATCGGGATTGATGCAAGGACTGCTTGAATCAATGTTATTCGGCCTCCAAATGAAATATGCTTCCCATTCCACTTCGCCAATCTATTCCGGATTTTTCCAATGAGGTTCGACCAAGCTTCAACTTTATGATGATGGATGTCCACATTAATCCCCAAATAAGAGAATGGCGCACGTCCAATCTCACACCCGAAAATCTGCCCCATATTCTCAAGTATATCACGTCTAACATTTACTCCCCCACATGCTACATATCTGAATATCGTCAATACTTATGTTGATAATGTTCTACATGTATGTACTTACTAAAGACTGCGATCAATCCCGCTCCTTTCATCTAAACAAATATGATCAGAATTTTAGTTCACGCCTATCCTTTGTTTAAATCTCGATGAAAGCTACTACACTCATATTAAAGTATTCATTCGATGAACCTCTTTAATTACTAAAGGGTAGACATGAAAATCTTGCCCATGAATAAGAGGGAGTACTATTAAGAAATTAATTTAAATGAGTTGATTTCACGTCTTAATTTCTACAAATTCAAGCTTCAAGATATATGAGATGAAATCGTTTTAGATTTATTTCTTGTAGGGAGTTTACTTAATCGTAGTCATTTGAGTGAAGCGCGCACTTCGTTATAGAATAGAACGAATGCTGGCTGTTTTGCATACTAAAATTTTCTATTGGCTACGAATTTTTTCTACAAAAATAATTTGATCCTTGAAAAGTGAGGAATGCCTACAATTTGTCTATCAAATTTTAAAAAATTCTTTAAAAAAAATATCTACAAAAATAATTTCCTCTCATAGAGAGGTAACTCGTTCGCCCACACATCTAACCAAAAACTCGTTTCTTCCCTATTTCCCACTATCCTCTCAATTTCCTCCCTCATTCCTCTTCCCTCTTTCCCAACATATAATTTACATATATCTCTCCACCACCCTGACATATTTCCCCCACTCTCTCTTACACTCCCAAGCCTACAAGGTTCGTTAAGAAATCTCCAAATTCATTTTTTTACCAACGCCTCATTGAACCGCCCCACATCTCTAATCCCCAATCCACCATTTAATCTATCTCTACACACCTCGACCCACCTAACCCAAGGAGTTTTGCTATTAAACTCCCAACCCAACCCCCCCACCCCACCCAACCCCCCAAAAAAAAAATCTCTTTGAATTCTTGAAATTTCTTTTAAGATTTCCTTCTGTAGGCAGTCAAAAGATAAGCAATAAATCGGGATTGATGCAAGGACTGCTTGAATCAAGGTTATTCGGCCTCCAAATGAAATATGCTTCCCATTCCACTTCGCCAATCTATTCCGGATTTTTCCAATGAGGTTCGACCAAGCTTCAACTTTGTGATGATGGATGTCTACATTAATCCCCAAATAAGAGAATGGCGCACGTCCAATCTCACACCCGAAAATCTGCCCCATATTCTCAAGCATATCACGTCTAACATTTACTCCCCCACATGCTACATATCTGAATATCGTCAATACTTATGTTGATAATGTTCTACATGTAGGTACTTACTAAGCACTGCGATCGATCCCGCTCCGTTCATCTAAACAAATATGATCAGAATTTTAGTTCACGCCTATCCTTTGTTTAAATCTCGATGAAAGCTACTACACTCATATTAAAGTATTCATTCGATGAACCTCTTTAATTACTAAAGGGTAGACATGAAAATCTTGCCCATGAATAAGAGGGAGTACTATTAAGAAATTAATTTAAATGAGTTGATTTCACGTCTTAATTTCTACAAATTCAAGCTTCAAGATATATGAGATGAAATCGTTTTAGATTTATTTCTTGTAGGGAGTTTACTTAATCGTAGTCATTTGAGTGAAGCGCGCACTTCGTTATAGAATAGAACGAATGCTGGCTGTTTTGCATACTAAAATTTTCTATTGGCTACGAATTTTTTCTACAAAAATAATTTGATACTTGAAAAGTGAGGAATGCCTACAATTTGCCTATCAAATTTTAAAAAATTCTTTTAAAAAAATATCTACAAAAGTAATTTCCTCTCATAGAGAGGTAACTCGCTCGCCCACACATCTAACCAAAAACTCGTTTCTTCCCTATTTCCCACTATCCTCTCAATTTCCTCCCTCATTCCTCTTCCCTCTTTCCCAACATATAATTTACATATATCTCTCCACCACCCTGACATATTTCCCCCACTCTCTCTTACACTCCCAAGCCTACAAGGTTCGTTAAGAAATCTCCAAATTCATTTTTTTACCAACGCCTCATTGAACCGCCCCACATCTCTAATCCCCAATCCACCATTTAATCTATCTCTACACACCTCGACCCACCTAACCCAAGGAGTTTTGCTATTAAACTCCCAACCCAACCCCCCCACCCCACCCAACCCCCCAAAAAAAAAATCTCTTTGAATTCTTGAAATTTCTTTTAAGATTTCCTTCTGTAGGCAGTCAAAAGATAAGCAATAAATCGGGATTGATGCAAGGACTGCTTGAATCAATGTTATTCGGCCTCCAAATGAAATATGCTTCCCATTCCACTTCGCCAATCTATTCTGGATTTTTCCAATGAGGTTCGACCAAGCTTCAACTTTATGATGATGGATGTCCACATTAATCCCCAAATAAGAGAATGGCGCACGTCCAATCTCACACCCGAAAATCTGCCCCATATTCTCAAGCATATCACGTCTAACATTTACTCCCCCACATGCTACATATCTGAATATCGTCAATACTTATATTGATAATGTTCTACATGTATGTACTTACTAAGCACTGCGATCGATCCCGCTCCGTTCATCTAAACAAATATGATCAGAATTTTAGTTCACGCCTATCCTTTGTTTAAATCTCGATGAAAGCTACTACACTCATATTAAAGTATTCATTCGATGAACCTCTTTAATTACTAAAGGGTAGACATGAAAATCTTGCCCACGAATAAGAGGGAGTACTATTAAGAAATTAATTTAAATGAGTTGATTTCACGTCTTAATTTCTACAAATTCAAGCTTCAAGATATATGAGATGAAATCGTTTTAGATTTATCTCTTGTAGGGAGTTTACTTAATCGTAGTCATTTGAGTGAAGCGCGCACTTCGTTATAGAATAGCGCGAATGCTGGCTGTTTTGCATACTAAAATTTTCTATTGGCTACGAATTTTTTCTACAAAAATAATTTGATACTTGAAAAGTGAGGAATGCCTACAATTTGCCTATCAAATTTTAAAAAATTCTTTAAAAAAAATATCTACAAAAATAATTTCCTAGGCAAACAAATTACCTACAAGCAATTTACCTAGTAATTTACGTAGGCAAATTGATGCAGCGGGCGTATCGAATGAACAAATAACACCTTCTAAAATACGTTGATTCAACAATTGAATACCGTAAAATAAGCAAACAGGGAAAACCCTTTTCTTAATTTATCATTCAACTGAATAAAACGTTTACAACTGAGCTCTATAAATAAGAGTGGAAACTTAATTAAGGATAAATACTAATCTATGGAAATAAATCAAAACAAATCATATCTAATAAATTAAAGATCCTAATTAAAACTAATTCCCTAATAATCTTGATTCTCCAAATCCGCTCATAATTATTCGAGATTGCTATCGCGATCTCGTCTCTATCATTCTCACCCTCTTTGAAACGATTCGTCCTCGAATCGAAACCGATCTCGTCTCCAGAGGAATAAAGTATAACCATCAAATAAGTGCGCTCAAAAATGTCGGCCGTGCAGGTGTGGCTCAAAGTCTTGAGGCGATAGGACAAATTTTTCATCGCACTGCGTACAAAATAACTTTCATTAATTATAAAAAAATAACAGTCATTGTGTGAGGTAAAATCTTCATCATCAGTGAGGCATGGGTCATCGTATGTCGTATCAAGCTCCGGAAAAATGGCATTGTAAACGTTGTATCCTGTTTCAAACTTTTGGCTCGAAATATCGTCAGGCTCGGTGTCTTATATAGGAAGCACAAAATCAAAATACGGACTGCTCTTCATCATAAATATGTGGTCCATCATAACTCAAATTATCAAAATAATCCATAGCCCCATCGAAAAAATTAGATCTATTGTGTAAAAAAGGATCATCAAAATTAAGCTCAATATCTTCCAAATGGTCCTTAAGCTCCTCAAATTTCTCATAAGGTCTCTTCTCATTTGCAGAAAAAGGCCCAAAAGAGTCATACATCAAATCTGATCCAGTATTATCATCAAGTGTAGCAGGCCCATTATACGAATTCTCAATAAAACACGTAGGCCCAAAGAACTCATTTTTCATTTGCGTAAAGGCTTAATACAATCAAAACTTAATATTGAAGGCCCATGTTTACCTTCCAATTGAGAAAGCCCACACTGATTAAGGGAAACAGTCAGGAACTGTTCACCATGGATGTCAAATTCTACTGCAGCGGCGTGCAGGCCGACGCGACCATTCAACGCGGCGGCGGATGATGATAGTGAGCGATGGCGGAAGCACTGTTTCTCCATCGGCGAATCGTCTAGGCGTGCACGATCTCGGATCGATGTGGATGGAAATGGTGTGCATTGGTGATGAGAAGGGAGGCGATGGTGCGGCGGCTGGTGGTGCGCGATGTGGGAGGTGGCAGGGATGGTGTGTGATTTCCGATGGAAGTCAATCGGAGGGGTGGCGGCGGGAGCGTTCCGGGGTGCAGGAATGGCACGGGCTGCGGTTGCTCGATCTTGGAGCAACTGAACCACCGTGGCTAACTGCTGTGTTAAAGTATCCAATCGTTCGAGAACATTATCACGGTTAGGCTCTCTTTGAGGCAGCATCGGACAGGAGCGTTGCCAAAACTCTAGATACCAACTGATGTAGCGGGCGTATCGAATGAACAAACAACACCTTCTAAAATACGTTGATTCAACAATTGAATACCGTAAAATAGGTAAACAGGAAAAACCCTTTTCTTAATTCATCATTCAACTGAATAAAATGTTTACAACTGAGCTCTATAAATAAGAGTGGAAACTTAATTAAGGATAAATGCTAATCTATGGAAATAAATCAAAACAAATCATATCTAATAAATTAAAGATCCTAATTAAAACTAATTCCCTAATAATCTCGATTCTCCAAATTCGCTCATAATTATTCGAGATTGCTATTGCGATCTCGTCTCCATCACAAATTTACCTACACAAATAATTTTCGTAGGCAATTTACATTTCTGTAGGCAATTATATTTGTAATTTAAAAATGACCTACATAATTAGAAAATTTTGTAGGCAAATTGTGTCTTACTACAATTTAAGGGTGAAATTACTTTCGTTGGAAATTTTGTAGGCATATTGGAAAAATATTGAAAAATTTCGTAGGCAATGCACTATATATTATTCTATCTACTTAATTAATTATTGGACTAATTAAATTAATTAATACTTGTGGACCTTTTTTATGATATGATGATGATGGTAGTGGGTAGCAAGTTCTCTAATAATATTTAGGAAAATCTTTAAATAATTACATAAATTCATAAGAAAATCTTTTGATATACATTTTTTGAATAAAGATAAGAGAAAAGCTTGCTTAAACAACAATGAAGCGGATAAATTGGTTGTGCATGCGCAGGGTTAGACAATATGTGGAGCGGATTATTAGTAATAAATTAAAAGCATGGTTGTTCACTTCACTAGCTAGTTGAAATTGGCAAGCACGTCGTTGATCTGCAGGCATACGTGAAATTAATTTGAGAAAATAGATAAAGTAGATTAATTATCTGGTAATCAAATTAATATTAACAACCAAGTTGCCTGTCTTAATCCAACTTAAAAAGCAAAGCCCCCATCGACTATAAATACCCCTATGTGCCATTACTTTTCCATCATCAATTCAACTTAATCAAAATATATATAAGCCTTCATATTGCTTCTTCCCAATTAAATGAAAAGAAAAACCTGAGTTTAATCATCCTAAATCATGGAAGACTCTCCTTTTCACATTATAAATGAATGTATTTTGATTAATTTTACACAATATATATTTTGATCGATCAATATATATAAATTTAGAAGATGGAACACTATTCTTTCGGGAAGCCAACTAAATTTTATATAGGATCTTTGTTTATCAACACTCAAATATAACCATCACCATCTTCATCCTCGCCTAATTAAATTCATGGCACCTTTAATTGCTGCTACCGGTCTCTCCATGTGGAGTCGGGGGACGATTCAAAATCTAGAAGTTCGGGGGCACCTGCACTCTAATGCGCGTATGAGATTGACCATCTCACCATGAACATATTATCCATCGAACAATATTGTAAGCATCTAGGTCTATATTTGAGAAGAAATGTGGTTGGAGAAAACAAGTTCGGGTAAAAAAAAAAGACAATAAAAAAAACTAGGGCAAAAAGAAAGACCTTTTTACCCAGAAAATTTCGAATTATATTCTAAAAGTAGACACAAAAATTTCGAGAAAAAACTAGGGCAAAAAGAAAGACCTATTTCCGTCATAAACTCATAAATGTTGTAAAATATAGATTAAGATCAAAGAGAGAATGCAAGAACACCGATTTGTTGACCCAGTTCGTCCAAAGGCTACATCTGGGGGCGACCAAGCCAGGAGGTTTCACTATAATTCTCTGTAAACTCACTCTTCCGCCTTCTGCTTTTTTTCTCCTCTGACGGTACAATAGAATATGCCTATATATACTAGGTATTGAGCTTTAGCCTAAAAACCCTAACTCTAAGCCCACCACACTAAGTAATGTCCACTAATACTAATGTATTTACAACACTCCCCCTTGGACATTACGATGTGGTGTTCATGACTAACTAAAATTTCGCTAATAATTCAAAGAGAGAAACTTAGTAAAATAAAAAAAATGTACAACTAATAATCTTCTAAATTCAATCTTCAAAACGCTCTCCCTGAAGACAACAGTCTTCCAAGCCTTTTGTATTATGCTTTCACACTCTTTTGGAGTTCATGCAAGTAAAAGAATTTTAGGGGATATATGCTTTGTCAAGTTCCCTTTAGCATTCCTATTATTCATATGGGCAACAAAAGTTGCATTTTCCTCATAATGGATGATAGGAGATACACCATTATCACATGAATCATAAATGTATTTAAACCAAAATATTGCAAACGTCGAAGATACTGAACATATGCCAATGCCTCATTATAGGAGAAGCACTAACTTAATCTTGAAAGCAAATTCAATATAAATTCAATCGGATTTGGTGCAGTTCTTAAAACATAGTAATGCACTAAGGACACTCTAATAAGGAACTTCTGGTCCTAAAATGTCACATGTATCTTCTTTAGGTCAAGATTTGTCTTTATCTACTTCAAGGTATCGAAAAATTACTAATGTGCTATGTAGATGAAATTTAATATAAAATATCTCCAATACCTTCTCCAAGTAAGCTGATTGGTATACAAAGATTCATTTTTCTTTAGGGAAATGCTCGATCTGCTGGTCGAGACAATACTTGAGTTCATCAACGTTTTATTTCAAAATTCAATCTCTAAGATTAAATTAGCTTTCCTTAATTTCCTTACTTGTTCCAATAATATTTAGATTATCACCAGAAATCGAGATAATACAAGCACCACCAAAGTAATTTCTTTGTAAACACGTAAGGAAATATTTCAATGTTTATTTATTCCTCCTTTGGGAAGAATGAATTGAGTCGATCGTCGAATATTCGACCCAAATATTTTATGTCATATAATGACCTTTGTAATTTTAATATCGTACTTAATACGATTTTCACCATTCCTCATCTGAGGAATATTATATCCATCAGAGATCTTCATATATATATATATATATATATATTTTGATATCTATTGATCAATATAAGCATGCGGTTATAACGTCTATCAAATGCATTTCTACATTTGGTTTACTTTTTGCCAGAGATATTAAGTGGCGGAACTTTATTCCATACATAACAGGAGTATATATTTAAAATCTATATCGGGTCTCTACAAAAGCCCATGAGCTTCTAATCTCGCTTTCTACCTCATTACATCATTATTCTCATTCTCTTTTTCGTACAAATACACATTTATATCTAACAGGGATACGTTTCGGGGTGTATGTACGATAAAGTCAAGAATATTAGCGAGTCGAACTCTGCCTTAATTGCTTCTTCCTATTTTACCCAGTCAAAGCGCTTCCGGCTCAACTATTGACTTTTGGATACTGGATCCAGATTTTAATAGTGAGAGCAATTATGGCAACGGATAAGTTGTCGACAACATTGATAAATTTCTCCTGTATTTATAATTTCTATATTTATATCAACCAGATCTTCATCATTTCCCATAATATTTTGATCGGGTCGTTCCGCAATTCTAGTATTTTATTATTTTGTGCACATGCTTCATTACTAGAATTTTTGTCTTCGGGACGAATCTCTTCAAGAGACTTCAAGCTTTAGTAATTACCACGGATTTATGTCTTACTTATAAGGGGTCCTTTACGCTTCTGGCGTGTAGGGACATTAACTTATTTTTTTTTTAATTGGCACATTTACTCTTTGTGGTGCATTTACAAGAAGTATATGTGCTTTAGTCACTCCTTTATCATCAGTAAATTAATTTGGCAGATTACTTGTTGAATATTGCAAGTTAATTTATCATTTGAACTTCCAGTTCATTTTGAGTAGTGCATGAATTTTCATATTGAAGATCATTTATATTCCATGAAATTTCTCGGCATTCATTGAACTATAAATTCTTATCTCCCCCTAATGCCGAGAAATGATCTTCGTCAAATGTGCAATTAGCCAATTGAGCTGTGAATTGAGGTACATTGTGGTGGTGATATTTAAAATAAATATTGCACATTCTAATATTTGCAGATGGGAAATGTTTAATTCTTAAGCACTAGTTATAAAAAGGGAATAATCAAGATATGTAGTGGGTCGGATTTGAATTAGATTAGCACCATGTAAAATTTCATGCCCCCAACATGATATAACTAAGTTGGAATTCTTCAATAATAGTCTAGTAATTATTTTGATAAAATCTATTAGTAATTCAACTAATCAATTCTCCATGTGGACGAGATTAAATGCTCAATTTTAATTCTCAATGCCACATAATAATCATTAATGTCATCAAATCGACATTAACCATTCAAATTGATTTATTGGATAATCCAAAATTTTAAGTTAAATAATATTTAGCAATAAATTTGCTTTAGGCAAATTATATCAATCCACATGTATTTTCAAGACTCTATTCAAGAGAAATAAAATATACAATTCCAACTTTAGTACGAGAATGTCGTACTATAAAATTTTCCAATTTATGTCTTTGCATAAACCACACAAATAAATTAATTTGCATAAGGGATTATGTTATTTTACATACTATGTAAATAGAATTAGTCAAAATCCGACTTATCATATTTTGAACCGCTCATGTCATAATTTCGATAAATTTGCTTCAGGTAAATTAGTACATCATTCAAAGAATCATCATTTTCAATGTTCATATTTGCTTCGGGCAAACTAGTACGATGAGGTCCTACGTTGCTAAGGATTCAATTTTAGTAGAAGAGTTTTCATGTATAATTTATACCATTTCCACTAATAATAGATATAATAAGTGAATTTCAATTTAAAAAGTTCAAGTTTAGAAGTAATCACAATTAAGAGCAAATAGGTTTCCTTTTCAAGATAATTTACTACAATTGTCCTTAAGAAAAACTTGATATAAACTTTCATATGTAGCTCAGATTCAACAAGTTTTTAATGAATCAAATCAGCCAAAAAAATAAGTGATAAGTGGCAAGCAAGGATTTTCACATAATTCCTAAATTCTACAGCAAATAATTCACAAGCCTATACTGCAGCAAACAATTCTAATTACTGAAATTTAAAAGGGATTAAGCTTCTTTACCAGAGCGGAACTCTACGGTAAGGGTTCCAATATCGTCGGCACAAACTCAATGAGAGGTTCAAGTGTTTACTTTCTTCTCTCATTTAGATGGACAATTACATAAGTCTTAGACCAATATCGAGCGGGATTTAAATTGATTTGGTCCCGTAAATTTGCACCTTTATTGAAAAGGTCCCGTAAGTTTCACATGTTTTAATTTAGTCCCGTATGTTTCCAATTTGTGCCAATTTCGTCCCAAATCGCCGGAGACCGGTCAAATCACACAAAAATGACATCGTTTTAGGAGCGTGTGTTACACGCGCCCCTAATTTTGATCGGGAAATGCTGACTTGCAAAGATTTGGACACGTGGCGCGCCACATGTGTATTATTCCTATTAAAAAAATGAAAACAAAAATTAAAATTACACTTCATTAAATATGAATTAAAATAAATCAGAATTAAAATAAATATATATCAAATTAAATTAAATATATATTCCAATTTCATAATATTATTAAATAAAAAAATAAATCAAAATTAAATGAAAAAAGGAAGTTTCCCCCACACCCAAAATTAAAATTAAACTAACACCATAAAATTTAAATTTAAATTTAAATCATACAAACACCCCAAATCAGATACAAAAATCGAATTCATACTAACACCCCCAATAGCCTTCACATCAGGCTTCTTCACTTCCTCCTTAGGCATAGTGACAGTGAGCACTCCATTCTCCATACTGGTCTTGATCTGATCCACCTTGGCGTTCTCCGGCAGTCGGAAGCGGCGGAGGAACTTGTCGGAGCTCCGCTCGACGCAGTGCCAGGTGTCGTTCTTCTCCTCCTTGTCAGATCTGCGCTCGTCGCTAATCTGGAGGACGTTCCCTTCCTCGATCTCCACTTTGACCTCCTCCTTCTTAAGTCCGGGGACGTCGGCCTTGAACACATGGCTCTCCGGCGTCTCCTTCCAGTCGATTCGCGTCTCGGCGAACTGCGACGTCGTTTCGTTGCCGCTGCCAGTGGCGATTTGCCATTCGCGGAAGGGGTCCCACGCGCCGAGGGTGAATGGGTCGAATGCGCTGCTTCGTCGCCTGAAAATGCTTGGAATTAGCGACATTGATTGATTGGATTTTGATGAAACTTTTGATTGCGAGGAGTTTTTTTTTAAATTTAAATTTTATGGTGTTAGTTTAATTTTGATTTATTTTTTTATTTAATAATATTCTGAAATTTGAATATATATTTAATTTAATTTTGATTTATTTTTTTGTTATTTAATGAAGTGTAATTTTTATTTTCGTTTTTTATTTTTTGTTAATCGGTATAATACACATGTGGCGTGCCACGTGTCCAAATCGATGCAAGTTAGCATTTCCCGATCAAAATTAGGGGCGCGTGTATCGCACGCCCCTAAAACGACGTTGTTTTTGTGTGATTTGACCGGTCTCCGGCGATTTGGGACGAAATTGACACAAATTGGAAACATACGGGACTAAATTAAAACATGTGAAACTTACGGGACCTTTTCAATAAAGGTGCAAATTTACGGGACCAAATCGATTTAAATCCCAATATCGAGCTCAGATAAAAAGTCAATATGGATTAGCCAATAATAAAAAGAATTCCATAACCTCTTTTCGAATCTAGCAGATAACCAACAATTCGAAATCAAATAATAACATGTAGCTTAGCAATATACAATCATTAACCTTTTGTTACTGTGCTTTCACGTAAGCAGTTAAAAGATGTAACTTCAGGATGAATAATATCATTGAGTGCAAAATTGATCAAATAAGTATACGATTTTGTATCCATTGTGTCATTTTGGGTGTGAGCAAATAATCAAACCAAATCAGAAGATCACGACAAATTGGCTCAAGATATTATCTAAGTCACAAGAGGATCCTTGCTAATCAAAGGAAAAGATTATTCTCCATGTTTTAGAGATTTTCTGTATATATTTTCCTTAGTCATGTATACATCTAGAATCTTCTATAGACATGTTTATGGTGTAAATCAAATCATCAACGAAATTATATTAGTTGAGATTTACTAATTTTCACATCAATTAATGGAAAAATTCGAATAACCAAAACTCTAAGAGCAAATCTATGCAAATCACGCTGAAATGTTCACAATAAAATTTATAGAGCTAACCATTTCTAATCTGATCAATATAGAAAACATTGGATTGAAACGCTAATCCGCCGATTCAATTATTAAAGAATTTTTCTAATGTTAATTCAAGAATTTAGGCAATCAATTAACAAGAACTAATCAGTAGAATTGCAGGTGTGCCCACGAAAGAAAAACGCTGATCAATTCACGATGCAACACAAATAACTAACGAAATTTTTTAAAACAATTCAATAGATCGAGTCTATTATTTTCGATAAGTACCGATATATTGAGGAGGCTGACGTTGAGGGGTCGGCGGCGGAGGACGCCTTTGGTATTAGTTTCAGGAACTTGTTCTTCACCTTGATTGGTGGGTTGATAGAAAGTCGAAAGATGGAGGTTGCGCTTCAGTTGGTGGTGGATCCTTTCAATAGAGATACTCAACTGAATTTTAATGGGTAAAACATTCGTGCGTGTTGTAAAATATAGAATAAGATCAAATAGAGAATGTAAGAACACCGATTTGTTGACTCAGTTCGTCCAAAGACTACATCTGGGGGCGACCAAGTCAGGAGGTTTCACTATAATTCTCTGTAAACTCACTCTTCTGTCTTCTGCTTTTTTTCCCTCCGACGGTACACTAGAATATGCCTATATAGGTATTGGACTTTAGCCCTAAAAGCCCTAACTCTAAGCCCACCACAATAAGTAATGTCCACTAATACTAATGTATTTACAACAATAAACAAGCCCAAATACGCCCCCACCATTGAAGATCCAATCTTAATTCTCCTAAAGACCCCTCAAATAGCCCAAAATAAAGCTCAATTAATGAAAGAGAGAAGAAAATATTTTGCTATATTTCCATGAGATATTTTCGAAAATATGTAGATAAAAAGGAAGAAAAGATTGTCTTGATTTTCTTGTAGATATTTTATGGAAATAGATAATTATTGTAGGAATACATAATTATCCCATAAATTCAAGAAGTCAAATCTTGATTCTTTATGCCTTGTTATTTTCGAAAATTTAGGGATAAAAAGGGGAAGAGATTTTTATGGAAAATATAATTAAGGAGAAAATAATATAGGAGATATATTCAAGATTTCTTGGAGACCAAGAAAAGATTTTCTTCCTTATTTTCCTAGCCCTAAAAATCGCCCCCCCCCCCCACTCCCTATAAATAGGGGATGAATTTTTCATTCCCAAGTGCAATTCCATGTGTTGGAATCCACAAAGGTGGTAGCATAATATTTTTTGTTTTCTCTCTTGTTAAAATCGTTCGTGCGAATCCTCCCACCGGGTTACGTTCGTGGACTTTGGGACATATTTGGGAAGACACTTTGGGTTGATCCATCGTCTCAACGGTTGTCTCTACAAGAGGTATGTAATCTCGTAACTCCTAGTTCCGCATCTTTAGGATTTACGTGAATTACGTGTACGCATGTTGTTTAATTATTATGTTGAATTGATTTAGGATTAATTCATGTTAGTAATTAATTATTTAATTTGAATATGTATTTAAAATCATCTCGAATAGATCCGGGCACCCATAATTTTCCCAACAACTGGTATCAGAGGCTGACTTTTAAATTCTTATTTAAATTATTGTTGGACATTAAATTGAAATTGGATAGTAGAATTGCTAGACCTGTTTTGCAGGTATCCAATTGTCATGGTATTTAATGTGTTTTATTTTCAATAGTATGAATGAAATATTTTTAATTCGACTCGTTCGGATTTGTTTTTTTCTCGTGAGAAAATCCACCAGTAGATTAAATATTTGATTTGTTCAATGTAATAGACTAGTCTAGATTTAAGGTGTATTTATTTTTCGTTAAATTAATTGTAACCTAATCGAAGATGAAGACGGAGGTGAGGAGTTAAAACGGATCCGGAACAGTGGTGATTGCCTCGCTCGCTAAACGCGAGGAAGGGAGGCACGCCACGACTTTATCGTAGTCGGGCGGCCGAAGCCGCAGCTAAGCGAGATCGGCCCGGCATGCGTCGCGGAGGTGACAGCAAAGGCGGCGACGCGCAGGCGTGCGCCTAAGCGCTGCACCATCTGAACGGGAGGCAAGCCGCGGGCGGACGCAGCCTTGACGCTAGCGTGTTCGCCAGGCAGCCGAAGTCCTTCAATAGCGGCGCCAAGGCTTAGGCGCTAAAGGGGTAAAGTGACGCTTCGCCGCGGCCGGATCTTGGCGTGCATTTAAGGAAAGCTGCTTGGCGTGGCGCTTCGAGACGAATTTTTTTTTTCGAGACGAACGATTGGGAGAAATTCAAGACGGCGTTTCTTCAAGATCAAATCAAGGAAAATCAAACCATGAGAGTTGGATAATTTGTGCCCAATGTGTTTATTTTCTGTTTTGCTTGATTTATTGTTGCCGTATTTTCCTGTGCTTTATTTAATTTGTTTAAATGTGTTTGCATGAGAATTGCCCAACGAAAAATCTCAAACTTAAAAATTACTAAGTATGTTTTGATAATTAATTTGGTTATGATTCAAATTAATTTTGACCTCTATGATTTATTTATTTGTGAAATCTTTTTGAGAAATTCCCCTACGGGACGGTCAAAAGATAGCTTTCACATGAATAAATTCCCAAAAGGATGATTGTGAATTATTATCAGTGGCGACGATGACCCTCCCACGAGGCTCGATCAAAATGAAGTAGTAATTCTGTATTTATATTGGTCAAGTGGTTATTACTTAGGTATGAAATTGATATTCATATACTTCACCGAAGTCCCTGTCAATTTTATATTGGTCAAGTGGGAGCCGACGATTAATTTACTTTGAAATTAAAGGTTTGTAACTGTTCTTGTTTTTAACCTGCTTGAATGTGATTTAAATGATAACCCTCCCACGAGGCTCATTTAAATCTGTTTTAAGATGTTGGCTGATGCATGTTCATATTTTTTTGAGATTTTAATATGAATCATGTGATCGAATTATGTGATTTAATTTTGTGTTGATCCGGACATTGACACAAGATGTATGTTTATTTAAGTTTCAGTATGTCGTAACCTTATAATCCACTGTTCAATATACTGAAAGAAAACCAACTCATCGGAGAAAACTTTGTTGATTGGAAATAAAAAATTATAATTGTCCTAACTGCACAAAAGCACAAGTGGATTCTTGACATACCAAAAATCAAATGAGCCAACTGATGAGTCGAAAGTGCGGGGCTCGTCAGATCACCATGCGAGAGATGTTGTCGTTGAAAATTGTGAAGGGCAAACCGCGTAAGGGATTACGTCCTCAAAATTAATGGCAAATCTGAACAAACTAGAGGATCTGGGTGCAGATTATGATCTAGGGTCCAGATCAATTTGTTACTCCACTCTCTGCCCAAAAGTTTTTGAGCACTTTGGCCTCGCTAGCTGATTTGTTGCAAGCTTTGGTAGCGGTAGAGACGTTGATGGGGCACAAAAACTCAAGCCTTGACGGCAAGTGGTCCATCTTCATCTTCTAGGTCAAGGGAAGGCAAGAAGAAGAAGATGACCAAAAGCCATAAGCAATCAAACTCAACTGTTGCCAAGGACAATGGTAAGATGAGGGATGCTGGTAGTGTCAATGAAATCCAAAGGGGAAGTGCTTCAACTGCGGTAAAGGACAATGGAAGTCAGCCTGTTCCAAACCCAAAAGGAATGGAAAGAAAGGTAATTAACACTCACTAGTTGTTGAAACTTGTTTGGCGGAGTTTGCTACCCACTCGTGGGTATTGGATACGGGATCCACTGATCATGTATGTTTCACATTGCAGGGTTCCAAGCAGACCCGACGACTTAGTGAGAGTGAGATCCTCATCACGCTAAGAAATGATACGAGAGTGGCAGCTAAAGCATTGGGAGAAGTGCACCAGTCTTTTGAAGACAAGACTTTAATTTTAAGAGATGTTCCATACGTTCCTGTTTTTCAGAAAAACCTTATTTCTCTTTCTAAACTCTTTGACGATGGATATTCTGTTCGTTTTAATAAGCATGTTACTATTTTTCGTAACGATGTGATTATCTATCGTGGAACTTTACGGAACAATCTCTATATTATTAACTGTGCACATCACTCACAAAATGCATCCTATAACACATCTGTTATTTCATGTAAAAGAAAGCGTTCTGCTGACGTGAACGAGAAACTTCTTTGGCACCTAAGATTAGGTCATATTAACCCGAAAAGGATTCAAAGGTTGGTGCAAGATGGTTCTTTGGGTCTCTCCAAATTGAACCATTTCCAACTTGCGAATCGTGCTTAGAAGGTAAAATGACCAAGAGGGCATTTGGAGCCAAGGGGCTTAGAGCTAAAGAAGTATTAGAAATCGTTCACACCGACGTGTGTGGTCCAATGCAAATCAAATCTAGAGGTGGCTACGAGTATTTCGTTACTTTTATCGATGATTACTCACACTACAGATATATTTTCCTAATGAAGCATAAATCTGAGACCTTTGATAAATTCAAAGAATTTAAGGCTCAAGCAGAGAATCATAAGGAAAACACTATCAAGTTTCTACGATCTGATCGTGGAGGCGAATACCTCAACGATGAATTTTTGAACTACCTATCGGAAGAGGGGATTGCATCCCAGTAGATTGCATCCGGTACCCCTCAACAAAACGGGGTTGCAGAACGAAGAAATAGAACGCTTTTAGAAATGGTAAGGTCAATGATGAGTTATGCGGATTTACCAAAATCGTTCTGGGGTTACGCATTAGAAACAACGTCTTACATTCTGAACCTAGTGCCATCCAAATCGGTACCTAAAACCCCGAGTGAATTGTGGACGGGGTGCAAGCCCAGTTACGGACACGCTAGGATCTGGGGGTGTCCGGCATACGTACTAGATAAGGAAGCCGGTAAATTGGATGCACGTTCGGAATTAAGGATGTTCATAGGGTACCCCGAAGGAACTAAAGGATGCATGTTCTATGGTCCCGAAGATCAAAATGTGGTAATCAATACTCACTTTAGATTTTTGGTAGAAGACTATATGAACAGTAGAAAGCCTAGAAGTGAGATTACCTTAGAAGAACTTAGGGGGCCAACTCCATTGCCAACATTACAAAATGATATACCAATCGTCACGCCTACACAAACGGAACCTCGTCGTAGTGGGAGGATTGTCAGACAACCCGAGAGACTCTTGGGGATCGGAGAGTCTTCGGACTTGATCTCCGTAGAAGAATCAGATCCATGGTCCTACAACGAGGCGATCCAAGACAAAGATGCTCAATCTTGGCAAACAACAATGGAAGCCGAGATGGGTTCAATGGATCAAAACAAGGTGTGGGAGCTAGTCAAACCACTTAATGGGGTAAAACCCATCGGATGCAAGTGGGTATACAAGAGAAAAAGGGGATCGACGGAAAGGTTGAAACCTTTAAAGCAAGACTAGTGGCGAAAGGGTACACTCAGAAAGAAGGGATCGATTATGAGGAAACCTTTTCGCCTGTAGCCATGCTCAAGTCCATCCGCATTCTCTTGTCAATTGCTGCGCACCTAGATTTTGAGATCTGGCAAATGGACGTCAAGATAGCTTTCCTCAATGAAAATCTTGACGAAGAAATCTATATGCAACAACCCGAAGGCTTCATTGAAAAAGGCCAAGAGCATCTGGTTTACAAGCTTAGGAAGTCCATTTATGGGCTGAAGCAAGCATCCCGAGCTTGGAATCAGTGTTTTGATCAAGTTATAAAATCCTACGGTTTCGATCAAAACAACTTTGAAAGTTGTGTTTATAAAAAGCGTGATGGAACCGCATTGGTATTTTTGGTACTATACGTGGACGACATTCTGCTCATCGGAAACGATGTAAAGGTGTTATCAGACGTAAGTGTTGGGGAATGAGTTGCACAGATCTATTCGGGGTGAATATTTAAATACAAATTTAATTCATTAATTATTACTAGCATGAATTAATCCTATATTAATTCAAATAATAATTCAACAACAAATCATGCATATAAACAGTTCACATAAAACCTACGCATGCGGAATTACTACGGGTTTACGTGAACTAACCTCTTGGAGTGGCAATGGTCTCGTCGATGAAAACACACCAAAAAGCCTTCCAAAGTATTCCCTAGTCCTTGCTCGTCAATCCGGTGGAAGGAAGCTCGCGAACAATTAACAAAAGGGAAAAATAAAATTTGTTGCACCACCTTTGTGGATTTACTAATTTTTCCAGCACATGGAATTGTACACTCACAATTGAAATTTTAGAAAAAACACAATCTGTCGACGTTTCAAAATATTTAATATTTTATCTACGCTGATATTTTCCCGAAAAATCAATTTTCGTGTTCACCAGGGGATGAAACATTCATCCCCTATTTATAATGAGGGGTGGTCAAAATTTTTGTCATGGAATAGGGAGGAAAAAATATTTTATTGATCTCCAAGAAATCTTGAATATATCTCCTATATTCTTTTCTGCATAATTAAAATATTCCATAAAATCCCACCTTCTCTTGTTATGGTTATTTTCAAAAAAAATAAGGATAAAGATTTCAAGATTTGAATCTTCTTGAATTTATGAGATATACCTGTATTGCAAGAATACATATCTTCCATAATATCTTTTCAAGAAAATCAAGAAAATCTTTCTTTCCCTTATTCTTTCAAAATTTTCGAAAATATCACAATAAATAACCAAGTGGGAGATTTCTTGAATTTAATGAGATAATCTTGTATTCCCAGAATACATATCTTCATTCCATAACAAAATTCAAAGAAAATCTTTCTCCCTCTTTTATTTATTATTTTCGAATAAATAGGAAAAATAGGCAACAAAATTTATTTTATTTTTAAACACCTTTTTCAGTTATTGGACTTTATGTTGGGCTACTTGAGGGGCCTTTAGGAGAATTAAGATTGGACCTTCCAATGGATCTTGAATTATCAATATTGAGCCACAATATTATTCAAGCCCATAAATATTAATTAATCCCACTACATAATTAATATTGCACTATCCATCTTAACCCATATTACAGTTAATATGGCTCCCGATTATTATTTCTCGTGTTTAAGATTATCTAGCCCATTAATTAATTCAAGCCCATTTGAAATAGCTTTCCATTAATTAATATCTTTTATCCTTGGTAAAGGCAGTTCAACATTATTACCCATACAGAAACTAGTTCCACTTGCAAGATTTGGTATGATAAAACTTATGAACCTCCCAGGGAACAAATCGAACAAAGCGTGCTTGCACCACGATTCTCGTGTATTAAATCTTAGCAATCGCATGTAACCAATAATATTGTCCAAGATATAAAGTATTGAATCTCGTTGATTCTCTACCCGTGATAAGTCAAAGCAATAATTACTAAACGCGTGATCTATTTAAGGGGCGAAGATTAAGAAATAACGAACCACCGAGGTCTAATTCTTCCTAGTTAGGTTAAGAAGAATTTGTCCTCCATGGTCCTCTTGATGCACTAGACATGCACTAGTGTAATCTCTTGGTCAAGACAAACCAATCGAGCCTTACACTTCAACCTTTCACGATGGATTGTTCATTTCCATCTAAGTCGTGAATGGTGTACTTTTTAGTTACAAGGGAACCCATTAATTTAATCTTCTATGATCTGGTATCACTAAATTAACTACAATGTAACACGTACTAATTATTGAACAGTTATGCAGTAAATATATGTAACATTCAATGATATTTAAAGCATCAGTGATAAACAATTTATTTCAATAAATAAGTCCGAAATTCAGTCTGATTATACAAAGTAAAAGCATATTTTCCATTATAATCCCAACAATTCCTTATGCTTCGGGTGTGGGAAGCCTCATGTATGCAATGTTGTGTACGAGATCGGATATCTGCTTTGCCGTAGGCATGGTGACAAGATATCAAAGTAACACTGGGAAAGAGCATTGGACTGTAGTAAAGAACATTCTGAAGTATCTGAAAAGGACACGGGACAAAATGTTGGTTTACAAGTCAGACAGTCTAATCCCCATCGATTACACGGACTCGGATTTCCAATCAGATGTTGACTCCAGAAAGTCTACCTCGGGTAGTGTGTTTTGCATGGGGGGAGGAGCCATGACATGGAGAAGCGTAAAGCAGAAATGCATCACCGATTCTACCATGGAAGCCGAATACGTTGCTGCTTGTGAAGCAGCGAAGGAAGCGATTTGGCTCAAGAACTTCCTAGTGGACTTGGACATCGTCCCGGATTTGCCCAGCACGATGACGGTTTACTGTGATAACGCCGGAGCAATTGCAAATTCAAGGGAGCCGAGAGCCCACAAGGCCAACAAACACATTGAAAGAAAATACCATCTAATACGAGAAATCGTTAAAAGAGGAGACATTGAGGTGGCTAAGATTGCATCGGAAGATAACCTAGCAGATCCATTCACAAAGGGTCTGCCTCAGAGTACATTCGAGAGACATGTGGAAGGAATGGGTGTCAAGGACGTTGCCAATCTGCTTTGAGTATAAGTGGGAGAAATATTATTAGGTTCGTGTAGGTGAAATTAGATGTCACATAGAAAACGAGACATGCTGTTGTATACTTAAAAGCAGACTTTGAGTATAAGTGGGAGATTGTTGGGGTTATACTGAAAAGTATGCTTTTACTTTGTATAACGAAACTGAATTTTCTTATTTATTTACTAAAATAAACCATTAATCACCGTTGCATTAAATATGAATGAATGTTATATATATTTATTGCAAACCCGTTCAATAAGTCAGTACGTATTACGTTGTAGTTAATTTGGTGATACCAGATCACCGAAGATCAAATTAACAACACCTCGTAATTAAGTACAAATTCATAACCCAGATGGAAATGAACAAACCATCATGAAAGGTTGAAGTGTAAGACCCAGATTGGTTTGTCTTGACCAAGGGATTACACTAGCGCATTTAGGTGCGCTGAATAAGAACCTATAGGAGGACAAATTCTTCGGTACTGAATATACAAGAATTAGACCTCAGTGGTGTGTTGTTTCTTAATCTCCGTCCCTTAAATAGGATCGTGTGAAATTAATAACTATTGTTTTGACTTATGATGGGAAGACAGTCAATGCGATTCGATACCTTATATCTTGGGCAATATTATTAATTACATGACAATTGCTGACATTTAATACGGAGAATCGCGTGCAAGTACGTCTTGCTTGATTTGTCCCCTTGGTGGCTCAGAACCTTTATCATACCAAATCTTGCAAGTGGAAATTTATTTCCGGTATGGATAATAATGTTGAGTTGTCTTTACTCCAAGGACAAAGATATTAATTAATATAAAGCTTGTTCAGTGGCTTAATTAATTAATGGACTAATATAATCTTAAACGCGAGAAATAATGACCGGGAGCCATATTATAGTGATATCGTAATATGGGTTAAGATGGATAGTTCAATATTAATTTTATAGTTGAGTAAATTAATATTAATGGACTTGAATAATATTTGGCCCAATATTATAGCTTCATAGTCCATTGAAGGTCCAATCTTAATTCTCCTAAAAGCCCCTCAAATAGCCGAAAATAAAGTCCAATTAATGAAAGAGAAAAGAAAATATTTTGCTAGATTTCCATGAAATATTTTCAAAAATATGTAGATAAAAGGGAAGAAAAGATTGTCTTGATTTTCTTGTAGATATTTTATGGAAAGAGATAATTATTGTAGGAATACATAATTATCCCATAAATTCAAGAAGTCAAATCTTGATTCTTTATGCCTTGTTATTTTAGAAAATTTAGGGATAAAAAGGGGAAGATATTTTTATGGAAAATTTAATTAAGGAGAAAAGAATATAGGAGATATATTCAAGATTTCTTGGAGACCAAGAAAAAATTTTCTTCCTTATTTTCCTAGCCCTAAAAATCGCCCCCCACTCCCTATAAATAGGAGATGAATTTTTCATTCCCAAGTGCAATTCCATGTGTTGGAAATATTAGAAATCCACAAATGTGGTAGCATAATATTTTTTGTTTTCTCTCTTGTTAAAATCGTTCGTGCGAATCCTCCCACCGGGTTACGTTCTTGGACTTTGGGACATATTTGGGAAGGCACTTTGGGTTGATCCATCGTCTCATTGGTTGTCTCTACAAGAGGTATGTAATCTCCTAACTCCTAGTTCCGCATGTTTAGGATTTACGTGAATTACGTGTACGCATGTTGTTTAACTATTATGTTGAATTGATTTAGGATTAATTCATGTTAGTAATTAATTATTTAATTTGAATATGTATTTAAAATCATCTCGAATAGATCCGGGCGCCCATAATTTTCCCAACAGTGACCCCCTTGGCCCCAATGTGAATCCGTCCTTGATTAGAACTGAGTTATCTGTATATTACTCTGTTGTCATTCACCGCATTCCAGATCGTGTGGTCCTTGCTTCTCTCCTTAGTTAAGAGTCTTTGATTCCTATCTGAGTTGAAAGCCTTTTGCTTAATGTATCTCCTGAGTTAAGAGCTTTGATTTTATTTTTTATCGTGTTGTCTTGTGAAGACAATTTTTAGTGCCAAGTTTAACAACATACACCTCATAAATCAAATCAGAGAAAGTAGTATTGAGTGCATTGTGAGTGTGGTGGATAGACGAATGGAACAATTAATAGTAGAGGATGCTGCTAGTGATCATATGATGAAGATAGCTTGTATGCTATAGTAAAGCAGCTTAGTGATTACGTGATTTATCTTGTTCGTAAATATGTCTATGATTTGGCTCATAATTTTGTTAGGACGTTTGTGTTATTACCAAGTCTTTATTATTGGGTCGAGCCTCCAACTATTATGGATGACCTTATCGATATTTATTATTTTTCCATTTATGTTACTTGAGTTTTTTGTTAAAAAAAAAAGGAAATTGTAAAAGAGCCTAGGGGCCCAGTGCTCCCTCCACCCTGGCTTTGTCCTTGAGTAGGAGCGTTTTCTTCAAGATATACGTGAGCAAAAATTCTGATATTTTTCTAGACGAACAAATCGCTGTGCTTGGTAAGTACACACATATATATATGTAGAACGTTATCAATATAATCTTACATGTATTGATGATATATGTGCATCGTGTGTTCATAGTGCATTTTAGAATCATTCATCTTATTTTACTGAAAAATATAATTTGTTTACACTGAATCGTGCAACTATTTTTCCATAAGTGTAAATAAGTTGTATATTTTAATGTAACAAATTATATAATTTCAAAATGTATTATGAGTGCAAGATGCATCTGAATGACCATGAAACGCACCCCTTATAGTAGATGAATCATGAAATTGGTAATTTGCTCTAATTTGTTACTCAATTTATTCACAAGTTTAAATTTCTAAAACTAAAGTCCTGCCAAATTACACACACAAACAACTCTCACTGTTATATAATTCTATTTGACGCGCAAATTTCTGTATCAAGCCTTATAGTAGGAAATAATGTTGTCCAGCAAATAAATTAAGATGTCAAACTAAACATCTTTAAAAACAAATAAATTGAAGTATAGTGTGTTAAAAACAGATTTAACTTTTTTTTTTAATTGAAATTTCAATTGTTGGCTAAAAGTATAAAGAAAAAAGTTTTTTTTTTTAATAGTGAAAGCTATACTCTCTTTTTGTGGAGGGTGAGACTCATAAGGTATAAGTGAATCGAGCCTTCCCGCAAGCTACTCGTGCTCGACTCGTAAAAAGATCGAAATTGAATCAAGTATAATCGAGTCGAGTCGAGTTCGAGCTCATAAATACTCCGCTCGAGAGGCTCGAGAGCCTAATCGAGCTTGCACAATGATTACTATTATGTCATTAATTTTACTAAATATATATACTTATAATTTAATAAAATATTTTATATTTAATTTTATAAATTATATAGGTAATCGAGTCGAGTTCGATCCGAGTTTGAGCCTATCGAGTCGAGCTCGAGCTTAAAAATTTGGTCTCGATCGATTTCGAGCTTCGAATATTCTAATCGAAGTCGAGTTCGAGCTCGATCGGGGCGGTCCTAAGATTATTGGGGCCTGAATCGAACTTTAAAATGGGATCTTCTCATACAATATATATGAATTAATCAGTAAGCTAAATTACAATATTTGTTTATATTTATCATTTAATATATATATGGTACCAAAAAGGTAGGCTCCTAAAGATTTGACATATTTTGAGGCTTGAATTGTTCGGTTCGTTGGCCTCATAGAAGGATCGACCCTAAGCTCAGTATTACTCGGCTCGACTCGGCTCGTTTACACCCCTAGTGACGCACCGCTACACTACAAAGCAAATGTAACTGTACTTGCTATAATAATTATTGTCCACTCTGTCATTCTCTCTTTTTACTCTATTTTTATATAATTATGGATAAGTGGAATGCACAAATTGTAACAAATGATACCATTAATTTATTAATGTCGAATATGTGTTTTTTTTTTTCATTTTGATTTTCGTCACTATATATATATATATATATATATATATATATATATATGCATCCTTCTATCTTATTAGGGAAAAAAATGTGGTTGCGATCGCTACAATTATAAAGAAGTCCGACCCAACGCAACATCGAGCTTCAACAGTCTTCCAAACCTGTGCAACACCCCAGCTATAGATATGTGTTTTTCATTTTGCATGCTTAATTTCACTGTTAGAAGAAAATATAATTAATTTTGTCTAATTAACTTTTAGGCTAATCGAATTAATTAATATTTGAGGATCTTTTTGTGATATGATGGATCGATGGTAGTGGGTAACAAGTTCTCAAATAATATTTAGGAAAATCTTTATATTAATTTCATATATTGATAATCTATATATGCATTTTTTGAATCAAGATCACTTAAACAAAAATATATTATGCGGAGAATTAAATTGCAGTTTGTGCATAGCAGGATTAGGATTCTGGGGATTAATTAGTAGACCATGTGGAGCTGATTATTAGTTATAAATTAAACGCATGGTTAGCTAGTTGAAATTGGTAAGCACGTCTTTGATCTGCAGGCATCATTACTTTAAATTAATTTGTTACAGGTTGGATCCGGCTCCCTAAATGGGAGTGGCACTTTGAATGGCACATCGGGCGGTAACGGTGCGCTCAATGCGACAGGTTCCGCTACAGACGTAGCTTCAGGCTCGCTAAATGTCGGGGGTTCCGTGCTTGGAGGAAACTAATTAATGAACAAATTTTTATTAACTATTTTCCACTGGTTTTTCATTAATTGATTTTTCTATTGCTTGTGTGTTAATTTGGATTGATGAGGTTCCCTTGTTTGCTCATCTACATTTGGCTTCATTGTTAAATAACTACGTTCATATGATTATTTTTATGACTTTTGATCCAATTTAAACCGAACTTATTCCATTTTTATTATTGTAATGAATTGATTATTATGCATTCTTGGTTTGATTTTGATGTTGTAATGCTTCTCTTGTTCATATTATAAGTGAATATACTTTCATTAATTTTACACAAAATATATTTAGATCGATCATTATATTAGGTCTATATCTCAAAAGATACACGGCTGAGAAAAATGAACATGTAGCCTATACCATTAGAGATTTTTTCCTGCTAATTATGATGTCATGTCTGAGTGCTGGTTAATTTTGATGATGTGTAATGTACTAGGAATGTACTACAAGAAACTTGTCTACTAGTGATAATAATAATGTCATTAAAGTTTTCTAGCTAAAAGTTTTAATGACGAATATAATCTTTTAATGATAACAACTCGTTATTAAAGACTGTTTCTCGTAATTAAAAATTTTTAGTTAGAGAAACTTTAATGACACGAGTGTTGTCTTTAATAACATGGTTATTGTAATTATAGGTCGATTTTCTTGTAACGACATATATGTCTAACCCCACATGTCTTGTGTTTTAAGAGAGTTGCATTATTATATAACTCCTTAAATTTCGATAATAGATTTGATTGACAAGAGATAATAATAATAATGTTCAATTTCCTAAAAATGAAGTTTAATTTATATAAAATGGTCTTATACTATTATACATGAGACATATCTTCATCATACTTATGTCATACTACTTAAAACATGATTGGGGGGAGCCCCATGAATAGGATCCGTCTCATAACTTGAGATTATCTCATACTTTTGTTTTTACTAAATTTCTAAATATATGTTATGCAAAATTTTATCAAAATACATTTATTTATAATATCAATATAAGAGAAGCATTACAACATCAAGATTAATAATCACACCATGAATAAGATCAATCAACTCATTACAATTAAAATAAAGGTACTCACTCCAATTTTCAGGTCTAAAATTAGATAAATTTAATAAATAATCATAAAAAATTATTTGATAATGAAGCCAAATGTAGAAAAGCAAACAAATTAACACATAAGCAATAAGAAAATCAATTAACGAAAAAACAGTGGAAATAATACAGGCAAGAAAAATTAATCATAAAGAATCCATTCATTAGTTTCCTCCAAGCACGGATCCCCCAACATTTAGCGAGCCTGAAGCCACGTTTTTGACGGAACCTGTTGCATTGAGGGAGCCATTACCCCCTGATGTGCCATCCAATGTGCCACTCCCATTTAGGGAGCCAGTACCTACATTTGTGATGGCACCTGTAGCATTGAGTGCACCGTTACCCCCCAATATGTCGCTCCATGCGCCATTCCCACTCAGTGTGCCGTTAGCTACACCAAGCACTGAATTGGTCCCATTCAGGGAGCCGGATCCAACCTGTAACAAATGGCGAGTGGCTTCGCTGCAGCTAGCTATCATCACTACAACAATTAAAACGCATGCATGCTTAGTAAGTCCCATGATTTGGGATCACTAAACTGATCTAGTGATTTTCTTTTCTTTTGATTTGGGGGGAAGAAGTATATATAGTTAGAGGGCTTATATATTTTTTGAATTGATGATGGAAAAGTAATGGTACATTTAGGGGTATTTATAGTGTATTTATAGTCGATAGGGCCTTTACTTTAAGTTAGATAAGACTGGCAGCTTGGTCGATGTTAATTGATTAATTAAAAAATAATTATTCAATTTTATTTATTTTTTAAAAATCATTTTAAATAATGGTACCTGCTGATCAACGTGCTCGCCAATTTCAACTAGAGAAGAGACCAACCATGGTTTGAATTTATTATTACTAATAATTCATTCACTCTGTTGGGTTATAGAGCCTGAGTTGGGGAAGGAGTCCAGGGAGCAAGAGGCGCTCGACCAGTTGAGGTCGAGCACTTTCACTCGACCAAGGAGCGAGGTCGAGCGCGTCCAATTCCAGGTAGTACAAGCCGCTCGACCAGTTGAGGTCGTGCACTTCCGATCGACCAAGGAGCGAGGTCGTGCAGTCCTGGGTTTCGGCCAAGATGGGCCAAATCTAGGGTTTTGGCCCAGTTTCATCTTTAAATACCTATTGACTTGTTGTATTTGTGAATCACTCGAAAATCTAGTATATCTCCTGGCTTGGTAGTGCCCCCAGACGTAGTCATTCCTGACGAACTTGGTAACCAAATTTGTGTTCTTTAATTTCTTGTTCTCTCAATTTCTCCATAATTGCAGTTTAATTCCTAACAACTGGTATCTAGAGCATCGGGTTCAAAGGATCGTGTGGGAGCAATTATGATGGCTAAAGGGAAATCGTCTGTTGAGAAATTTGATGGAACAGATTTCAGATTCTGAAAATTGTAGATCGAGGATTACCTGTACGGTAAAGATCTGTATCAACCTTTGGGTTCAAAATCAAAAGATATGAAGGACGACGAGTGGAAGTTGCTGGATAGGAAGGCGATGAGTGTGGTTCGTCTATCGTTATCCAGGAACGTCGCCCTACACAAAGTAAAAGCAAAAACCACGAAGGAGATGTTGGGGATTCTGACTGAGATGTATGAAAAGTCGTCCGCAGCGAACAAGGTTCATCTGATGCGGAGGCTATTCAACCTAAGGATGGCAGAGGATACTGTGGTAGCCAATCATCTCAACGAGTTCAATATGACCATAGCCCAATTGAGCTCGGTTGAGATTGATTTTGATGATGAGGTTCAAGCCCTAATTTTGTTGTCTTCTTTACCAGAAAGTTGGAGTGGGACGGTAACGACTGTTAGTGCTTCAACAGGTAAAGTGAAACTTAAATTTGATGAGGTTAGAGATCTGATCATGAGCGAAGAAATTCGCGATTCTGGAGCATCGTTTCATTCGTGCAGCAGGGCTGGCATAATGGAAGGCTACACTTCTGGGAATTTTGGGAAGGTTTATCTTGCTGATGATGAGCCTCTGGAAATCATAGGGAAGGGAGATGTTCAGATCAAGACACCGAATGGAACTGTCTTGCAGTTGAGAGATGTGAGACATATTCCTGGATTGAAGAGGAATTTACTTTCAGTGGGGCAACTTGATGATGAGGGTTACAATGTGGTCTTTGGTTGCAATATGTGGAAGATATCCAAGGGTGCAATGGTAGTGGCTCGAGGAAATAAGGAGGGAACGTTGTACATGATAGGCAACACTCAGGACATCATTGCTCTTGCAGGTGAAAAGGGGAATGCAGATTTGTGACATTGTCGTCTTGGTCACATGAGTGAGAAAGGGATGAAATTTATGCGTTCGAATGGTAAACTGCCAGACCTCAAGACAGTTGACATCAGGTTATGTGAGGACTGTGTATTCGAAAAACAGAAAAGGTGAGTTTTTCGAAGGGAAGCAGAACCTTGAAGCAGCAGAAGCTAGAGTTGGTCCACAACGACTTGTGGGGTCCAGCACCAGTGACATCTCTTGGTGGAGCATCATATTTCATGACTTTCATTGACGACTCTATGAGGAAGGTATGGATTTATTTTCTGAAAATAAGTCTGATGCCTTTGATGCTTTCAGGAAGTGGAAGGCCCTTGTAGAAACTGAGACGAGTTTCAAAGTGAAGTGTTTGAGATCTGATAATGGTGGAGAGTACGAGCTCCGTGAGTTCAAAGAATTCTGTGAGGCGAATGGAGTTCGAATGGAGAAAACTGTGAGAGGAACCCCCCAGCAGAACGGTGTGGCTGAACGTATGAACAAAATCTTATATGAACGTGCTAGAAGCATGAGATTGAAGTGTGGGCTGCCGAAGATGTTTTGGGCAGAAGTAGTTAACACTGCAACTTACTTGATAAATAGAAGACCCTCAACTCCCTTGGAAAATGGCATACCAGAGGAGGCCTGGTCTGGTAAGGAGGTAAATCTGTCTTTTTTTCGAGTATTTGGGTGTGTTTCATATGTTCATATTGATGCTACTAGTAGAAGTAAATTGAATGCTAAATTTGTTAAGTGTACGTTTATTGGATATGGCGATGATGAACTCGGTTATCGATTTTGGGATGAGGAGAATCGAAAGATAATTTATAGTCGAGACGTCATATTTAATGAATATATTTTGTACAAAGACAGGTCGGGTACATCCAAAGTAGTTGGTTCTAAGACTCAGGTTGTTGAGTTAGACATTTCGAACTCAGGTGGGAGCAAGGAGGCTCAAGATGATCAGGTGATTGTTGAGGAAGAACCACATACACCACCACCAACAATTTCGCTGTGGAGATCCACGAGAGAACATAGATCTCCTGATAGGTATTCACCTTCTCTTCATTATTTATTGTTGACACATGGCGGTGAGCCCGAATGTTATGCAGAGGCTACACATAGTGAGCAGGTAAGTAAGTGTAAACTTGCAATGGATGATGAGATGAATTCGTTGATGACCAACGGAACTTGGGAGCTAGCTGAGCTCCCTAATGGAAAGAAAGCGCTGCATAATAAGTGTGTTTACAGAATCAAAGAGAAGACGGATGGAAGCAAGCGTTACAAGGCAAGACTGGTTGTGAAAGGGTTTCAACAGAAACATGGTATTGATTATACTGATGTTTTTACTCCTGTTGTGAAACTAACTACCATTCAGTTAGTTTTGAGTTTGGTGGCTGCAGAGAACTTGATGTTAGAGCAGATGGATGTAAAAACAGCCTTTCTTCATGGTGACTTAGATGAGGACATCTACATGAAGCAACCAGAGGGATACTTGTCAAAGGAGAACAGTGAGCTTGTTTGAAAATTGAGGAAGAGCTTGTATGGCTTGAAACAAACTCCATTACAGTGGTACAAGAAGTTTGATGGGTTCATGCACGAGATTGAGTTCAATAGGTGTGAGACTGACCATTGTTGCTATTCAAGAGGTATGACAATGGTTATATCATTTTGCTATTATATGTTGATGACATGTTGATAGCAGACTCTAGTGCTCGAGAAGTGAGCAAGTTGAAGAAGCTGTTGTCTGAAAGGTTTGCTATGAAGGACCTTGGAGAGGCCAAGCAAATCTTAGGTATGCGAATCGATTGTGATATAGTTGCAGGAAAGTTGTGTCTTTCACAGTCTGAATACATAAAGAAGGTCTTGAAGAGATTTAGTATGGAAGATGCAAAGCCTGTTCATGTCCCGTTGGGAAGTCAGTTCAAGCTATCCAACAAGGACTCACCTAGTAGCGAAGAGGAGCGGACCTACATGCAAAACACTCCATATGCTTCAGCAATTGGCAGTTTGATGTATGCTATGGTGTGTACAAGACCAGATATTGCACATGCAGTGGGAGTTAGCCGGTTTATGGGTAATTTGGGTAAGCAGCATTGGGAAGCAGTAAAGTGGATCTTTAAGTACTTGAGAGGTACTTTTTTTTGATCGGATAAAGTTAGATGTTAGTAGTTAGTACACCAAGTACCCAAACACTCCACAAATTCACCAAGCCACCTTATAACTCTCATACTCCAATTCGTTTCCAAAGGGAATCGAACCTGGGTCTCCCACTCAATTGAGGAGCCCAGGCATTGTGCTTTGAGAGCAAGAGTGTTGAATTGGCAGGGTATGTTGATGCAGACTTGGCATCCAGTGATCTTGACAAAAGGAGGAGTACAACTGGGTATATATTTACTCTTTGTGGTACATCAATTTCTTGGGCTTCTAAGTTACAGAAGATCGTAGCACAGTCCACTACAGAGGCAGAGTATGTTGCAGTTACTAAGGCTAGTAAGGAGATGGTATGGTTGCAGAATCTTTTGCGTGAATTGGGGAAGGAGCAGAAGAATAGTATTTTGTATAGTGACAGTCAGAGTGCCATTCACTTAGCAAAGAATCCAGCTTTTCACTCAAGGATGAAGCACATTGAGTTCAGGTATCATTACATTCGTTACCTCATTGAGAACAAGATCTTACAGCTAATGAAGATCCGAGGAAGTGAGAATCCTGCTGATATGTTGACTAAGGTTGTGACCTTAGAGAAATTGAAGTTATGCATGACTTCAACTGGCTTTGGAAACTGAGATGAAGGCTTGACACTACTACCAGTGAGAGATACCGTAAAATGGAAAAGACAAGTTACATTTGTAGTCAGTCTCCAGGTGGGAGATTGTTATAGAGCCTGAGTTGGGGAAGGAGTCCAGGAAGCAAGAGGTGCTCGACCAGTTGAGGTCGAGCACTTTGGCTCGACCAAGGAGCGAGGTCGAGCGCGTCAAATTCCAGGGAGCAAGAGGCCCTCGACCAGTTGAGGTCGAGCACTTTCGCTCGACCAAGGAGTGAGGTCGAGTGCGTCCAATTCCAGGGACGACAAGACGCTCGATCAGTTGAGGTCGTGCACTTCCGCTCGACCAAGAAGCGAGGTCGTGCAGTCTGGGGTTTCGGCCAGGATGGGCCAAATCTAGGGTTTTGGCCCAGTTTTTGTTGGGAAATAAGTTGCACAGATCTATTCGGGGTGAATATTTAAATACAAATTTATTTCTTTCAATTATTACTAGCATGAATTAATCCTATATTAATTCAAATAATAATCCAACAACAAATCATGGATATAATTAATTCACGTAAATCCTACGCATGCGGAATTCTACGAGTTTACGTGAACGTACCTCTTGGGATGACAGTGATCTGGCTGATTAGACTAACCAAAAGAACTTCCCAAGTATGCCCTTAATCCTTGTTCGACTATCCGGTGGTAGGACACTTCTGAACAATTAACAAAAGGAAAATAAATTATGTTGCACCACCTTTGTGGATTTACTAATTTTTCCAGCACATGGAATTGTACTTGGGAATGAAAGAATCATCCCCTATTTATAGATAGGTGATGGGCGATTTTTTTGGTAGAAAAACAATGTGGGAAAAAGCTTTTCTTGATCTCCAAGAAATCTTGAATATATCTCCTATATTCTTTTTCCCATAATTATAATATTCCACAAAAATCCCACCTCACCAAGTTATGGTGATTTTCGAAATTTTAGGAAAAGATTCCAAGATTTGAATCTTCTTGAATTTATGAGATATTCTTGTATTTCAAGAAATACATATCTTCCATAATATCTTTTCAAGAAAATCAAGAAAATCTTTCTTTCCCCTTTAATTTCAAAATTTTCGAAACATCTATATAGATAACCAAGTGGGAGATTTCTTGAATTTAATGAGATAATCTTGTATTCCAAGAATACATATCTTCATTCCATAACAAAATTCAAAGAAAATCTTTCTCCCCTTTTACCCATAAATTTCGAAATAAATGAGGAAAAATAAGCAACAATATTTATTTTATTTTAAATACCTTTTTCAGTTATTGGACTATATGTTGGGCTACTCAGGGGGCCTTTAGGAGAATTAAGATTGGACCTTCCAATGGATGTTGAATTATCAATATTGAGCCACAATATTATTCAAGCCCATAAATATTAATTAATCCCACTACATAATTAATATCAGACTATCCATCTTAGCCCATATTACGGTCAATATGGCTCCGGTTATTATTTCGTGTTTAAGCTTATCTAGCCCATTAATTAATTCAAGCCCTTTGAAATAGCTTTCCATTAATTAATATCTTTTGTCCTTGGTCAAGGAACGATTCAACATTATTATCCATACCGAAAACTAATTCCACTTGCAAGATTTGATATGATAAAGCTTATGAACCTCCCAAGGGGGCAAATCAAACAAGCTTACTTGCACACGATTCTCCATATTAAATCTTAGCAATCACATGTGACCAATAATATTGCCCAAGATAAAAAATATTGAATCTCGTTGATTCTCTACCCATGATAAGTCAAAGCAATAATTACCAATCACACGTGATCCTATTTAAAAAATGAAGATTAAGAAATAACGAACCACCGAGGTCTAATTCTTCCTTGTTGGGATTCTCAAGAATTTGTCCTCCCAGAGGTCCTATTCAAAGGCATCAGTCATGCACTAGTGTAATCTCTTGGTCAAGACAAGCCAATCCGAGCCCTACACTTCAACCTTTCACGATGGGGTGTTCATTTCCATCTAGGTCGTGAATGGTGTACTTTTAGTTACAAGGGACTTTTAATTTAATCTTCTGTGATCTGGTATCACTAAATTAACTACAATGTAACACGTCATTTAATTATTGAGCAGCTTATGCAAAGAAATATATGTAACATTCGATAATATTTAAAGCATCGATTGATAAACAATTTATTTCAAAAATAAGTCCGAAATTAGCTTTTGATTATACAAAGTAAAAACATACTTTCAAAGATAATCCCAACAATCTCCCACTTATACTCAAAAGTCCGCTTTTAAGTATACTACAACATGTCTCATGTAGTTCCTATTTCGTGACATCTAATGTCACCTACACGAACCTAATAATTTCTCCCACTTATACTCAAAGCAGATTGACAACGGTCTTGACACCCATTCCTTCCACATGTCTCTCGAATGTATTCAGAGGCAGACCCTTTGTGAATGAATCTGCTAGGTTGTCTTCCGACGCTATCTTTGCCACATCTATATCTCCTCTCTTAACGATATCTCGTATAAGATGGTATTTCCTTTCAATGTGTTTCTTTGGCTTTGTGGGCTCTTGGTTCCTTGAATTTGCAGAATCGCCCAAGATTATCACAATAAACAAAGGATTCTATTTGGCAAATTGAACTACATTCAAGTCCACTAGAAAGTTCTTGAGCCAAATCGCTTCTCTCGCTGCCTCGCAAGCAGCTACATATTCGGCTTCCATGGTAGAATCTGTGACGCATTTCTGCTTGACGCTTCTCCATGTCACGACTCCTCCCCCCATGCAAAACACACTACCGGAGGTAGATTTTCTGGAGTCTATGTCTGATTGGAAATCCGAGTCCGTGTAACCGATGGGGATTGGACTATCTGCCTGGTAAATCAACATTCTATCCCGAGTTCTTTTCAGATACTTCAGAATGTTTTTAACTGTCGTCCAATGCTCTTTCCTCGGGTTACTTTGATATCTTGTCACCATGCCAACGACAAAGCAGATATCCGGTCTCGTACACAGCATTGCATACATAAGGCTTTCGACAGCCGAAGCATAAGGAATACCTCTCATGTCATCTATCTCCTTTTGCGTCTTAGGGGACATTTTCTTGGATAGATGGATTCCATGTCTGAAAGGTACGAAGCCTTTCTTGGAATCTTGCATGCTGAATAGTTTCAAGACAGTGTCTATGTATGAAGCTTGCGATAAGCCTATCATCCTTTTCTTGCGATCTCGAGTGATCTTGATCCCAAGGATGTGTCCGGCTTCCCCTAAGTCCTTCATAGCAAACTGTTTTGAAAGACATGCCCTTACGTCTGATAACACCTTCACATCGTTCCCGATGATCAGAATGTCGTCTACGTATAGTACTAAGAATACCAATGCGATTCCGGACACACTTTTTTATACACACAACTTTCAAACTCGTTTTGATCGAACCCATAAGACTTTATAACATGATCAAAACATTGGTTCCAAGCTCTGGATGTCTGTTTGAGTCCGTAAATGGACTTCATGAGCTTACAAACTAGGTGTTCTTGGCCTTTTTCAATGAAGAATTGGGGTTGTTGCATATAGATCTCTTCATAAAGACTTCTGTTAAGGAAAGCTGTCTTGACATCCATTTGCCAGATTTCAAAGTCAAGATGCACAGCAATCGATAAGAGAATTCGGATGGACTTAAGCATGGCTACAGGCAAAAAGTTTCCTCATAATCGATCCCTTCTTTCTGAGTATAACCTTTCGTCACTAGTCTTGCTTTGAAGGTTTCCACCTTCCCGTCCGGTCCTCTTTTCCTCTTATATACCCACTTGCAACCAATGGGTTTGACCCCATTAAGTGGTTCGACTAGCTCCCACACTTTGTTATGAAACATAGAACCCATTTTGGCTTTCATTGCTATTTGCCAAGAATCTGCATCCTTGTCTTGGATTGCCTCGTCATATGTCCATGGGTCTGATTCGTCTTGTCCGTGAATCAAGTCCGAGGACTCTCCTATTCCCATGAATCTCTCGGGCTGTTTCACAACCCTCCCACTACGACGAGGTTCCGGTTGTGTAAGTGTGTCATTTGGTATATCATCTTGTACAGTTGGCATTGAGGTTTGCCCTCTTAGCTCATTTAAGGTAATCTCACTTCTGGGTCTTCTTTCGTTCATATAGTCTTCTTCCAAAAATCTAAAGGGTGCTTACTACCACCTTTTTGATCTTCGGGACCATAGAACATACACCCTTTTGTTCCTCGGGGTATCCTACAAACAACCTTAATTCTCGATCGAGGATCCAATTTTTTTCGCTTCCTTGTCCAACAAGTAGGCGGGACACCCCCAAATCCTCATGTGTCTCATACTCAGGCTTGCTTGGGTCCACAATTCTTTGGGAGTTTTGGGAACCGATTTGGATGGCACCAAGTTCAAAATGTAAGTGTTGTTTCAAGGCATGACCCCGTAAGCGACTTGGGAAGATCCAAGATAACTCATCATAGATCTAACCATTTCCAAAAGAGTTACGTTTTCTTCGCTCTGCAACCCCGCTTTTGTTGAGGGGTTCCGGGCGATGAAGTGGGATGCAATCCCTTCATCGATAAGTAGTTCAAAAACTCATATTTGAGGTATTCGCTTCCTCCGATCAAATCGTAGAGACTTGATACGTTTTTCCCTATGATTCTCTCGCTTGAGCCTTAAATTCTTTGAATTTCTCAAAGGTCTCGATTTATGCTTCATAAGGAAAATATAACCGTACCTTGAGTAATCATCAATAAAAGTGACAAAATACTCATAACCTCCTCTTGCTTTGGTTGACATTGGACCACATACATCTGTGTGAACGATCTCTAACACTACTTTGGCTCTATTCCCCTTGGCTCCAAATGCCCTCTTGGTCATTTTACCCTCCAAACATGATTCGCAGGTTGGAATTGGTTCAACTTGGAGAAACTCTAGTGAACCTTCTTTCACCAACCTTTGGATCCTCTTTGGATTTATATGACCTAATCTTAGATGCCAAAGAAGTGTCTCGTTCACGTCTGATGAACGTTTTTTTTCTCGGAAATAATTGATGTGTTATAGGATGCATTTCGTGAGTGGTGTGCACAGTTAATTGTATAGAGATAACGTTCCATGACAGATAAATTTATCAAAAAGAGAAATGGTAACAACTTTATTAAAAGTAACCGAATATCCATCATGAAAAAGTTTAGAAACTGAAATCAAATTCTTTCTAAAATTCGGAACATAAAGAACATCTCTTAAAATTAAAACTCTTTCTTCAAAAGACAGGTGCACTTCTCCCACTGCTGCATCGCCCAGTGTGATGAGGACCTCACTCCTACTAAGTTGCCGGGTCCGCTTGAACCCCTATAATGTGAAACAAACATGATCAGTGGATCCCGTATCCACCACCCATAAATGGGAGGCATACGCCGCTAAACAAGTTTCAACAACTAGTGCGTGAGAATTACCTTTCTTTCCATTCCTTTTTGGGTCCGAAGCAGCTAACCTCCAATGTCCTTTTCTCACCGCAATTAAAACATTTTCCTTTTGGTCCTTTTTTGACACCCAACCAGCTAACTGTCTTTTTCTCACTTTTTTTAGTGATGAGTTTGCTTTGGTTCTGACCACTTTCCTTTTCTTGAGACTTGCCTTCCACTGGTCTAGATCTCGAGAAAAGACTTTTGGTCACCAATGCTTCGTCTTTCTTTCCTAAATGCTTCTCTATTTTATCCTAGGCTTCTTGTAGGATATCCATAGTAAACATGTGATCACTCATCACAAAACTACAAAATAAAATCCATCGAAGCTTCTTGGTAGAGTTAGCAGCGAAATTGATTTGGGCCTCATCACAATACTTAGTTAGAGATAAGCGCTTTTTCAAAATGGTGTTTAATCGAGAACATGCTCCCTTCGGGTGTTCCTCAACCATCTTTTTGCCCACGTCGTCATTTTTAAACCGATTGATCATGCGGTCTTTTGTTAAAAACATTTCTTCAAGACTTTGCATAATTTCTGCAGCAGACTCAACACCTTCATGAATGTGTCTCAAATCATCAGACAGTGAGGTCAAGATTACACGTTTCATGGGTTCATTGGTCTGCTCCCAAATATTATACTCATGTCTTTCCGCATTAGGTGATTCAACAGTAGGCTTACGTGGCTTGGGTACATCAAGAACCCAATAATGTTCTTGTGTAGGTAGGACAAAACTCATATTTCGTTTCCAAACATTATAGTTTTCGCCAGTTAATTGGTGTTCTTTGAGTGTATATAACAGTGGATTAAAAGGTTGCGACATGATGAACTGAAATAAACAATAATATGCATAAGCACAAATATATCACAAGGTTTGATCACATGCATCATATTAAAATCTCAAAAAATATGAACATGCATGACCAACATCTCAAAAACAGTTTAAATAAGTCATGTGGGGTGGGTCATTATTTAAACACATTCAAGCGAGGTTACAAACAAACGATTTACAAACCTTTAATATCCAGATTAATAGTTGGCTCACTTGACCAATATAAAATTGAGAGGGGGACTTGGGGAAGTATATGCATATCAATTTTATACCTAAGTAATAAATATGAATAAATACAGGATTATTATTTCAGTATTGAGCGAGCCTCGTGGAGGGTCATCGCCGCCACTAATAATAACCCACAATCATCCATTTGGAATTCATTCATGTGAAAGCTATCTTTTGACGAAATCTCTCGTGAGGGAATTTCTCCAAAAGAATTCACAAATAAATAAATCATGGAGGTCAAAATTAATTCAATTTTATTATCAGGAATAAAATTGTCAATTAATTATTTAAACATACTTAGTAATTTTTGAAGGTGAGATTTTTCATTGGGTAACTCTCATGCAAAACACATTTAAACAAATTAAATAAAGCATAAGATAACACAATAATAAATCAAGCAAAGCGAAAAATAAACATATTGGGTACAAATTATCCAATTGTCATGGTTTAATTTTTTTGGCTTGATCTTGAAGAAACAAATCTTGAATTTCTCCCACTCGATCGTCTAAAAAAAAATACTCGATCTCGAAATGCCACGCCTAAGCATTTCGGCCGGGATGCACACCAGCGTCCGGCGGCCGTGGCCGTCGGCCTCATTAGCCTCGGCGTGGCCCGCCCGGCCCGTGCCTTAACGCGCCTCGGCGGCGTCAGGTAAGTCCCTGCCTGCGCCCGCGAACCTCGGCAATCCCTTGCGTCTCCTTGCCTGGCGCTTGTATAGCTTAACATCGCCCCCGTCCGTAGACCCATTGCGCCGCGGTGCGGCGTCGCTTCTTTCCGAAATGTCCGATCCTCGCCGCGCTTTCATTTTCGGCCTCGCCCCACTCCCGTGCGCACCTGCGCGCGTCCGTGTCGCCAGCGTGCCTCCCACCAGCGCGTTTTCATGACAGCGTGCCACCTGCCTTGCCAGGTTCTAGATTTTATCCTTTAATTCGCCGTCTCCCGTCTTACGTTTAGATCCGGTTAAAATTTTATTTACAAAAAATAAATAAACCTAGATATGAACTAGTCTATTACATTGATGAGATCCAACAAATCTAATCTGCTTGCATGGATTTTCTCATGAGGCAAAAGCGAATCCAAGCTAATCGAATTAAAAACCACAATTTATATGCATGCATAAATAAACACATTAAATTCCATGACAATTGGATACCGCAAAACAGATCTAGCAATTTACTATCCAATTTCAAATTTAATGTCGATTGAATTAAATTACAATTTAAAAAATTGAGGCTAAACCGTGACTCGATGCGGTTGTTGGGGAATAAGTTGCACAGATCTATTCGGGGTGAATATTTAAATACAAATTTAATTCTTTCAATTATTACTAGCATGAATTAATCCTATATTAATTCAAATAATAATCCAACAACAAATCATGCATATAATTAATTCACGTAAATCCTACGACATGCGGAATTCTCTACGAGTTTCGTGAACGCGTACCTCTTGGGATGACAAAGTGATCCGGGTGATTAGACTAACAAAAGAACTTCCCAAGTATGCCCTTAATCCTTGTTCGACTATCCCGATGATAGGACAACATGAACAATTAACAAAAGGAAAATAAATTATGTTGCACCACCTTTGTGGATTTACTAATTTTTCAAAGACATGGAATTGTACACAGGAATGAAAAGAATCATCCCTATTTATAGATAGGTGATGAAATTTATTTTTTTTGGTAGAAAAACAATGTGGGAAAAAGCTTTTCTTGATCTCCAAGAAATCTTGAATATATCTCCTATATTCTTTTTCCCATAATTATAATATTCCACAAAAATCCCACCTCACCAAGTTATGGTGATTTTTGAAATTTTAGGAAAAGATTCCAAGATTTGGATCTTCTTGAATTTATGAGATATTCTTGTATTTCAAGAAATACATATCTTCCATAATATCTTTTCAAGAAAATCAAGAAAATCTTTCTTTCCCCTTTAATTTCAAAATTTTCGAAACATCTATATAGATAATCAAGTAGGAGATTTCTTGAATTTGATGAGATAATCTTGTATTTCAAGAATACATATCTTCATTCCATAACAAAATTCAAAGAAAATCTTTCTCCCCTTTTACCCATAAATTTCAAAATAAATGAGGAAAAATAAGCAACAATATTTATTTTATTTTAAACACCTTTTTCAGTTATTGGACTATATGTTGGGCTACTCAGGGCGCCTTTAGGAGAATTGAGATTGGACCTTCCAATGGATCTTGAATTATCAATATTGAGCCACAATATTATTCAAGCCCATAAATATTAATTAATCCCACTACATAATTAATATTGCACTATCCATCTTAACCCATATTACAGTCAATATGGCTCACGGTTATTATTTCCCGTGTTTAAGATTATCTAGCCCATTAATTAATTCAAGCCACTGAAATAGCTTTCCATTAATTAATATCTTTTGTCCTTGGTCAAGGAATGATTCAACATTATTATCCATACCGGAAACTAATTCCACTTGCAAGATTTGGTATGATAAAACTTATGAACCTCCCAAGGGGGCAAATCAAACAAGCGTACTTGCACACGATTCTCCGTATTAAATCTTAGCAATCACATGTGACCAATAATATTGCCCAAGATAAAAAGTATTGAATCTCGTTGATTCTCTACCCATGATAAGTCAAATCAATAGTTACCAATCACACGTGATCCTATTTAAAGAACGAAGATTAAGAAATAACGAACCACTGAGGTATAATTCTTCCTTGTTCAGTTCTGAAGAATTTGTCCTCCTGTAGGTCCTATTCAGTGCATCAGTCATGCACTAGTGTAATCTCTTGGTCAAGACAAGCCAATCCGAGCCTTACACTTCAACCTTTCACGATGGGGTGTTCATTTCCATCTAGGTCCTGAATGGTGTACTTTTAGTTACAAGGGACTGTTAATTTAATCTTCTGTGATCTGGTATCACTAAATTAACTACAATGTAACACGTACGAATTATTGAACAGTTATGCAGTAAATATATGTAACATTCGATAATATTTAAAGCATCAGTGATAAACAATTTATTTCAGTAAATAAGTCCGAAATTCGGTTTTGATTATACAAAGTAAAAAGCACATTTTCCAGTATAATCCCAACAGTTTCATCTTTAAATACCTATTGATTTGTTGTATTTGTGAATCACTCAAAAATTTAGTATATCTCCTGGCTTGGTAGTGCCCCCAGACGTATTCATTCCTGACGAACTGGGTAACCAAATTTATGTTCTTTAATTTCTTGTTCTCTCAATTTCTCCATAATTGCAATTTAATTCCTAACACACTCCACATGGTGTATTAATTAATCTGCAGAATCCTAAACATGCTATACACAAACAATTTCGCGGCCAAACTTTTGTTTAAGCAAGCTCTACCCCCAACAAGCACACTGCTTAATTTCCTCTTAATTCAGTTATCTTGATTCAAAAAATGTATAAAAACATTTTCTTACAAAAATATATGCAAATATTTAAAAAATTTCTAATTTTTTTATCGGGCAAATGGTGAATCTAACTGATCATGACCTCACGGTATAGATAGAATTTACTTACTACCATCAATCCGCGACTCGAACCCAATTCATTTTTTTTTTAATTTATATATAATTTGCTTATAATTAATTTTAGATTCATTCCATGATTAATATGTAGTAAATTCACATACTTTTATTTGATAGCTCAACTTACATATATGAATTTTTCTAGATAACAAGATCAATTTTATGTACATGTCGAATGTTGTTACTTAAGTATATTAAGTAAATGACTAATGTAATACAAATTATTTTTTTAACTCCATAAAAATTTAATTATTATATGTAATATGCATTTTAAATATTTTTTTTTTATCTATTAAGTTGGGCCCCCCTAATTCGAATTGCTGGCTCCTTCAATGATTCTACTCATATTAAAATATTTACTTGATGGGTCTCCTCCCTAAATAGTGGAGTCAAAACTGTCCACGAGTGAAAGGGGTATTGATGCAGGGAGAAGCATGAACTACACAAACTAACAATCTTCTCAATCTCCGTTGATTACAATCATTGGAATACCGACAAAGAGGAATACAAGAGAAACTCTCTCTCAATATTTTTCAATTCATCAAGCAACTTAACTGAATGAAAAGATTACAAGACTGACTCTTAAATAGAAAAACCCTAACACTAATTACGAAAATATAATAAATACTAATAAATTACATTAATTACTAATTTCCTAATTAAATCGTAATTACAATAAAGTAAGATCTTCATCGCGATCTCATCTCCATCATTCTCTCCCTCTTTGAAACGATTCGCCCTCGAATCGACATTGATCTCATCTCCAGAGGAATAAAAGAAAGCCACCAAGTAATTGATCCCAAATATATCGGATGTTCGAGTGTGGCTTACAACTTTGAGGCGATCGTAATATGTCCGAGAAGTGCCAACAAAATAACTATCATTAATTATAAAAAAATAATAGTTATTTCGTGATTCTGAACCTTCATCATCACGGTCGAACTCATCGGACGCCATTTTAAGGCTTGGGAAAAGTGCCTGGTAATTGTGTCTTCCGTATCAAAATTTTGGTACGGCTCGTCTTCAGGCTCAGTGTCATATATAGGAAGCACATAATCAAATATGAACGGCTCTTCATCATAAATAGGTGGTCCATCATAACCACAATTCTCAACATAATCTCCAGGCTCAAATTTCCCAAAAACATTAAATGGTCCAAGAAATTCATCATTAAATTTTAAATTTGGCCTAAATTGTTGTTCATATGCATACGTCCAAACTTGGATATTTTCACTATCAAAGTTAGGATGAATTAAAATAAATGAAATTGACTCCAAACCTATGTACAAGCTCGAACTTTAAGATATATAAGATTGAGTCCTTTCAGATATAGGTTGTTGTAGAGTTGAGTTAAAGTTTGAAGATGGTCTTATTCTACCTGGCTACTAATTAATTATTAGGCTAATCAAATTAATTAATATATGGGGATCTTTTTTATGATATGATGGATAGATGGTAGTGGGTAACAAGTTCTCTAATAATATTTAGGAAAATCTTTAAACAATTACATATATTCATAAGAAAATCTTTATATATATATTTTTTTAATCAAGATCATTGAAGAGGAAAGAAGCACACTTGCTGTAGTAGAACTTGCATAAACAATAATGTAGCGGATTGAAATTGGTATAAGCACGTCATTGATCTGCAGGCACCATTACGTGAAATTAATGTGAGAAAATAATGAAAGTAGAATAATTAATGGCTAATCTATTAATTACAACAAAGCTGCCTGTCTTAATCCAACTTATAAAGCAAAGATCCGATCGACTATAAATATCCCCAAAACACAAATAATAAGCAAAGAAGGATAATTAATTGTTGCCTCCCGAGTTGTCTTCCAAATTAGTTTCTTTATTCTCGGTAGCTAATGGTCCCAATCGACGTACAAAATTATTGGAAATTTTATAGCCATGTTGAAAAATTCCATAACCAATTTTTTTTAATTGTAGTGTATACCATTAGGGAATTTTGCCTGCTAACTATAATGTCATGTCGAATGCTGGTTAATTTTGATGACGTGTAGTTTACGAAGCATGTCTAGACCATTTTCAACTAGAAAAGAGGCCAGCCATGCTTTGAATTTATTATTACTAATAATTCATTCACTCCACATGGTGTATTAATTAATCTGCAGAATCCTAAACATGCTATACACAAACAATTTCGCGGCCAAATTTTTGTTTATGCAAGCTCTACCCCCAACAAGCACACTGCTTAATTTCCTCTTAATTCAATTATCTTGATTCAAAAAATGTATAAAAACATTTTTTTACAAAAATATATGCAAATATTTAAAATTTTTCTAATTTTTTTTATCGGGCAAATGGTGAATCGAATTCATGACCTCATGGTATAGATAGAGTTTACCTACTACCATCAATCCGCGACTCAAACCCAATTCGATTTTTTTTTTAAATTTATATATAATTTGCTTATAATGAATTTTAGATGCATTCCATAATTTATAGTAAATTCACATATTTTTATTTTATAGTCAACTTACATATAATTTTATATACATGCTGAATGTTGTTACTTAAATATATTAAGTAAATGATTAATGTAATACACATTATTTTTTTAAGTCCATAAAAAATTGATTATAATACACTACAAAAAGGTGGGTTTTAACGACGGAATTTAGCGACGGATTCAATTACTGTCGCTACTAGCGACAGTTTTAGCGGCGGTCATAGTCAAACGGTCAGTCTCCGGATTTAGTACCCGCCGCTACTAGCGACGGTTTTTCGAACCGGGTCAAATCGGGGCATTTAGCGACGGTTATATCCGTCGCTAAAGTCAGACCCGGAGCACGAAGCATCTCGGCAGTTGGACCACCGTCCAGTCGAGTTTAGCGATGGTTGTTTGAATAGAGCGACGGTTTTTACCGTCGCTAGTAGCGACGGATATTAAGTATCTGTTGCAAAACCGTCGCAAAATTTTGATTATATAAGCTACGATTCAACATTCAGATGCGATTCTTTCGCTTAGAAAATCATCCACCGCCGTCGCCGTACGCCGTTCGTTGTCACCGTCCTGAGCATTCGGTGCTCGTGGTTCAATTCATATCGTCGTACTCTTCCTTTTGACGGTATTTTTTCTACATATAAGTCAATTACATATATTTATTTCAATTATGTATATGCATGTTAGTATAATTATGTGATAGATTAATGGTTAGAATTGCTGGATTGATGGTTGACTAGAATAGTTAGAATTGTTTATTTTATGATTATATATGTGTTATATATGTGTGATAAAATTATTAGAATTGTATATTTTATTAGAATTGTTAGATTGATGATTGACTATAATGGTTAGAATTGTTAGATTGATGATTGACTAGAATTATTAGAATTGTTTTATGATTATATATGTGATATATATGGGATATAATGGTTAGAATTGTTATATTGACGGTTGACTAGAATGGTTAGAATTGTTAGATTTATGGTTGACTAGGATGAATATGTAATAATACAATCGAAATTCTGTCAAAATTTAGGCGCGATTTTAATTAAATTATTAAAAAATATAATGAATTTGTTTAATATAATGCAGATGAGTACTAGCCAAGGCAGCAGTGGATGAGGCAGCGGAAATGGTCGAGGCAGAGGTGGTGGTGGTGGTCGGGGCAACGGGTCCATTCTTTTGAGCACCAGGAAGAATAGGGTCCTGAGACCGACGGTGAACCTGAACAGAGGCGCCGCCAGCTCGCAGCAACCGTCCCCGGCAGGGTCATCTCCAGTGGGGTCGAGCTTAGGCTCGGCCTCTATTCACCGTGGCTCAGCCGCCACTGATTGATTAGCGATCGATCTGAGTCAGGGAAAGTAAGTTATAATTTTTAATTACTTATTAATTTGTTTAGTAATTATAAAATTAATTGTTAATTATATTTATTAATTTTTTATTATATTTCAGCATCATACCCGGTCATGAGGCTTCCACTCTCGTCACCAACTTCTTCTTGCGAGTTGGAATTGCAATGGGGGCCCACTGTTGGAGAGGCGTGTCTGAAGAACAACGTCAGCTCTACTTCGACGAGTTTAGGGTACGTACAATAATTGATTACTTATTTTAATTTAATATATAATATGTATTGTTATATAAATTTAATAAAGTTTGTGTTAATGAAATGCAGAAATAGACGAGGTGGGCGGATGGTATGACACCGGCAGATTTCTACAGGCCGTTCTGTAAGCTTGCCGCTGCCCGATACAAGATTATGCTTTATAGGTGGCATGCTGGGTGGAGGGATGAAGGGCTGGATATGACGGAGGACCTCGGGAGTGTGGGACTCGATTGTGGCGGTTTGGAGCAATCCCGCATACCAGGAGATGTGCTGGAAGAATCGCCAAAACCGCCTGAGCCAGCAAGGAGAAGATGGGGGCGTCGTTGTGCACAAGACCGGATCCCGGTCGATTCTAGAGCACAGCATGGCGGAAGTAAGTAATATAATTTATTTAACTGTACAATATTTAAGTTCATAATTAATATGTATATGTACTTTATTTGATAATAGGAACGACGGCTCGGACGCCCTCTAGATGCTCTTGAGACTCTTGCACTCGGTCACCCCTACGAAGAGGATACGAGGACCTCCACCTACAGTTGCAGCACCCACGTGCACGTAAGTAATTAATGTTGTATTTTATAATTATTACATCTGATCTTAATTATAATATTTAATTTTTACAGAGAGCAGTTCGAGATAGAATCGAAGCTGCCAGCCAGGCCCAGGTGGGTGAAATGTCAGGTTCAAATCCACCAGTTCCTCAAATTAATTTGAATCAGATCTATGTGGAGGAGGCCGACATCCATAGAAAGCGGGTTCTCGGGTACAATACTAACACATTAAAATATAAATACATAATTAATAATTAATATTAAAATAATTATATAATTAAAAACACAACACCTCTCCATTGATGATATTAATAGGCAAACGAGGAATAGGCGTCCGGGATGAAGTTGGGACGTTATTATCACCTTCAGCATTCATCTACATAAAATATAAAATATATAAATTAATTAAATTATATAAAATACAACTAACTATAAATAAATAAACGAAAAAAAATTAAAGTATTTACCGTTATATCAAAAAATACAGATGAAATTGACTTGTTTGCGTTCCTTTCTGACGAGATTGATTGACCATATGTGCAGGCCGCGGGGTATTTATAAAATTGGATTTAGCAAAGGATATGTGAAATCCGTCGCTAAATCCGTCGATAAAGCGGACCCAATTAATGACAGCGGCGCCCAACGGGCAGGTTTCTTCGTTTTCTGCATCATTTAGCGATGGATTTCAAAATTCCGTCACTAAGACCGTCGCTAAAACCGGTGATTCGAATTAACCGTCGCTGAACCGTCGTATTCAGCGACGATTTGTTTTTCCGTCGCTAAGAATGGTGGATTTGACCTTCTAACTATTTTCGTCGCTAAATCCGTCGCGAGTAGCGACAGTAGATATATCCGTCGTTAAACACTACTTTTTTATTGTAGTGGATTAGGATTCTGGGGATTAATTAATAGACAATGTGGAGCTGATTATTAGTTATAAATTAAAAGCATGGTTAGCCAGTTGAAATTGTTATGCACGTCTATGATCTGCAAGCATCATTACTTGAAATTTATTTAAGAAAATAGATAATTTACGTAGAATATCAATAATTTGCTAAGCAAAGCCCCGATCAACTATAAATACCTCTAAATATGCCATTACTTTTTGAGTAACAATGTGAACCAGGTTCACACATGAACTCTATCATTATTATGCATAAAAACTATTATTGTTATGCATAAAAACTTTCACTGTTTAAAAATATAAAACATTTTCTAAACAGTGATTATTTTTGTTCATAACAGTGATAATTTTTATACATAAGAAACATGCATAAATTGTAGATTTCACTGAAATGTCCGATTTACCCTTGTACCCAAATATAAAAGCCTCAGATATTTAATTGCGAGCTAATATGTTGTTTTAATAATGGTCATGTCCATATTTTTTTACCATATTCGATATATTGTTCCCAAAATTCTTGCACCACATCTGCAAGGAAATTGGACGAACATGAAGATCTCATTCTTTTGATAATTTTGTCTTTTTTGCTTCATTTTTAACTAGAAATGTGATTAGTCTTTTCAAGAATGAATTTTGACTCAAGTTATTAAGTTCTGGAGATATAAAAAATAATTTCATGAAAGGGGCTATTAATTAATATCTCTACACAAAGCTAGCCTGCTTTCTAGAAAATAAAAATATTATTCAATCAAATTATAAAATCTAAACAATCAGTATAATCATTATTGAACATCCTCCAAACGATCAATATGCCTACACTAGTTGATGTTCTTAAACACAGGACTATCAACTAATATCATAACACAAAGCTAACATATATTTTAGAAAATAAAAAAAATACTATTTAATCATATGATCAAAGCTAAAAGTTCAACATAATCCTTGTTGAACATCCTCCAAATAAACAACATATTAATCTAATCGTCATTGTTTTGAGCTGTCAATTTCTGGTTGTACGCTTCCAATTCTTTCATGTAAGCTTCCACCAATACAACAACTTTCTCATCATATCCAACAACCAAGAATGATACACCAAAAGGCCTCACACCACTAAGAAAAGCCATAAAATCAAGAGTTTAAAAGATGTGTGGTTCACACCACCATAAGAAAAGCAATAAATCCCAGAATGCTTGAATAAACAAACTATAAAACATTGCTCCAATCTCTCCAACAATATAAGACATAAGAAAAGCTTTGAAATATATGCTATTGGAAACGCACAAAACCAATGTGTGGTTCCATTTTTGGACATCTTTGATATCTCTAACTTCTTATTAGCTCACATCCAAATTGCAATATCTTTCTTTTCTTAAAAAATTAGGCATGTAACTAGATTAGGTATGTAATTAGGCATTTGAAAAAGAATCCACAGCTGGTGCAGCAACACCAGAATTATGACTTTATAAAATGGTTTTTATATTTCTGAATCATATCATATGGCGAACATGAAAATCCAATAGAGCACAATGCATAATTACACCATAGAAAAAGGGTAAAAAGCAAACTCGTTTGTTCTTTGCTCTCAATATTGGGTCTGGATACTCCACTATTGACAAGGGCGACCCTTCCGATCTCGACATACCTCTTGACCGACATTTTGGAGATGTGACTGTGTGCTGTGTGAGTACCTCTTGAACGACATCTCTGCATCACACACGTCATAAAAAACATGAAAAAACAAGTTTTTTTTTTAATTTCATTTCTTTCACAAATAAAATTTTTCTAATTAGATATTATTTGTAATCAAATTCTTCTAGTTAATTTTTTTTATCTATTAAAATAATAATCAAATTACACATGATATTATTATTGTAATTTTTAATAATTCTTGTGAGTTATTAAAAAAAGAATTTTTTTTTGTAATTTTTAATAATTCTCGCGCATTATTAAAAAAAGAAAAAAGGCAAATGAATACACGTTGCATATACTAAACACTATTGTATATACCAAAAAAATTACATATACAAAAAAATATTGCATATACACTAAAGACATTTCACACACTGAAAATATATTGCATACACGTAACTTACATTGCATACACGTAAATTACATTGCACACACGTGTGAAAAATTGAAACACACGTAAAAAATTGTATATACACTTGAGCAAAATGCATTTTCCCGTTGCATATATGTCTAGAAAAAAATTTAATCATTCTTCCGCCCCTTGAAAAAATCATATTTGGGAATAAAATTCCCCCTAAAAATCTTCTACAGAAAACATTGAAACTGCATCTCCATGAGTCTCCAAAAACCAAAAATTTCCCAAAATCTTCCGCCCCAAATCTTCTGCAAAATTCACGAAAAATCACAAAAAAAAAAAAAAAAAACAACAACAACTGAATAATCAGGCCAACAATCATCTTCACACACACACAACAAAATCTGCATCTCCATAAAAAATTAAAACAAATAACTCATCACAGTCGCCGCCATCCTTCCACACCTCCCACCGCCGCCGTCCACGTGCCGCCTTCCATCACCATTCCCACCACCCACAGGTCCGCCATCCACACCCCACCCCCCCACCCCCCACCAAACCATCGCCGCCCCCCAGATCCACATGCGCCGCCCCCATCCTCGCCTAGATCCACAACCAGAAACCCTTAAAACACCATCACACCTTTGACGCCACCTCAGATCGGTCAAATTCGCCACCTCCACCACCCCGCTTCGCCTCCTCTATAGCAGATGAGGGCATAATAGAAATTTTTTTGTACCTACTTGCTATTTTGAAACGATTTTGTATCTAGTTGCTAGAGAGGGGAATTTTTGTGTACCCCCTAGCAATTACCCCAAAAGATGCCCCCTCAAGCAATGGGGTACAATCAACTTTTAAAATAGCAACTAGCTACAAAAAAATGGAATATAATACCCTCCGTAATAATTTATATTTACATTTGCACACCTCCCACTTCAACACGTCTCTCTCTCTTCAATCCCATCACTTTTTCCATCTTCTCTCTCTATACTATTTTCTCTTGTTTCTCTCTCTCTACACTTCAAACTCATCTCTTCTCTCTTTCTCTCTCTATGTTTTTTGACAGAGGCAGAGGCGGAGGTGGGGGGTGGTGATGGACAGTGGCGGTGGTGATTTGACAGAGGTGGATATGGGGTTTTTGGACGGACAGATGAAAAATCCCGGGGGGTGGGGGTGGGGGGGGGATGGCGGCGGCAGAATGGATCTAGGGTATTCAGGTGTAGGATGAGGCGGCGGCGGCATATTTTTTGGGGGATGGGTGGCGGCGCGATGGCGGAAGCGAAGATGGCGGAGGGTGAAGGCGGAGACAATAGGTGGTGGTGGTGGGGGGGAGGGTTTCAAGATTTGGGGAGTATTTTTTTTGTTATTTATTGATTTATGTTTTGGGGATGATGTTGTGGATGGCGGTGGCGGGGATGGTGTTTGGATGGAGGCAGTGGTGGTGTATTTTGGACGGAGGCATCATTTGTGGCGGAGGTGGAGGCGGATCTAGGTTTGAAGATTGATTCAAATCTTCAATTGATATTAGCAGGTACTAATTTATTCATTATCTGGCTTGAAGCTTGATTCAAATCTTCAATTTATTTATGTGAGTGCTTCCAAAATGGTCTTTTTTTAAAAAAAATTCATGATTTGTTTGAAGAATGAATGGAGGATTTTTTTTTTTTTTTTTGTTCATAAATTCCAACATTTTGTTTTGAAGAATGATTTGTTTGAAGAATGAATGGAGGATTGACAACTTGTGAGCCCAGATATGATTTTTGGGGATTTTTTCTAGGCACATATACAATGGGAAGATGCAATTTTTTTACGCTTGTGTACAATGTAATTTACATCTACGCAATGTAATGTACGTGTGTGCAATGTTTTTTTACCTATATACAATATTTTTTTATATGCAATGTGTTTTTTATATGCAATGTTTTTTTAATACAATGTTGTTTTATTATATACAATGTAAATTAAGTATATGCAACTTTTTATTATTGGACACGTCGTATTTTATAGGTTTATAATTTTTTTTTTATTTTTGTTATTATTAAAAATAAGAAATAATTATATTTATTTAAAAACTGTAAAAAAATTTCAATTTTTTTCTATAATTAAATGTAAAAATTGTAAAAAATGCACAAAAATTACAATAGTAATATCATTTCAAATATTAAAAAATATATAAATATTATTTTAATTTTTGTGCCTATCTATATATAACATAAAATATAGAAAGCAAAAATAAAAAAACATAAATAAAATTCCTAGTAGACTGGTTGATGATAAGTTTGTGAAAGATGACTAGTTGTCAAATCAATTTGTGTCAGATACCTTCTCTCACAAAAACCTGCAAAGCAGAATTAAGTAGGGAAAAAAAAACAAAAAACAAAAATCAAAGAAAAAAAATAAGGGCATACTAGACAAATCACAAATCTCAAAAAGTAAATTGTAGTGGACTGTTATTCCCTGTTTTTTATTGTAGTATAATATTTTTATCCCAATAACTAGAAGATACGATTCTATCTACAGAAGAGCGAGATAGCCCAGCAGCCAGCATAGCCGAAATTAGAAGGTGCCACTAATCTCTGAAGAATAACAATTGTAAATTTTGCCTTTTCATTAGATGTGTAAATTTAACTTTAAAACAAAAATTGAGTAAATGGATTAATAAATAATCTACTATGAAGTAAATTTGTACATTCAAAATGAGCTGGCCGTTTTGCTCTTACTACACATCTATAAATATATAAAAGTAGAAGTGAGAAGAGATAATATAATATTTGTTTGAGCAAGTACAACTCCACTTGCTTTGAGATGAAATGGTGACTTTCACTCTTCAAAGAAGAGAGTGAATTTGCTTTAACCAAACATTAATTTTCCTTTTCTTTCTTACTTTTCACAATCAATTTCTAAATTCATTTTCCGACATATTATATATCAAATTAGTTTACTTTATAAGATCTTTTATGAAACATCTATATTACACCTATAAAAATAAAATTCTCACAAATCATGTGAGTTGAATTTAAATATTTTTATTTTAAATTTTATAATTTCCATTGAATTTTAGTATCGTTTTATAAACTTTATTATTTATGATGAATTTAGTACATAATTAACAATTATTATTCAATTAAACAAATTGTGATTCACTCACACATATACAATATTTTTTTCATATATTATGAAAAGTAAGCAAAATAATTCACGTTTTACATTACATCATTTTATAATTAATTTATAATATTCAATTCGGCATCGCACGGAGAATTGCTAGTTATATACTAATAAGTGACCCACATTATTACGAAATATAATTTGAGTCTAACGCTTTAACAATTTGATAGGATAAAAAATTGATTTATGCTGATACACCCATCTCATACATGTTAAAACCGGTCAAGGGTAAGCAGTGGCACCATGATTTTCTTTATTTTAAATATATAAAAATATGCTAAGACGTATTATAATATTTTATCAGAATTTTATAGAATAAAGATTTTATTAGCGATAAAATCGTATAAAGGGAGATTCAAATATAACTTTTGAGGTATAAACAAATTATCGAATAAATAACGCTATTAGTGTTTTAAAAGCTGTATTAAATAATGACAAAGTGTATCCTAGACTTTGTCAATTTGTATACATACAAATCCCAATTGAGACTCAATTTCACTTTACCCAACACATCCTTGACCCGCTTTGACCCCTTATTGACCCGCTGACCCTTTCTAAGTTGATTGATTTGTATTTATACAAATTTGTACAGTAGACCTACTCCTTAAATAATTTACCATTCGAATAATTCCATAACTTGATTTATAATAAAAAGGAATTAACATCTTAAAACTTAGGAGATACATATAATCCTACAAGATCTTGTAATCAAGTAGATTAAACATAGTCTATGAAAATTGCTCAATTATCTAAAAGCAGTGGTATTATAGAATCTCAATAACATGAACAATTAAAAAAAGCTTAATGTAAAAGAAGAAAACACACCTATGAAACCTAAGATGTATATACAATCGATGATTCAAAAAAGATGCATAGTATTTGGAAAAGAGTTTTTGGATCTATAATTGACCCACACAAAGCATAAATCAACTCAACCCATATATTTCCTTAACCATATTCAGATCAAAACGGAGGTCTAAACCCAAGACTCTGACGACTTGGAAGGTGAATTTTATAGGTATGAATATTCAAAAGTCTCATAAATGAGATGGGGTGCATAAAGTCCAAATCAAGCATCATAATGTCCAATTTGTACTCCGTCTCAACTTTCACCCATCTCACGCAAGTGTGACTCATATTCTAATTAGAGAAAATATTATAAAAAAACATTTGATATAAACCAGGTAAATACTATAAAAATTGAAAAATGTAAACTATTTTTAGATTAATATTTTTACACAGTAGATTAATACTTAAAGAACGTATAAATATAATTTTATTAGAAAAATATAAGCATTATTTATATTTAACCGATGATTATCGAATGGGGAATTTTGTTTGTTGGTGCTTGTCGACGGCTGGTTAATTTTGACGACGTGATTTACAATGAGACACACTTGCATGAGACGGTTTCGATTAGACGTGACATAATTTGGGCATTGACGTTTTAACACTTTAGAAGAGTGGGTGTTAATTTGTGCTAGGTTTTACTCCGTCTCATATAAATTTTTGTCATTTACAATATATATCAAATATCATGTGTCGTGTTTTAAGAGAGAGTTGCATGATTTACTTGTTAAATTCTGATATAAAATTTGATTAGCTTCACAAGAAATAATAATTTTCAAATTCCTAAAGACGGATGGAGTCTAAGTTTTCCGTTGTGTGGTATGTTTGAATTTGTACACTATGGATTTTGAACATCCCTCGTACTCGTTCTAATCAGTGGCGGAGCCACTATATAAGCTGGGGGGACAATGGTCCCACTAAAAATGCCCAAAACTACTTTCATTATTTTATTATTTCCTTTTTCACGTATCAATTATTTGTCAATCACTTTCTTTTAGTTAATATATAATTTCTATTTATTTAAATGAACTTATAACATATTTTGGATATTATATAAATAATAGTTTTTAAAACAAATATAATAATATATTACAAACATTGAAATAAAAAATTAGATTTAAATTGCATATAATTTTCATTTTATATAAGAGGGACATCATACATTTTAATAGATTTATGAATAATGATGTATTTTAAATAATTAAGATGAATATTGATTTATTTAAATGCATATGTAATATATTTATATTTTATGAAAAAAAAACTCATACGAGGTAATATGTTCCGTTTCATTGTGAGACCGTCTCGCACAAGTATGCTCATATTTTATTAAGAAATATTAATCAATTGAACTTTATTTATTAATTGGCCCCCTCAATCTTAAATCCTGGCTCCGCCCCTGGTTCTAATAAATTTCATCTTTATCTTTCTTTCAAAAAAAAAGGAATCTTCACCAAATAATTAAGACAAATTCTATTTTAAAACATGATTGAACAGGAGCTCATATTTAATCTGTTCCATACAAGATTATGTCCTTCCTAAATCTTCATATAATGATCAATTTATATATATATATATATATATATATATATATATATATATTATACAATTAATCAAAATATATTTATTTATAACACTACAAGAAAATAAATAATTGTCTATAAAATTTTCAATAAAAATTTTTTTGTCCTTAAATAATTAGATTTCCTACGACTTACCATTCCTCAAAATACTTGCAAACTATTTACCTATGAAAATGTAATTTATAGGTAAATTTGTTTGTAGGTAATTTCTAAACTACAAATATAATTGTCTAGGGAATTATAAATGAGTAGGCAGTTTGTTCATAGATAATTTATTTGTCTAAAAAAAAAAAAAAATTGTAGTCAAGTCATAAGCAACCTCACTATTTAAGAACCAAATAATTTTTATTAAAAAATTCTGTAGCCATTTAAAAATTTTAGTAGGTAATTCTTTATTTTTTTATAAGATAAGCATTACAATATCAAAATCGCGTCAAGAATAAAATTAATTAACTCATTACAATAATAAAAAACAAAACACGTAGTCCAATTTTTCAGGTATAAAATTTGATGAAACGTCATAAATAATCACAAGTACATAATTATTTGACAATGAAGCCGAATGTAGACTAGCAAACAGGGGAGCTTCATCAATCCAAATTAACACACAAGCAATAGGAAAATCAATTAATGGAAAAACAGGGGGAAAAAATAATTTAAGAATTTGTTCATTAATTAGTGGTATTTATATATAGTCGATCGGGCCTTTGCTTTATAAGTTGGATTAATAGATTAGCAATTAATTATTCTACTTCCATTATTTTCTCAAATTAATTTCAAGTAATGATGCTCAAAGACGTGCTTACCAATTTCAACCATGCTTTTAATTTATAACTAATATATAATCAGCTAGCTCCACATGGTCTATTAATTAATCCCTAGAATCCTAATCCTGCTGTGCACATCCGCTTCATTGTTGTTTATGCTCTGCTTTCCTCTTCACTTATCTTGATTAAAAAATATGTAATTATTTAAAGATTTTCCTAAATATTAGTACTAGAGAACTTGTTACTCACTACCATCGATCCATCATATCATAAAAAAGATCCCCCGATATTAATTAATTTCATAGCTAGGTAGAATAAGACCATCTTCAATCTTTAACTCCATCCTACAACAAAGTTCACGCTAATAGCTGAAAGGATTTCATCTTATATATCTTAAACCTCAAGTTTGTAATGAGTCAATTTTATTTATTTCAATTCGTCCCTAATACTCCCTCTTAATATTCCTCTCACTTGTGGGCAGTTTTGACTCTACTATTTAGGGAGGAGACCCTTTTAATATGAGTATAATCAGTGACGGAGCCAGCAATTTGAGTTCGGAGGCTCGACTTAATAGATAAAATAAAAAAAATATTTGAAATGTACATTACATATTATAATCAATTTTTTAGGGAGTTAAAAAAATAATATGTATTACATTAGTCATTTCCTTATTAATATATTTAAGTAACAATATTCAACATGTATATAAAATTGATCTCGTTATCTAGAAAATTTCAAATATCTAAGTTGAATTATCAAATAAAAGTATGTGAATATAGTGGGAATATTTCAATTTACGTCCTGTAAGTTTGACCCATTCTAAAATAAATCCTTTAGGTTTCAACTTTATCATTTTTGGTCCTAAGTGTACTATTTTCATCCTTTTTGACCAATTTTGGTCCTTTTACGTCATAAATTTTTAAAGTGGCCGGTAAGCCACATGAAAAAGGACCTAAATTGATCAAAAAAGGATGAAAATCGTAAACCCTAGGACCAAAAATGATAAAGCAGAAATATAAAGGATGAAAATCGTACACCCTAGGACCTAAATTGGTCAAAAAAGGATAAAAATCGTACACCTAGGACAAAAAATGATAAAGCAGAAACATAAATGATTTATTTTGAAATTGGCCAAACTTACAGGACGTAAAATGAAATTTTCCCGAATTTAGTACATATTAATCATGGAATGTATCTAAAATGAATAAGCATATTATATAATCAAGCAATTAATAATGATATAAATAAATTAAGATAAACAATTTGTATAAATAAATACATTTAGAGTTGTAGTAGAGTAAAATAAAAAAAAAAAATCAGACTACAAATATTTAGAAGTGCTAATCGAGCACCATATATTCAAACTGTTAAAGAAAAAAATAGACTAAATCTAGACGAGAATTAAACCCTGGTTGATAAGGAAGCAGGGATCTTCTGATGAGAACTGCGATTTGGGAACACGATAAATTCGTTGTCGAGGCACAGGTCAGCAGGAGAACGAATATAAAATGCAATAAAATCATCGCCCCAGCGCAGACTGACAAGAGATCGATTGATTTTTGACAAAGTTGCCGAAGAAAAGTTAATTTTATTCATATGATTCATGAAAAAAACGTCCTATACATATTTATAGAGAAAAATGACTACTTCTAATCTAAAGAGGACCTAATCTCCTAAATCTGCTAGATATCTATGAATAAAAGAAAATAACCAAAAATAAAATAATAAAGTAGTAAATCTAGGATTATCTTGCATATCTTGTCAATCTTGAAGATCTTGTCAAATTTTGTAAAATACGGGACACTATCTTTGAAAAATATGGAACAATCTTGCAAGAATCAAAATTGGGACAATATCTTTTCTCGCAAGGCTCATTCTCGTAAAGCTCATTGGGACCAAAATCCTCGTTCGCATCACCTTCCTAAAACACTAAAATCACCTAGGCACGATAATAATTGTCATTAATGGTATTAAAAAAATACATATATATATTTTTTTTTATCAGAAAAGAATATATTGGAAAAACAAATACATATATATTACTTACTAGAAATTGTAAAAAATTGAAAAGTCATAGCAGTGTTCATCCATCAGTATAGTAGGGTTCCATATCGCGCTAGTTCGATTTGGGACCCTTGAATTGTAGATCATCATTTAATTTCTGTAAGGTTTTAGATTGTCTTTTATTTTATAGGTATATTAGAACCGGGGACGGACCCAAGAATTTCACTGAGGGGGCCCAATTTATAACATAAAGTGGCAAAATGCACTTTCGAATTTTTATATATTTTCGAAAATTATTTGGACTAAATATATTTATATTAATGGAGTCGAATACATTTATATGTATATTTAAAATGAGAATTATACATATTTCTTTCTCTATTTCACTACCCATTTCTCACCTAAAGATCAACATTTTATTTATAAAGTGTTGATTTTTACAATTATTAGTAATAGTGGTGTACAGTGAAAATGATGCACATAATACTTTGTCTAAAGGAGACAAACACTCGTATAAGACAGTTTTATACATGAGATATATGATACAATCTAACACAAATAACACCTATCATTTCAAAATATTAAAACGTTAATACACAATTTATGCTCCATCTTATTATGAGACCGTTTCACGCAAGTGTGTCTTAATTATAAATGTGTATATATATATATATAGTTCAAATGGGGCCAGGGGGCCTAGTGACTGTTGGGGTTATACTGAAAAGTATGATTTTACTTTGTATAACCAAACTGAATTTTCTTATTTATTTACTAAAATAAACCATTAATCACTATTGCATTAAATATGAATGAATGTTATATATATTTATTGCAAACCCGTTCAATAAGTCAGTACGTATTACATTGTAGTTAATTTGGTGATACCAGATCGCTGAGATCAAATCAACAGCACCTCGTAATTAAGTACAAATTCACAACCCAGATGGAAATGAACAAACCATCATGAAAGGTTGAAGTGTAAGACCCAGATTGACTTGTCTTGATCAAGGGATTACACTAGCGCATTTAGGTGCACTGAATAAGGACCTACAGGAGGACAAATTCTTCGGTACTGAATATACAAGAATTAGACCTCAGTGGTGTGTTGTTTCTTAATCTCCGTCCCTTAAATAGGATCGTGTGAAATTAATAACTATTGCTTTGACTTATGATGGGAAGAGAGTCAATGCGATTTGATACCTTATATCTTGGACAATATTATTAATTACATGACGATTGCTGACATTTATTATGGAGAATCGTGTCCAAGTGCGTCTTGCTTGATTTGTCCCCTTGGTGGGCTCAGAACCTTTATCATACCAAATCTTGCAAGTGGAAATTTATTTCCGGTATGGATAATAATGTTGAGCTGTCTTTACTCCAAGGACAAAGATATTAATTAATATAAAGCTTGTTCAGTGGCTTAATTAATTAATGGACTAATATAATCTTAAACGCGAGAAATAATGACCGGGAGCCATATTATAGTGAAATCGTAATATGGGTTAAGATGGATAGTTCAATATTAATTTTATAGTGGAGTAATTAATATTAATGGACTTGAATAATATTTGGCCCAATATTATAGCTTCATAGTCCATTGAAGGTCCAATCTTAATTCTCCTAAAGGCCCCTCAAATAGCCCAAAATAAAGTTCAATTAATGAAAGAGAGAAGAAAATATTTTGCTATATTTCCATGAGATATTTTCGAAAATATGTAGATAAAAAGGAAGAAAAGATTGTCTTGATTTTCTTGTAGATATTTTATGGAAAGAGATAATTATTGTAGGAATACATAATTATCCCATAAATTCAAGAAGTCAAATCTTGATTCTTTATGCCTTGTTATTTTCAAAAATTTAGGGATAAAAAGGGGAAGAGATTTTTATGGAAAATTTGATTAAGGAGAAAAGAATATAGGAGATATATTCAAGATTTCTTGGAGACCAAGAAAATATTTTCTTCCTTATTTTCCTAGCCCTAAAAATCGCCCCCCCACTCCCTATAAATAGGGGATGAATTTTTCATTCCCAAGTGCAATTCCATGTGTTGGAAATATTAGAAATCCACAAAGGTGGTAGCATAATATTTTTTGTTTTCTCTCTTGTTAAAATCGTTCGTGCGAATCCTCCCACCGGGTTACGTTCGTGGACTTTGGGACATATTTGGGAAGGCACTTTGGGTTGATCCATTATCTCAACGGTTGTCTCTACAAGAGGTATGTAATCTCGTAACTCCTAGTTCCGCATGTTTAGGATTTACGTGAATTACGTGTACGCATGTTGTTTAATTATTATGTTGAATTGATTTAGGATTAATTCATGTTAGTAATTAATTATTTAATTTGAATATGTATTTAAAATCATCTCGAATAGATCCGGGCACCCATAATTTTCCCAACAACTGGTATCAGAGACTGACTTTTAAATTGTTATTTAAATTATTGTTGGACATTAAATTGAAATTGGATAGTAGAATTGCTAGATCTGTTTTGCAGGTATCCAATTGTCATGGTATTTAATGTGTTTTATTTTCATGCGTATGAATGAATGTTTTTTAATTCGACTCGTTCGGATTTGTTTTTCTCGTGAGAAAATCCACGAGTAGATTAGGCTATTTGATTTGTTCAATGTAATAGACTAGTCTAGATTTAAGGTGTATTTATTTTTTGTTAAATAAATTGTAACCTAATCGAAGATGAAGGCAGAGGTGAGGAGTTAAAATGGATCCGGAACCGTATGTGGGAGACGTGCATCGCACGAAACGTGCCAAGGGAGGCACTCGCGCGACGTGGACGTCGCTAGTCGGACGGGCCTAGCGCACGGCGCTGGCGGATCGGCCCAGCGTCGCGAGGCGACGGCGGCGGCGTGATGCAATGGCGTGCGCCTGGCCTTGCGCACGCTGCACCATGCATGTGGGAGGGGCAAGCGGGGAGGCGGAAGTGCGGTTGGCGTCGCTTCGCCGAGGCCGCCGAGTCCTTCAAGCGGCGACAGCGCCGCGCGCTTAGGTGCATAAAGCGCGATCGCTCGCCAGCGGCGGGCAGTCGGATGCGGGCGTGTATTCCGGCTGCGAGCTGCTTGGCGTGGCGCTTCGAGATGAATTTTTATTTCGAGACGAACGAGTGGGAGAAATTCAAGACGGTGTTTCTTCAAGATCAAATCAAGGAAAATCAAACCATGACAGTTGGATAATTTGTGCCCAATGTGTTTATTTTCTGTTTTGCTTGATTTATTGTTGCCGTATTTTCTTGTGCTTTATTTAATTTATTTAAATGTGTTTGCATGAGAATTGCCCAACGAAAAAAATCAAACTTAAAAATTACTAAGTATATTTTTATAATTAATTTGGTTATGATTCAAATTAATTTTGACCTCTATGATTTATTTATTTGTGAAATCTTTTGAAGAAATTCCCCTACGGGACGGTCAAAAGATAGCTTTCACATGAATAAATTCCCAAAAGGATGATTTTGAATTATTATCAGTGGCGACGATGACCCTCCCACGAGGCTCGATCAAAATGAAGTAGTAATTTTATATTTATATTGGTCAAGTGGTTATTACTTAGGTATGAAATTGATATTCATATACTTCACTGAAGTCCCTGTCAATTTTATATTGGTCAAGTGGGAGCCGACTATTAATTTTCTTTGAAATTAAAGGTTTGTAACTGTTCTTGTTTGTAACCTGCTTGAATGTGATTTAAATGACAACCCTCCCATGAGGCTCATTTAAATCTGTTTTAAGATGTTGGCTGATGCATGTTCATAATTTTTTTAGATTTTAATATGAATCATGTGATCGAATTATGTGATTTAATTTTGTGTTGATCCGGACATTGACACAAGATGTATGTTTATTTAAGTTTCAGTATGTCGTAACCTTTTAATCCACTGTTCAATATACTGAAAGAAAACCAACTCATCGGAGAAAACTTTGTTGATTGGAAATAAAAAATTATAATTGTCCTAACTGCACAAAAGCACAAGTGGATTCTTGACATACCAAAAATCAGATGAGCCAACTGACGAGTAGAAAGTGCGGGGCTCGTCAGATCACCATGCGAGAGATGTTGTCGTTGAAAATGGTGGAGGGCAACCCCGTAAGGGATTACGTCCTCAAAATTAATGGTCCATCTGAACAAACTTGAGGATCTGGGTGCAGATTATGATCTAGGATCCAGATCAATTTGCTACTCCACTCTCTGCCCAAAATTTTTTGAGCACTTTGGCCTCGCTAGCTGATTTGTTGCAAGCTTTGGTCGCGGCAGAGACGTTGATGGGGCACAAAAACTCCAGCCTTGACGACAAGTGGTCCATCTTCATCTTCTAGGTCAAGGGAAGGCAAGAAGAAGAAGATGACCAAAAGCCATAAGCAATCAAACTCAACTGTTGCCAAGGACAATGGTAAGAAGAGGGATGCTGGTAGTGTCAATGAAATCCAAAGGGGAAGTGCTTCAACTGCGGTAAAGGACAATGGAAGTCGGCCTGTTCCAAACCCAAAAGGAATGGAAAGAAAGGTAATTCACACTCACTAGTTGTTGAAACTTGTTTGACAGAGTATGCTACCCACTCGTGGGTATTGGATACGGGATCCTCTGATCATGTATGTTTCACATTGTAGGGTTTCAAGCAGACTCGACGACTTAGTGAGAGTGAGATCCTCATCACGCTAGGCGATGCTACGAGAGTGGCAGCTAAAGTAGTGGGAGAAGTGCACCTGTCTTTTGAAGACAAGACTTTAATTTTAAGAGATATTCTATACGTTCCTGTTTTTCGAAAAAACCTTATTTCTCTTTCTAAACTCTTTGACGATGGATATTCTGTTCATTTTAATAAGCATGTTACTGTTTTTCGTAACGATGTGATTATCTGTCGTGGAACTTTACGGAACAATCTCTATATTATTAATTGTGCACATCACTCACAAAATGTATCCTATAACACATATGTTATTTCATGTAAAAGAAAGCGTTCTGCTGACGTGAACGAGACACTTCTTTGGCACCTAAGATTAGGTCATATTAACCCAAAAAGGATTCAAAGGTTGGTGCAAGATGGTTCTTTCGGGTCTCTCCAAATTGAACCATTTCCAACTTGCGAATCGTGCTTAGAAGGTAAAATGACCAAGAGGGCATTTGGAGCCAAGGGGCTTAGAGCTAAAGAAGTATTAGAAATCGTTCACACCGACGTGTGTGGTCCAATGCAAATCAAAACTAGAGGTGGCTACAAGTATTTCATTACTTTTATCGATGATTACTCACGCTACGGATATATTTTCCTAATGAAGCATAAATCTGAGACCTTTGATAAATTCAAAGAATTTAAGGCTCAAGCAGAGAATCATAAGGAAAAGACTATCAAGTTTCTACGATCTGATCGTGGGGGTGAATACCTCAGCAATGAATTTTTGAACTACCTATCGGAAGAGGGGATTGCATCCCTGTAGATTGCATCCGGTACCCCTCAACAAAATGGGGTTGCAGAACGAAGAAATAGAACGCTTTTATAAATGGTAAGGTCAATGATGAGTTATGCGGATTTACCAAAATCGTTCTGGGGTTACGCATTAGAAACAACGGCTTACATTCTGAACCTAGTGCCATCCAAATCGGTACCTAAAACCCCGAGAGAATTGTGGACGGGCGCAAGCCCAGTTATGGACACTCTAGAATCTGGGGGTGTCCGGCATACGTGCTAGATAAGGAAGCCGGTAAATTGGATGCACGTTCAAAATTAAGGATGTTCATAGGTATCCCGAAGGAACTAAAGGATGCATGTTCTATGGTCCCGAAGATCAAAAGGTGATAATCAATACTCACTTTAGATTTTTGGAAGAAGACTATATGAACAGTAGAAAACCTAGAAGTGAGATTACCTTAGAAAAACTTAGGGGGCCAACTCCATTGCCAACTGTACAAAATGATATACCAATCGTCACGCCTACACAACCGGAACCTCGTCGTAGTGAGAGGATTGTCAGACAACCCAAGAGATTCTTGGGGATCGGTGAGTCTTCGGACTTGATCTCCGCAGAAGAATCAGATCCATGGTCCTACAACGAGGCGATCCAAGACAAAGATGCTCAATCTTGGCAAACAACAATGGAAGCCGAGATGGGTTCAATGAATCACAACAAGGTGTGGGAGCTAGTCGAACCACTTAATGGGGTAAAACCCATCGGATGCAAGTGGGTATACAAGAGAAAAAGGGGACCGACGGAAAGGTTGAAACCTTTAAAGCAAGACTAGTGGAGAAAGGGTACACTCAGAAAGAAGGGATCGATTATGAGGAAACCTTTTCGTCCGTACCCATGCTCAAGTCCATCTGCATTCTCTTGTAGATTGCTGCGCACCTAGATTTTGAGATCTGGTAAATGGACGTCAAGACAGCTTTCCTCAATGGAAATCTTGACGAAGAAATCTATATGCAACAACCCGAAGGCTTCATTGAAAAAGGCCAAGAGCATCTGGTTTGCAAGCTTAGGAAGTCCATTTATGGGCTGAAGCAAGCATCTCGAGCTTGGAATCAGTGTTTTGATCAAGTTATAAAATCCTACGGTTTCGATCAAAACAACTTTGAAAGTTGTGTTTATAAAAAGTGTGATGGAACCACATTGGTATTTTTGGTACTATACGTGGACGACATTCTGCTCATCGGAAACGATGTAAATGTGTTATCAGACGTAAGGGCATGGCTATCAAAACAATTTGATATGAAGGATTTAGGGGAAGCCGGTCACATCTTAGGGATCAAGATCACTCGAGATCGCAGGAAAATAATGATCGGGCTTTCGCAAGCCTCATACATAGATACTATTTTGAAACGCTTCAGCATGCAAGATTCCAAGAAAGGCTTTGTGCCCTACAGACATGGAATCCATCTATCCAAGGAGATGTGTCCCAAGACACAGAAAGAGATAGATGACATGAAGGGCATTCCTTATGCTTCGGGTGTGGGAAGCCTCATGTATGCAATGCTTGTTGGGATTATACTGGAAAATATGCTTTTACTTTGTATAATCAAACTGAATTTTGGACTTATTTACTGAAATAAATTGTTTATCACTGATGCTTTAAATATCATAGAATGTTACATATATTTACTGCATAACTGTTCAATAAATAGTACGTGTTACATTATAGTTAATTTAGTGATACCAGATCACAGTAGATTAAATTAACAGTCCCTTGTAACCAAAAGTACACCATTCACGACCTAGATGGAAATGAACAATCCATTATGAAAGGTTGAAGTGTAAGGCTCAGATTGGCATGTCTTGACCAAGAGATTACACTAGTGCATGTTTAATGCACTGAAGAAGACCTACAGGAGGACAAATTCTTCAGAACTGAACCAGGAAGAATTAGACCTCAGTGGTTCGTTATTTCTTAATCTTCGTCCCTTAAATAGGATCGCGTGTGGTTGGTAATTATTGCTTTGACTTATTACGGGTAGAGAATCAACGAGATTCAATACTTTATATCTTGGGCAATATTATTGGTCACATGCGATTGCTAAGATTTAATACGGAGAATCGTGTGCAAGTACGCTTGTTCGATTTTCCCCCTTGGGAGGTTCATAAGTTTTATCATACCAAATCTTGCAAGTGGAACTAGTTTCCGGTATGGATAATAATGTTGAACCGTTCCTTAACCAAGGACAAAAGATATTAATTAATGGAAAGCTATTTCAGTGGCTTGAATTAATTAATGGGCTAGATAATCTTAAACACGGGAAATAATAACCGGGAGTCATATTGACTGTAATATGGGTTAAGATGGATAGTGCAATATTAATTATGTAGTGGGATTAATTAATATTTATGGGCTTGAATAATATTGTGGCTCAATATTGATAATTCAAGATCCATTGGAAGGTCCAATCTTAATTCTCCTAAAGACCCCTCAAGTAGCCCAACATAAAGTTCAATAACTGAAAAAGGTGTTTAAAAATAAAATAAATTCTTGTTGCAATTTTTCCTCATTTTTTCGAAAAATATGAATAAAAAGGGGAGAAAGATTTTCTTTGAATTTTGTTATGGAATGAAGATATGTATTCTTGGAATACAAGATTATCTCATTAAATTCAAGAAATCTCCCACTTTGTTATTCATATAGATATTTTCGAAATTTTTGAAATAAAAGGGAAAGAAATATTTTCTTGATTTTCTTGAAAAGATATTATGGAAGATATGTATTTCTTGAAATACAAGTATATCTCATAAATTCAAGAAGATCCAAATCTTGGTTTCTTGTTCCTATTATTTTTGAAAATTCTCATAACAAGAGGAGTTGGGATTTTTATGGAATATTTTATTTATGGAGAAAAGAATATAGGAGATATATTCAAGATTTCTTGGAGATCAAGAAAAAAATTCCCCTATTCCATATGCAAAAAATCGGCCACTGCACCTCTATAAATAGGGAATGAGTGTTTTATTCTCAAGTACAATTCCATGTGCTGGAAAAATTAGTAAATCCACAAAGGTGGTGCAACAAATTTTATTTTCCCTTTTGTTAATTGTTCGCGAGTTTCCTTCCACCGGATTGACGAGTAAGGACTAGGGAATACTTGGGAAGGCTTTTTGGTGTGTTTTAATCGACGAGACCATTGCCACTCCAAGAGGTTAGTTCACGTAAACCCGTAGCAATTCCGCATGCGTAGGATTTATGTGAACTGTTTATATGGATGATTTGTTGTTGAATTATTATTTGAATTAATATAGGATTAATTCATGCTAGTAATAATTGTTAGAATTAAATTTGTATTTAAATATTCATCCCGAATAGATCCGGGCAATTAATTCTCCAACAACTGGTATCAGAGCCTCGGTTTCGGGCTCTGAATTTTAAATTGTAATTTAATTCGTCTTCATTAAATTTGAAATTGGATAGTAGAATTGCTAGATCTTTTTTGCAGGTATCCAATTGTCATGGAATTTAATGTGTTTATTTATGCATGCATATAAATTGTGGTTTTTAATTGATTCGTTCGAAGTTCGTTTTTGCCTCGTGAGAAAATCCACGAGTAGATTAGAATTTGTTTGATTTGATCAATGTAATAGACTAGTCTAGATCTAGGTTTATTTATTTTTGTAAATAAATTGTAACGGTCGGAAACGGAGAATGAGAGCGAAGAATTAAAAGATGGGATTAGAAGGCAAGGCGTGGCGGCGTCGTCGCCTAAACAATATGGAGGGAGGCAGCGTGGCGCGACGGACACCGGTAGGGCGTGGGGGCCGAGGCCGGAGGGGCCGAGCTGGATCGTGAAGGCGCGGGCTTCTTAACGCCGAGACGAAGCGAGGGCGAGGCGGCGTCTTGTTGGTGCTCGGGGCCACAAGCGCCTTTAACGCCACTCGACACGGACGGGGGAGTGCTAGGTGGGCACTCCGACCCGCGAGCTGGTCGATGACATGGCTTGACAAGGCATTTTTTTAAGACGGTCAAGTGGGAGCTTTTCGAGACGAACGATGAAGGCTATGAAGACGATTTCTCAAGATCAAGACATGCCAAAAATTAACCATGACAATTGGATAAATGTGCCCAATATGTTTAATTTTTTGTTTTGATGTTTATGCATTATTTTATGCTTATTTAAATTGTGTTTAAATTTGCGATGCATGAGAAAATATTTTGAAAAATCTCACTTTCGAAAATTACTAAGTATGCTTAAACAATTAATTGACAATTTTATTCAGGATAATAAAATTGAATTAATTTTGACCTCCATGATTTATTTATTTGTGAATTCTTTTGGAGAAATTCCCCCCACGGGACGGTCAAAAGATAGCTTTCACATGAATAAATTCCAAATGGATGATTGTGGATTATTACTAGTGGCGACGATGACCCTCCCCACGAGGCTCGTTCAAAACAAAATAATAATTTTGTATTTAATCATGGTTATTACTTAGGTATAAAATTGATATGCATATACTTCCCAGAAGTCCCTGTCAATTTTATATTGGTCAAGTGGGAGCCAACTTTTAATCTAGTTATTAAAGGTTTGTAACTATTCTTGTTTATAACCTGCTTGAATGTGTTTAAATAATGACCCACCCCACGTGGCTTATTTAAACTGTTTTGAGATGTTGGTTGATGCATGTTCATATTTTTTTTGAGATTTTAATATGAAACATGTGATCGAATTTTGTGATATATTTGTGCTTATGCATATAATTATTTATTTAGGTTCATCATGTCGCAACCTTTTAATCCATTTATTCAATATACTTAAAGATAATTTGCTTCTTGGTGAAAAAATTCGTTGATTGAGTCGTAAACTTACTATTGTCCTCATCGCACAAAGCCATAAATCGGGTTCTCACTAAAACCTAAAACCGGAAAAGCCAAAAGATGAGTCAACTAAAGCGGTTAAGAAAGAGTATCGGGAGGCGTTCAACGAAATGGCAAAGTGTACCATCTTGGCTTCTATGTCGGATGTGTTGCAACACCAACACGTAGCGTTGAGACCATTGCAGACATCATAACTAGTCTTAAAGCTATGTTTCAACATCAGAACCGTGTGGCTCATCAGATCACCATGAGGGACTTGCTCTCTATGAAAATGGTGGAGGGAACACCCGTAAGGGAGCACGTTCTCCAGATGATGGCTCACCTTAACAAACTTGAGGTACTTGGCGCTGAATACGACATCGAGACCCAAATCGATTTCAGTGCTCCCTCTCTGCCGAAAAAGTTTTGAGCAGATTTCAGTGAACTACCGGATGAATAATCGAAGTTCTCGATGCGATCTATTGCAAAGCTTTGGTCTCGGCAGAGGCGATATTGGGGCAAAAGAGCCAAGCCTTGGTGGCAAATGGACCTTCTTCTTCTTCTAGGCCAAGGGGTGGTAAGAACAAGAAAAATGACAAAAGCCACAAGCAAGTGAACTCAAGTGTTGCCAATGGCAAAGAAAATGAGAAGGGAGGTGGAGGAGTGAGCAAGCCAGCTAAGGGGAGGTGTTTTAACTACGGTGAAAAAGGACATTGGAGGTCAGCCTGTTCCAAACCCAAAAGGAATGGAAAGAAAGGTAATTCTCATGCACTAGTTGTTGAAACTTGCTTAGCGGCGTATGCCTCCCATTTATGGGTGGTGGATACGGGATTCACCGATCATGTTTGTTTCACTTTACGGGGGTTCAGCGGACCGACAACTTAGTGGGAGTGAGATCCTCATCATCTTCGGGCGATCTTCGACGAGTGGCGGTGAAGCGATGGGAGAAGTGCACCTGTCTTTTGAAGACAGAGTTTTAATTTTAAGAGATGTTCTTTACGTTCGAATTTTAGAAAGAATTTAATTTCAGTTTCTAAACTTTACCTTGATGGATATTCGGTTACTTTTAATAAAGTTGTTAACCATTTCTCTTTATGATAAATTTATCTGTCATGGAACGTTGTCAAATAATCTCTATACAATTAATCGTGCACACCACTCATTTAAATGCATCCTATAACACATCAATTGTTTTTTCGAGAAAAGAAAAACGTTTCATCGAAATGAGCGAGACACTTCTATGGCATCTAAGATTGGGACATATTAATCCAAAGAGGATCCAAAGGTTGGTGAAAGATGGTTCACTGGAGTTTCTCCAAGTTGAACCAATTCCAACCTGCGAATCATGTTTGGAGGGTAAAATGACCAAGAGGGCATTCAGAGCCAAGGGGAATAGAGCCAAAGAAGCGTTAGAAATCATTCACACTGGGCGTATGTGGTCAATGTCAACCAAAGAAAGAGGAGGTTATGAGTATTTCGTCACTTTTATTGATGACTACTCAAGGAATGCGGTTATATTTTCCTTATGAAGCATAAACCGAGACCTTTGAGAAATTCAAAGAATTTAAGGCTCAAGCAGAGAATCATAGGAAAAATGTATCAAGTCTCTACAATCCGATCGTGGGGCGAGTACCTCGGTGATGAGTTTTTGAACTACTTGTCTGATAAAGGGATTGCATCCCAGCTAACTGCACCCGGTACCCCTCAACAAAACGGGGTTGCAAAGCGAAGAAACATAACTTGTTGGGAGATGAATTTAATAAAAGATTATATGATTTTGATTAAGATCCCAAAACCCCTGAGTATGACATGTTCAGAATGATCTTGATAATTGAGTCGATTCAGGTTTTAGAGTATTCAGGATGTTATCTCGCAAAATGTATAGTCGCAGATATAGTTTAGGATAGGTTAAGAATGTTCCGAGTTTGAAATGAAGTCTCTGAATATATCTATCTAAAGAAGGATGCAAGACTCGAGATGAAACGCGATGCCTTAGAAAGTTAGATATTGCCAAGACATTCAAATCGCATAAAAAAGGAACTAAGTCGCAGAAGTGTTGTTAAGGTTATATCAAAGATCGAGTTTGTAACCAAAAATCGAAGCCGTTGAAGGTGTTGAATACCTTTAATCAAGACAAAATATCTAAAAATGCAATACTAAGAGAAACGACGATGCCTTAGAAAGTTAGATATTGCCAAGACATCAAAAATCGATAAAAGGAACTAAGTCGGAGTGTTGTTAAGGTTATATCAAACTCGAGTTTGTAACCAAAAAAAGATGTCTACCTTTGGCGAAGACAAAAGAAAAGTTCCAGACCATACCGAAAAAGCAAAAAAAAGATGTCGGATGTATGAAAGTTACATGGCTACATGAAAGGCTATTGCCTAAAACATGTTAGGGAGTTTCAAACCCTAAATATAGCCGTTTCTCACACACCATAAGAGGGAACTCACGAAGCTATCTCTCCAACGGATAGTTTTCAAAGAGTGACCTTGGTGTATGCCTATAAATACTGGTGACCCTCTACTTTGTAAGGTTACGGGAAATTTATACGCAACTCAAGAGCTCAAACTTATTCTTGCAAAAAGTTAAAGCACTCGAAATACCTTGAATTTCCCAAGTGCTTCTATATTGAAGAGAGCTCACTTTACTAAGCCTAGCTTGATAAGATTTATCCAAAGCTTAGTCGAGATATCCTAACCTTTGCATTGTGCTTCATTGTAAAGGATATCTCATCCTAGTTGGAAACCAACCAAGAAACCCCAAACCCTTGAGAAGGTAGTTGGAGTGTGTTTGTTGGTGAGTAGAGTTGTAAAGAGTTAGTAAACTACGCGGAGTAGTCAGAAAACTCTAGAGGAGAAGTTAGTAAGCTACAGGGGTAGTCTGAAAGCTTGTGTGTGATTGAGTAAGTAAACTACGGAGGTAGTCAGAAAACTCAAGGTCGGGTTGAGTAAGTAAACTACGTGGAGTAGTCAGAAAACTCAGGGCCGAGTTGAGTAAGTAAACTACGAGGTAGTCAGAAAGCTCAGAAGTTGATAGTGAATTTCTCTGAAGAGTCAGAGAGAGTGGATGTAGATGCTTGAGTCTACGAACCACTATAAGCGTTGTGTTCTTTATTGCTTTCCTTATCCAGGTTTGTTGCATTGACTTGATTTTGAAAGCATACTTTTCACTGATATTCAGTTGGAATCAATCCACTGAAGTTGCATAAGTGAATCACAGCCTAATCACTATTTCATAAAGGGAAGGTTTTTCAGCAAAGCTTAAAACGAGTATAATCTAAGGGTCAACCATTCCCGGACGACTGAGTAGCTAGAACAGATAGTTATCAAACTGAACTCTCTTACGAGGATTGAGAAGCTAGTTATCGATCCAAGCACCTCGGGATCTCGACACTCGAGGATTGGGTTGGGATTATCCGAGGTATCGAAAGCAACTCGGAATCCGTCTCGATGAGACTTTGACTCGAGCGATCGTGCTTCTCGAACCTAATCTTGAGGATTATCGACCCAAGTGACCTCGAGAAGAAAAAGTTTTAAAAATCGAACACGTGTATCCCCCCCATACACGTGTAAGACTTCGTTTACACCGGGACCAACAAGTGGTATCGAAAGGCGGTGGTTCAACTTGACCATCTATTTGTGTTGACCAAAGTTTTATTTTCAAAAATACTTGTGGTCTATCTCGAACCGATCTTATTTCTTCAAATTTTTTTTCTTTTCAAAAGATCGTAAAAATGTCTTCTAAAAACTTCCCATGTTCTCTGTAGAGAACTATGATCTATGGAGATCGAGAATGCAGGCTCATCTCGTATTCCAAACATGGCGTATGTGGAGAGTGGTTTCTCAAGGACCATTCAAATTTTTGTGGTGAATCGAATTACGAGAAGAGGAGATAATTGATCCTAGAGCGAAATTTCCTAAGTTTGATGACCAACTAACTCTGAGAGAGAGAAAGTTAGTCAATCTAGACTACATTGCAAAAAGACACACTATCAAAGACAATTGATGATGGTGTGATGGGAATGATCTCTCTTTGAATCTTCGCTAAAGAGATATGGGATACACTAGGCATTTGTTATGTGCCAAGGCACAGATCATATAAAAGAAAACAAACTTTCAAAGTGGCAATTGGAAAGTTTGTGGTTTTGAAAATGGATGATGGTGAATCAATAGACAAATTGGAAGTCGATTCACTAGCATCATGAATGATCTAAACGCACTTGGAAAGAAATATCCACAAAGAGAAGTGGCATTGAAAATTCTTAGAGGTCTTTCTAAGAAATGGGATATTAATGCAAATGGTGATTGAAAACACCAAGAACATTAGTTCAATGCCATACCAACAAGTCTTCTCTCGAAAATTTGAAAGCCTATGAATTTGTAATTGATAAGAAATCCAAAAAAGGTCGACAACAAAGATGATTCTTCATCGAGTAAGAATGTGGCTTTAAAAGCCAAAGATAAAACACAGTAAAAACTAGAGAGTTCGAGAACCCCATGCCAAACATCGGGATGAGCTTGAGGAAAAGCTAGCACCGATGGCAAGGAGGTTTGACAGACTTAATAGTAGATTTGGAAAATACAAAAGCTATTACGGGGAACCACAGTACCGAAGAAACCGAGGACAGATCAACCGAGAAGAAGAAGGACACGAAAGTGAAGGATCTTCATCCGAAAAAAAAGAAGGACTCCAAGTCCAAAGAAGAAAAATGATCGGGATGATGATGATGCCAGCAGATGTTATAATTGCGGAAGAAAGGTCACTTCCAAAGATGATTGTCGAGTTGAGTGCTAAGGAGAGAAGAGAAAGACAAGTTAAAAAAAGAGACCGAAGTTCTCAAGCAAAAAGGCCATGGTTGCGAGAAGAAGAACACTCGAGGAGGGATCTAGCTCTTCATATGAGATATTCTCCGGACAAAGTGAAAGTGATGACATCCATCGATGGCCATTGAGGAGGTAAACTCTTACGTCTCTCTGTTGTTGCTCCTACACTAGCACAAGAGTTTTCAAGTTCCACCGAAAACAATCATTTTGACTCGATGGATTCTTTTGAGAATCGATGAAGGACTATCTTTGTTTTTTGCAAGGATCAATTAAATAAAACTCAAGAGCGAGAATAAGGAATCGAATCTCGAAAAATCTAAAATGGAAAGACTCTAGCAAAACTTAGATCACTTCTCAATTAATGGGAACTATCGATGAATTTGGATGTTACGAAAAGTACAACTCTCGAGAGAAAGAGAAGTTGATCATGTCCCTAAGCGAAAAAGCTAGAGAAATCCATCAAGAGATTCAATTTAATCGTAAGCGAAGTTCAATGACCCTCTCGAGAAGCATAAAACTCTACGTAACTGTGAGGATAGTGCACGAGAAGAAGTTAACTCTATTAAATAAAGCATCTAAAGTGATAGATAAAATTTAGAGTTACGGAGATCCGCCACTATAAAAACCGGATTGGGATACACTCGAGGGGAACCTCACAAGGTCATCTGAATCTTTGATCATGTAGCAAGAAGACTATCTTTGTAAAAACCATGGCACCTACACTTCAAGTCAAGTAATGCCCAAGGTTGTAGACAAAGGAAAAGGACCTATGGTTTTAGTAAACTGAATGATCAAAGGTTAGAAAGCCCAAACCTCGGTGAAGGCTAGAAAAACTGACGATCGATTGGAAAGTTTCGAGCATGTACTTCAAAAGCCTCGAAAGCTAAGAATGCAAATCTGAAAGGCTCCACATCGAACCATCGGAGGAATCCTCGGATGAGAAACACTCAGCAGAGACATTCTCAATTGAAGAGACCAAGTCCTCAAAAGATAATCGAAAGACCAGATTTCAAAGATGCATAACCCGAACCTCACTTGCCTAAAGGTAAAGGTTATCTGAACCCGAGTCAACAAAGATTTAGACCAGCTGCACAAAAGCCCAAGCATCTGAACAAAAGGCCTGAACCAAAGAAGAATTCAAAAACCCATGTTCATGCTAAAGCTATCACACATACACAGAAAGCTGCTAAGGCACCCAGAGTAGTAGATGTGTATGTTGATGTTTATGGAAGATAAATTATCCACTCTAAAGTGATTAGAGTTGTCAGGCAGATTTGGATTCCGAAAGGTACATCTAACCTTGTAGGACCCTACACAAATTGGGTACCTAAGAATTGATCTGTTTTTCAGGAGGAAAACAAGGGCACTAAACTGACTAATGATCACATGGAACTGATGAGCAAAGATGAAAAAGCTCCTGATATCTAGTATCTTGACAGTGGATGTTCAAGACATATGACATGATACAAGAAGACACTCAGTGACTATGTTGAACAAAGAGGCCCACAGATCACTTTTGGAGATAATTCCAAGGGACAGATTGAAGGATATGGAACTTTGGAAATCGACTCATTTCATATCCATGGTGTTTCATATGTATCTGGATTGAAGCATAATTTGCTTTCAATTAGCCAATTCTGTGATAAGGGTTTCAATGTTGAGTTCTCTAAAACTTATGTTTTGTAAAAGATGATACATCACGTAAAGTTTTCTTGTTGGTTTCAAGAAAAGGAATGTGTATCTTTGTCGATTGGAGTTACGCTCCTAAAGATACATGTTTAGTTGCTAAAAGTTCCACAGATACCCGGTTGGTTATGGCATAAAAGAATGAATCACCTAAATTTCAAAACCCTAAACAAGCTTGCAAGATTAGCTCTTGTGAGAGGGTTGCCTAACGAAGTGTTCAGTAAGGAACATATTTGTGATGCGTGCCAGAAAGGAAAACAGATAAGAGCATCATTTAAAAGTAAAGTTGAGGTTTCTACGAAAAGAATACTTGATTACTACATATGGATCTTTTTGGTCCTATAACACTGTGAAGCACTAATGGCGGGAAATACACATTGGTAGTAGTTGATGACTACTCGAGATATACTTGGGTCATATTCTTACTCAGTAAGAAAGAGACTCAGATAAAGCTGCCAGAGTTACTGAAAAGGCTCAGTATTGAGAAAAATCTGAGTGTGGTCAAAATCAGATCTGACAAAGGAACTGAATTCATAAATCATATCATATCGATTATTGTGCGAGAGAATGGAATTTCACATGAAACATCACCGCAAGGACCCTCAACGAGAATGGTGTTCTTTGAAAGGAGGAACAGGGACTACGAAAGAAGTTTCGCAAGGACTATGATAGTTGAAGGCGACATTCCTAAAAGATTTTGAAATTGAAGTCATCAACACCGCATGCTACTCTCGAAACAGATCCATCTTGACCAAGAGTCAAGACAAAACACCCTATGAGCTTTGGAATTAAAGGAAGCCTCTTGTTTCTTTCTTTCAGTGTGTGTTTGGTTGCAAGTGTTTCATACACAATAATGATAAAGATCGGGTTGAAAACTTTTGATAGTAAAGGCGATGAAGGAATATTCTTAGGATATTCTCAAGTCGATAAAAGCTTTCGAGTTTACAACTGTAGGACTCTTATTGTGGAGGAAACACCTCATGTTGTTTTTGATGAATCTATTTGTGTTGGAAGAAACAGAACATGATCTGAGATGAACTGACTAAGAGGATCACCGATTAAGCAAAAAACGAAAGATAAATCATCCATCGAACACGAAAAGAAGAAGTCGGTCACATTCTATGATTGGAGTGACTCGGACTCGAGATAAGGAAGTTGAGGATGGAACTCGGGATGGTGAGCCTCGGGAAAACCAACACTAAAGGTGACCAAACCGAAGCAGACACCGGCCGGACTCGGGTATGTGATGCCAATGAAGATGTGGTCACGGTGAGGCAATTTCTCGAATCTATCAACCAAAGGGGAACAAATGTCTCGACAATGTTTCAAAAGAATTTCCACGAGGAAGATGATTCTCTTTCATTTTTTGTTGTTCCACGAGTTTGCCGATTTAACTGAACCTAACATCTCAAATGTTGAGGATATTATTGAAGGGGGAACATCAAGAAGGAAATGGTTAGATAGTCATCCTACAAGTCAGATTGTGGGTGATCTAACTGAAGGTGTTAAGACAAGAAGGTTCCATGGTGAGAGTGCACTATTCTCAACGCTTCTTTCGGAGAAAGAACCCGGCTTTGAGATTGGTGAAGCTCTACAAGATTCTTATTGGATTCTTCGCTATGCAAGATGAAATTTGAATCAATTCTCAAGGAATGAAGTATGGGAGTTGGTAGATAGACCGAAAGGCACAATGTCATTGGAACCAAGTGGGTTTTCAAGAATAAAAGAGATGAAAACAACAACATTGTAAGAAACAAAGGCAAGGCTAGTTGCACAAGGTTATTCCCAAGAAGAAGGCTTGGATTATGATGAAACCTTTGCACTGTTGCAAGACTAGAAGCCATCGATTGTTTCTTGCATATCCGCCTACATGAAGTTCGATCTATCAAATGGATGTGAAAAGTGCATTTTCGAGCGGTGTGCTTAAAGAAGAGGTTTATGTGGAACAACCTCCGGCTTCAAACAGAATGACCAAGTTTCTGTGCTCGTAAAAGCTTTGTATGGTCTCAAGCAAAGCACCGAGCATGGTATGATACTCTTTTCGGTTTCTTCTTGACCATGGTTTTGTCAAAGGATGTTGATAGAACTCTGTTGAGGATAGAGGATGGGGAAGAGATCTTACTAGTTCAGAGATATATGTTGATGACATCATTTTTGGATCTCCAAACCATCAATTTGTGTGAAAAGTTTTCAACACCGATGAAAGGCAAGTTTGAGATGTCAATGATGGGGAGATGAATTTCTTTCTAGGTCTTCAAGTGAAACAATCAAAGGAAGGAATATTCATCAACCAAGCAAAATACACCGTAGATCCGATTGCCAAATATGGTGTACAAAATTGCAATGCGATTAGGATTCCTATGAATACTAACTACAAGATGGATCCCGATTCGGAGGAAGGCAAATCGATTGAATCATACCGATTATAGAGGAATCATTGGATCATTGCTCTATCTCTCACGACAAGTAGGCGGATATAACATTTGTTGTTGGGGATATGTGCAAGATACCAAGCTAATCCTAAGACTAGTCACATGGAGGTCGCCAAAAAGATACTAAGATATCTTAAGGGCACAGTGAATAGAGGATTATGGTATCCGGTGATGATAACCTTGAATTAACTGGTTACTCAGATGCTGACTACGGAGGTTGTAGAATTGACAGGAAGTCCACAACAGGAACTTGTCAATTTCTAGGAAGCAAGCTAATATCTTGGTTTTCAAAAAGAAAGGACCTCAAGAAGAGCAACCAAGATTCTGATCGGGTTGAATACATGGGCTATGAAATTTGTTGTGCTTTCGATTCTTTCGCTCAGACAACAATTAAGGGATTATAAAGTTGAAGCCAATGAAGTACCAATATTTTGTGACAACAATAGTGCCATTGCTATTTCAAAAAATCCGGTATTTCACACCAGATGCAAGCATGTGGATATCAGACATCACTTCATCAGAGATCATGTCGAGAAAAATGACATAAGGATGGAGAAAATTCATACTGATAGGCAAAGAGCTGATATCTTGACTAAACCTTTGGCTGAATCAAGATTTCAGGAACTTTCAGTTGAATTAGGGATGTTAGAACCAGGTGTATAGAGTAAATCTGAAAAATTGAAGATTTTCAGATGCATGAAGCTTTTTAATTCTACCGAAAGAAACTCGGGATAAAATGGAAATCTTGAATCGAGTCTCGAAACTCATATTTATGAAGGTCGATTAAAGAGTAGCACGTTGAACCCATTCAAGATTTTCAATTATTATCTCGACATTTTATCAAGGACAGTACTCAGTAAGACTGATAGAGGGAAATTAGTCTGAAGAAGTAAAGACTCATGCGACTCATTTATTGCTCAAGTAAAACTCAGTAATCATTCGCAATAAATATAAAACACCTGAGGAATTTTTTTGGCGGGATCTTTTTAAATTCCGAAGAAGGTCAACAGTCATTTAATGCTCTGCCACATTATTGACCAATGAGGATATTTTGGCGGCTTACTTTTTAGAGATCGTCGGTTCGTATACCCGATTAATCGGAGATTAATCTCAACCGTTGTTTTTCACCTAAACAACACGATTCTCCATGATCTCGAAGCTATATATACCCCTTTAAGCCATTCAAGCCAAAATTTTATCAAACCCTTCGTTCCCAAATCCTCTGAAATTAAAAATCCCTTTGCCCAGAAATCTTCAAACCCTAAAACTTCAAATTCTTATATCAATCTCTAAAATGGCCCCAACCTTGTTTGAGAAATTAGCCATAACCAACAAGCCGTGGTACGAGTTCATTGTCTCACTTGAAAGCACAACCAACTCAAAGCCAGAAGAGGAGGCTCTGCATATGATTCGACTGGCTAAACTCACCCATCTAGTCGCAAGCCGACCAGACCAGGAGTTCGCAAAAGAGGTAATTGAATTCATCTGTAATTTGAGAATAGATGAAGAAGATGGTATGCATTCTTCGATTACCACATCACATTTAGAGCATCATCAAAATACGCCGATTTTGAGAGGATTTGTACATAGATCCGAAAAAATCAATGATGTTTTTGAGCTCGTGGATAGAGGAGAGGATCTGCGATGTATATGTCGCAGAGAGAGCAGAGTACCTAGATAGGATTGCCGAGAATCTCGTTAAATTTGAGGCGACATTGCATAAGAGGCATCTAAAGCCACAATATCGTGTAGGCCGATGGATATTGTGAGCAAGTGCATCATGAGTCTTATGGGGAGTTTTGAGCGATTAGTACCTCAAGTTCAAATTGATGGCGGCGATCGAGGCATCTCCTACCACCGACTTCATCCGGCTGAAATTTTAATTCGGATGGTGGCGAACAAGCCAAGGTCATAAAAAGGGTCAATGGGACAATCACGATGAAAGGCAAGATCCACCATGCCACCAAAATTGCTTATATTTTGGAGATGTGCGAGAGGAGGAGGATATCTTCGCCAATTCAACCCCATTCCCTAAAACCAAAATTCTCTTCAAGCCCCTTCTTTGGAAGAAGGAGCCATTCGAGGGAAAAGAGAAAAGAAGGTAGAATCACCCATAGGGTCGCCGAGAAAGAGACCCAACAAACCGGGGAAGGTTACATTGGAGGCAAAATGGAGCAAGGAGCAAAACCGATGAAGCGGAAGGATCTTGCTCCAAAGTGCAAAAAGATTGGTGGTTCTCACCGACGAGGGTAGTGATGATTCCGAGGAGATACAACCTCGAGGGCAAAAACGGCTGAGTTCTCCATTACAAGTGTTGGCTCAAGTTATCTTCTCCTAGGATCGGGGATCAGGAGCAGCGGTGTCTTCTCGAGGTGCTCGAGACATCACTCGATTCGGATAAAATTTCTCAGAAATTTTAAAGGAGCTCGGGACCTCAGAGCCTTCTACCTTAGATGTGGTGCTCGAGACAAAAGAGCCACCGTGAGTCGATCCAAGATGCGCAGCTCAGATCGACGAGCCAACTCAGACTAAACCGAGGATATGCCACTCCAGCCTCTGAACCCACTCAGATGCAAACTAAGGACCTCGAATGCACAAACTTCGACACTACCGAGGCTCAGAGCAAAATATTCTTGATGAGCCTCCAGAGTGATCTATCGCTTGATCCTTTTAGCGTAAGCTTCTAATGGAACCGTAGAGCCCGGAGATGGAAGAAGCTTTGAAATGCGCGAGTGGAGGAGCAAGTGGGGGAACGGTTCATCCTGACCGCTACCCCGAGCTCAAGCTCATACCCTAATCTGCAAGATGTTTTCTTCGGGGATTAAGGACGACAAATGTATATCCTCAATCGACTCTTCCCGAGATGCTTGATATTGCCGCGATTCGTGAGGGGAAGACCGGTGGAATGAGGAGACACCTTCTTCCCGACCGACTTCTCGTGGTTCGAAGGACAAAGCTCAGGATGAAAAATTCCAATTTTGATGAGTTGGTTCAGAGGAAGCTAGCCGAGAAGAAAAAACAACAAGTTGGTTCCTCGAAAGCGGCGGAGACAAATCCAAAGATGGAGATGGGGACCAACAGGGAGATGCCGAGGATCGGGCCTCAAATGGAAAAAGAGACTTCATTGTCGATCAACCTCAGATCGGTTAGCATCGTTTCAGTACCTTTTGGCACTATTAACAATTATGCCAAAGTTCTTGAAAGTACTATCTTTAATTCTCAATTGTCCGATAAATGATCGAGGCTCAATCGAGACCTGAGCTCGGGATGAAGTCAAGATCGGATGATCAATCAAACAAAGATGAAGGTGCGAAGGTTCCCGAGATTGATCTCACTCCCATAATGGAGAAACTTGAGAAGATTGAGCCAATGGCGATCAAAATTGCTCAGATGGAAGAAACGTTGGCCAATCAAGCTCAGACAATGGAAGGTCTTAGCCATTCTTCTCGAATCGGTGCAGATACAAAACACTCGACCACTCGGATGACCTCCATGGAAGAAAAATTTCAATGAAAAGTCGGAGGAGTCAACGCAGAAAGTTAAGTCTTTGAAATGAAACGAAGCACTAGAATCCATGAATTTCTAGAGGTGAAACTGGCAGAGAAAAATGAGGTGCTGATCAAATCTGCTATTGAGGAAATGAGCTCAGTGCTCATGACCAAGATGACAGAGATGCTTAAAGATGCACTCTCCGCCGCTTTGCCCACTTATTCGAAGAACTTTCGTGGCTAAGAACCACATCGTGAGAATGGAAGATGAGCAAGATCATTTAGCGAGGAGAGATCCATTTTGTGTGAGCAAAGAGCAAATATCACATGGACAGCTCTCTCCAGACTTCTTCCAAATTACGGTGCGTGAAGGGGAAAAGGAAGGTGAAGACCTCGGGAAGTTCATGGCACGTACTTTGGAGAGAAGAAGGCCTCGAAAAGAGGTCGAATGTACAATCTAGCCAAAGCCTTAAAAGAAGTTGAAACTCATCGATAAATTGAAATTCGCTCCAAGTGGAGAAGCCCATCTACACTCGAAGTTTCGAGCAAACCATGCTTGAGGTTGCAAGAGAGAAACCGAAAGTGCTAGAACTAAGGTTGGAACAAGCCAGTTGGTCTGGCCGAATCGCCTATGAAGAGGAAAAAGCCTTGGGCGTTGTTCAACCTGTAAGCAAGCGTCTAAGGCTTCTAAGCCAATCGAGAGAAAGTTTCGATTACGGATGATGAAGATCTTGAAGAATCTGAGTCTCAACCTCGTAAGAAAGTCTTCAACACCGAGAGATGCTCAAGACACTCCAAAAGAACAAGCTAAGAAAGTCAGCCGCCGGTCTCGTGAGCGTCTGTGGATCGTAAAGAAGATAGGCGAAGAGCGTAAGCGAATGAGTGACTTCGTGAAGTTTGCGAAAGCAAGAGGAAGGGAACATCGAAAGCGCTGAAAGGGGCCCCACGTTGATAAATGGATGCCCATTAAACTCAACGACATGTGGGAAGAAGTGAAGAGAACCTTCCGTTCAATTACGATGTTCTCGGGGAATGGAGAGGGAAGGCTCAGATCGTAAGCGAAGCTTTCATTGAATATCTTCTAACCTTCTATCCAAAGTATCTCCAATTTTGGATTAACCTTGCGGATGAAGGTGGAGTACGATGATAGTAGCCCCGGGTCCATATTCCTATTCTCCTCCAAGACTTGGTAATGGCTTGGTAAACGAGAAGGCCATTACGCAAGAAATTGCTCAAGATCTTTGGTCGTTGGGATTAACGAGGAACAGTCGGACATCATCAAGGAGAGGAATGAATTTCAAGAAAAGATTTTTCGGAATGTTCAACCGGAGGTGCCAGCTGATGAAGTCGAGAATGAAACAAACTGAAGAGCCGAATCTGAAGACTGAAGACTGAAGAACTCAGAAGATTCTGTAATCTTTAAATATTTTGTCTTTTTGATTTTGTTGATAAAAATCTCATTGTAATCTGTAATGGTATACTTATCATCAATGAAGATTTATCATTATGCTCAAAAGATAATACCTTATTATCTTATTTACATGTCTTTTATTTTGATATCTTTGATTGTATGTCTCGAACTAATCGAATGATGATATGGGGAAAATTGCTTAAGTATTTAGTAATGAACTACTCAAAGAGATTCATTACTGAAGAAATTACTGAATGTCTTAAGTGTTGGAAAAACTCTCTGAATGTATTGAGAGATTCTCTGATTCAGAAATTGTTGAGAGACAACCAATCTTGTGATAGGATAAACTGAAACCTGAGTATAGGTTATGTATTTGTAACAAGATAGGTTTTGGCATCATCAAAAAGGGGGAAATTGTTGGGAGATGAATTTAATAAAAGATTATATGATTTTGATTAAGATCCCAAAACCCCTGAGTATGACATGTTCGTAATGATCTTGATAATTGAGTCAGGATTCAGTTTTTAGAGTATTCAGGATGTTATCTGCAAAATGTATAGTCAGCAGATATAGTTCAGATAGAGTTCAAGACTCAAGAACTCAATATGTTTCTGAAGAAACTCAAGTTTCAGTATGAAACTAAAGTCTCTGAAGACTCAGTATGAAACTGAGAATCTAAAGACTCAAGTGGAGAAATCGAGATCAAGACTCAAAGATGAAAATCGAGATATCAAGACTCAAGATGAAATCGAGAAATCAAGACTCAAAGATGAAGACTCAAGATAAATCAAGATAAATCAAGACCTCAAGACTCAAGAAGAAGACTCAAGACTCGAGAAGACCTCAAGACGCAGAAGACTCTGAAGACGCAAGACTGAAGACTGAGAAACTGAAGATCAAGAATACTGAAAGCACAGTAATTACTGAAGACTCAGTAATGTACTGAATGCTCAGTATGAACCTGAATGTTCCGAGGCACTGAATATATCTATCTGAAGGATGCAATACTGAGAGAAACGCGATGCCTTAGAAAGTTAGATATTGCCAAGACATTCAAATGCAGACAAAAGGAACTAAGTCAGAAGTGTTGTTAAGGTTATATCAAACTCAGAGTTTGTAACCAAAAGAGTCGTTGAAGGTGTCTACCTTTAACTGAAGACAAAAGTCAAAAAGAGGAAGACGACACTGTACCCATCATTAATCGACAAAGGACAGTCAAAAAAAATGTCTGATGTACGAAAGTTCCAGACTGCAAAAAGGTGAAGACCGGCTACATGAAAGGCTATTGCCTAAAACATGTTAGGGAGTTTCAAACCCTAAATATAGCCGTTTCTCACACACCATAAGAGGGAACTCACGAAGCTATCTCTCCAACGGATAGTTTTCAAAGAGTGACCTTGGTGTATGCCTATAAATACTGGTGACCCTCTACTTTGTAAGGTTACGGGAAATTTATACGCAACTCAAGAGCTCAAACTTATTCTTGCAAAAGTTAAAGCACTCGAAATACCTTGAATTTCCCAAGTGCTTCTATATTGAAGAGAGCTCACTTTACTAAGCCTAGCTTGATAAGATTTATCCAAAGCTTAGTCGAGATATCCTAACCCTTTGCATTGTGCTTTATTGTAAAGGATATCTCATCCTAGTTGGAAACCAACCGAGAAACCCCAAACCCTTGAGAAGGTAGTTGGAGTGTGTTTGTTGGTGAGTAGAGTTGTAAAGAGTTAGTAAACTACGCGAGTAGTCGTAAAAACTCTAGAGGAGAAGTTAGTAAGCCTGTGGGGTAGTCTGAAAGCTTGTGTGTGATTGAGTAAGTAAACTACGGAGGTAGTCAGAAAACTCAAGGTCAGGTTGAGTAAGTAAACTACGTGGAGTAGTCAGAAAACTTAGGGCCGAGTTGAGTAAGTAAACTACGAGGTAGTCAGAAAGCTCGGAGTTTATTATTGATTTCTTTTGAAGAGTCAGAGAGAGTGGATGTAGGAGCTTGAGTCTCTGAACCACTATAACTGTTGTGTTCTTTATTACTTTCCTTATCGCGGCTTAATCATTTGCATTGACTTGATTTTGAAAGTATACTTTTCAATCGATATTCGGGGTTGGAATCAATCCATTTGAAGTTGCATAAGTGAATCACACCTAATCACTATTTTATAAAGGGAAGGTTTTTTCAAAGAAAGCTTAAAACGAGTATAATCTAAGGGCCAACCATTAAGCTTGTTCGAGTAGCTAGAAACGAGATAGTTATCAAACCGAACTCTCTTACGAGGATTGATAACCTAGTTATCGATCCAAGCACCTCCCGGGATCTCGACACTCGAGGATTGGTTGGGATTATCTCGAGGTATCCGAAAAGCATTTCGAGAATCTTTGTCTCGATGAACTTTGACTCGAGGGATCCGTGCTTCTCGTAACCTAATCTTGAGGATTATCGACCCAAGCCGACCTCGAAGAAAAAGTTTTAAAATCACCGAACACGTGTATTCCCCCCATGTGTGTGTAAGACTCGCTTTTTACAAGGACCAACAGAACTCTTTTGGAAATGGTTAGATCAATGATGAGTTATGCGGATCTTCCCAAGTCGATTACGGGGTCATGCCTTGAAAAAATGACTTACATTCGAACTTGGTGCCATCCAAATCGGTTCCCAAAACTCCCAAAGAATTGTGGATCCCAAGCAAGCCCGCCCGAGACACATGAAAATTTGGGGTGTCCGCCCACGTGTTGGACAAGGAAGCTGAAAAAATTGGATCCTCGATCGTAATTAAGGTTGTTTGTAGGATACCCTTTAGGAACAAAAGGGTGTATGTTCTATGGTCCCAAGATCAAAAGGTGGTAATAAGCACCCACTTTAGATTTTTGGAAGAAGACTATATGAACAAAAGAAGACCGAAGTGAGATTGCCTTAAATGAGCTAAGGGGGCTAACCTCATTGCCAACTGTACAAGATGACATACCAAATGACACACTTTCACAACCGAAACCTCGTCGTAGTGGGAGGGTTGTGAAATAGCCCGAGAGATTCGAGGGGATAGGAGAGTCCCCGGACTTGATTCCCAGACAAGACGAATCAGACCCATGGACATATGATGAGGCAATCCAAGACAAGGATTCGGTTTCTTGGCAAACAGCAATGAAAGCCGAAATGGGTTCTATGGATCATAACAGAGTTTGGGAGCTAGTCGAACCACTTAATGGGGTCAAACCCATTGGTTGCAAGTGGGTATACAAGAGAAAAAGGGGACCAGACGGGAAGGTGGAAACCTTCAAGGCAAGGCTTGTGGCGAAAGGTTATACTCAAAAAGAAGGGATCGACTATGAGGAAACCTTTTCACCTGTAGCAATGCTCAAGTCCATTCGGATTCTCTTGTCGATTGCTGGGCATCTCAATTTTGAAATCTGGCAAATGGATGTCAAGACAGCTTTCCTTAACGGAAGTCTTGATGAAGAAATCTATATGCAACAACCCCAAGGCTTCATTGAAAAGGAAAAAGAACACCTAGTTTGTAAGCTCATGAAGTCCATTTACGGACTCAAACAAGCATCCAGAGCTTGGAACCAATGATTTGATCATGTTATAAAGTCTTATGGGTTTGATCAAAACGAGTTTGAAAGTTGTGTGTGTTGGGAAAATAGGTTTGCACAGATCTATTCGGGATGAATATTTAAATACAAATTTAATTCTTTAATTATTACTAGCATGAATTAATCCTATATTAATTCAAATAATAATTGCAACAACATATCATGCATATAATAAGCCACGTAAAACCTACGCATGCGGACTCTACGGGTTTACGTGAACGTACCTCTCGGGATGGCAGTGAATTCAGTTGGACGGACTAACCAAAAGGACTTCCCAAGTATTCCCTTAGCCCTTGGTCAACTATCCGGTGGAAGGACACTTGTTGAACAATTAACAAAAGGAAAAAATAAACTTTGTTGCACCACTTATGTGGATTTGCTCATTTTTCCAGCACATGGAATTGTACTTGGGAATGAAACAATCATCCCATATTTATAGGAGAGGAGTGGTCGAAATTTTCAGTAGAAAATCAATGTGGGAAAAGACTTTTCTTGATCACCAAGAAATCTTGAATATATCTCCTATATTCTTTTTCCCATAATTAAAATATTCCACAAAAATCCCACCTCCTCAAATATGGATTATTTTCGAAAAAATGATGCAAGAATCCAAGATTTGGATCTTCTTGAATTTATGAGATATTCTTGTATTTCAAGAAATACATTTCTTCCATAATATCTTTTCAAGAAAATCTTTCTTGCCCATTATATTCAAAATTTTCTAAAATTCTATATAGATAACCAAGTGGGAGATTTCTTGAATTTAATGAGATAATCTTGTATTCCAAGAATACATATCTTCATTCCATAACAAAATTCAAAGAAAATCTTTCTCCCTACTATATCTATAATTTCGAAATTTACATGGGAAAAATAAGCAACAATATTTATTTTATTTTAATCACCTTTTCAGTTAATGGACTATTTGTTGGGCTACTCAGGGGGTCTTTAGGAGAATTAAGATTGGACCTTCTAATGGACCTTGAATACCTAATATTGAGCCACAATATAATTCAAGCCCATAAATATTAATTAATCTCACTACATAATTAATATTGCAGACTATCCATCTTAACCCATATTACAATCAATATGGCTCTGGGTCATTATTTCCGTGTTTAAAATTATCTAGCCCATTAATTAATTCAAGCCACTGAAATAGCTTTCCGTTAATTAACATCTTTTATCCTTGGTCGAGGAACGGTTCAACATTATTATCCATACCGGAAACTAATTCCACTTGCAAGATTTGGTATGATAAAGCTTATGAACCTCCCAAGGGGAAAAATCGAACAAGCGTGCTTGCAACACGATTCTTCAGATTAAATCTTAGCAATCACATGTGACTAATAATATTGCCCAAGATAAAAAGTATTGAATCTATTTGATTCGCTACCCATGATAGTCAAAGCAATATTTACCAATCCCACGTGATCCTATTTAAGGAACGAAGATTAAGAAACAACGAACCACCGAGGTCTAATTCTTCTTGTTCGATTTCAAGAATTTATCCTCCCAGTAGGTCCTATTCAAAGCATCATCATCATGCACTAGTGTAATCTCTTGGTCAAGACAAACCAATGAGTTTTACACCTCAACCTTTCGCGAAGGGTTGTTCATTTCCATCTAGGTCGTGAATGACGTACTTTTAGTTACAAAGGACTGTTAATTTAATCTTCTGTGATCTGGTATCACTAAATTAACTATAATGTAACACGTACGAATTATTGAACAGTTATGCAGTAAATATATGTAACATTCAATCATATTTAAAGCATCAGTGATAAACAATTTATTTCAATAAATAAGTCCGAAATTAGATTTCGATTATACAAAGTAAAAAGCATACTTTTCGTTATAATCCCAACAATCTCCCACTTATACTCAAAGTCCGCTTTTTAAGTATACTATAACATGTCTCGCGTAGTCCGTGACATCTAATGTCACCTACACGAACCTAATAATTTCTCCCACTTATACTCAAAGCAGATTAGCAACGGTCTTGACACCCATTCCACCCACATGTCTCTCGAATGTATTGAGGCGACTCTTTTTGAATGGATGCTAGGGTCGTCCTCGAGACGCTATCTTTGCCACATCTATATCTCTATCTTAACGATTTTGATAAGATGATTTCCTTTAGTGTGCTTGTTTTACTCGTGGACTCTTGGTTCTCTTGAATTTGCAACTACCCCTAGCAGATATTGCTAGACAAATTCAGAACATCATCCAAGTCCACTAAGAAGATCTAGAGCCCAATCGGTTCTTTCTTTCGCTTCTGGTTAGACTACTTACCCGACTTCCATGGTTGAGTCGTTGATGCATTTACGCTTCACACTCGTCCATTTGATGGCTACACTTCCCAAATGGAAACACACTGGCGAGGCGGATAATTTCGGAATCTAAGTCCGATTGGAAACTGAAGTCCGCGGTGTATCCGATGGGGATTGGAGTATCTGACTGATAAATCAACATTCTATCCCGAGTTCTTTTCAGACACTTCAGAATGTTTTTAACTGTCGTCCAATGCTCTTTCCCTGGGTTACTTTGATATCTTGCCACCATATCACGACCATAAAGCGGATATCCGGTCGCATGCACAAAGAATGCATACATAAGGTTTAAACGGTCAAAGCACAAGGAATACCTTTCATGTCATCTATCTCCTTTTTCGTCTTAGGGAACGTTTTCTTGGATAGATGGATTCTAAGTCTGAAAGGTACGAATCCTTTCTTGGAATCTTGCATGCTGAATCGTTTCAAAACTAGCGTCTATGTTTGAAACTTGCGATAACCCGATCATTTTTCTAGGCGATCTCGAGTTATCTTGATCCCAAGGATATGTTCGGCTTTCCTAAGTCTTTCATATCAAAAACTTTTTGAAAACCATGCCCTTACGTCGATCACACCTTCACATCGTTCCCGATGATCACAATGTCATCTACGTATAGTACTAAGAATACCAATGCAGTTCCGACACGCTTTTTATACACACAACTTTCAAACTTGTTTTGATCAAACCCATAAGACTTTATTACATGATCAAAACTTTGGTTCCAAGCTATGGATGCCTGTTTGAGTCCGTAAATGGACCTCTTGAGCTTACAAACTTGGTGTTCTTGGTCTTTTCAATGAAGCCTTGGGGTTGTTGCATATGGATCTCTTCATCAAGACTTCCGTTAAGGAAAGCCATCTTGACATCCATTTGCCGATTTCAAAGTCGAAATCGCAAAGAATCGATAAGAGAATACGGATGGACTTAAGCATGGCTACGGGCGAAAAAGTTTCCTCATAATTGATCCCTTCTTTCTGAGTGTAACCTTTTGCCACTAGTCTTGCTTTAAAGGTTTCAACCTTCCCATCCGGTCCTCTTTCCTCTTATATACCCACTTGCATCTAATGGGTTTGACCCCATTAAGTGGTTCGACTACCTCCCACACTCTATTATGAAACATAGAACCCATTTCGGCTTTCATTGCTGTTTGCCAAGAATCTGCATCCTTATCTTGGAGTGCCTCGTCATATATCCATGGGTCTGATTCGTCTTGTCCGGGAATCAAGTCCGAGGACTTTCCTATTCCCATGAATCTCTCGGGCTGACTAACAACCCTCCCACTGACGAGGCTCGGTTGCCAGAAAGCGTATCGTTTGGTATATCATCTAATAAGAGTTTGGCAACCGAGGTTTGCCCTCTAAGCTCATTTAAGGTAATCTCACTTCTGGGTTTTCTTTGGTTCATATAGTCTTCTTCCAAAAAACTAAAGTGGGTGCTGATGACCACCTTTTGATCTTCGGGACTATAGAACATACACCCTTTTGTTCCTTGGGGTATCCTAGAAAAGCGATTTTAATTACGATCGAGGATCCGACTTCATCGGCTTCCTTGTCCAACACGAGGGGACACCCCCAAATTCTCATGTGTTCATACAGGCTAGAAGCTGCGCTTCGATCCACAATTCTTTGGGAGTTTTGGGAACCGATTTGGATAGCACCAAGTTCAGAATTTAAGTCGTTGTTTCCAAGGTATGACCCCAGAACGACTCGAGAATATCCGCATAACTCATCATTGATCTAACCATTTCCAAAAGAATTATGTTTCTTCGCTCTGCAACCCCGTTTTGGTGAGGGGTTCCGGGTGCAGTGAGCTGGGATACAATTCCTTCATCAGATAAGCAGTTCAAAAACTCATCCCTGAGGTATTCACCTCCACGATCAGATCGTATAGACTTGATACGTTTTTCCCTATGATTCTCTGTTTGAGCCTTAAATTCTTTGAATTTCTCAAAGGTCTCAGATTTATGCTTCATAAGGAAAATGTAACCGTACCTTGAGTAATCATCAATAAAAATACTCATAACCTCCTCTTGCTTTGGTTGACATTGGACCACATACATCTGTGTGAACGATCTCTAACACTTCTTTGGCCCTATTCCCCTTGGCTCCAAATGCCCTCTTGGTCATATTACCCTCCAAACATGATTCGCAGGTTGGAATCGATTCAACTTGGAGACGCTCCAGTGAACCATCTTTCACCAACCTTTGGATCCTCTTTGGATTTATATGACCTAATCTTAGATGCCAAAGAAGTATTTCGTTCACGCTTTTCTTTTTATCGGAAATAGTTGATGTGTTATAGGATGCATTTCGTGAGTGGTGTGTGCACGATTAATTGTATAGAGATTTTCCATCAATGTCCCGTAACAGATACACTCATCATTTCAAAAATGATGTCATTCTTATTAGAAGAAACTTAGTGTCCTTTAATCAAATTTTAGAAACTGGAAGTAAATTCTTTCTAAAACTGGGAACATAAAGATAATCTAAAAAAAACTTTATCTTCAAAAGATAGGTGCACTTCTCCCACTGCTTTAAATGCTACTCATGTAGCATTGCAATGTCTGCTACTTTCGTAGTATTGCAATAACCGTTACTATCGTAGCATTGCAATATCTGCCACTTACGTAGCATTGTAATGTCTTCTACTTTCATAACGTTGCCCAGTGTGATGAGGATCTCACTCCCACTAAGTTGCCAGATCATTTAGAACCCGTGAAGCCAACATGATTAGTGGATCTCGTATCAACCACCCACGAATGAGAAGTATACGCCGCTAAACAAGTTTCAACAACTAGTGCGTGAGAATTACCTTTCTTTTCCGAGTCCCTTTTGGGGTTGGAGCAGCAAAACCTCCATTTTCCTCTCTTAACAGATCTTAAGCACTTCCTCTTTGGATTTTCCTTGACACAACAAGCATTCCTCATCTTACCATTGCCCTTGGTAACAATTGAGTTTTATTGCTTATGGCCTTTGGTCCTCTTCTTTATCTTGCCTACCCTTGGCCTAGAAAATGAAGATGGACCACTTCAAATCAAAGCTTGAGTTTGGTGCCTCATTATCATTTTCGCCGAGACCAAAAGCTTTCAACAAATTAATTAGCGAGGCCAAAATGCTCAAAATCTTTTTGAATGAGAGAGTGAAATACCAAATTCATCCGAGTCTCCGGATCATAATGCGACTCGAATCTCAAGTTTGTTCGGATGGGCCATCTATTTTGAGGACGTAATCCCTTACGGGTTTGCCCTCCACCTTTTTCAAATGACGACATCTCTCAAGGTGATCGACGAGTCCCGCATGTTTTGACTTCGTCGGTTGGCTCATATCCGATTTTTTTTGGTGTGTCAAGAATCCACTTGTGCTTTTGTGCGATTAGGATAATTTTTCGTTTTCAATCAATATAGTTTCCAAACATATTGTATTGACTTTAAGTATAATAACAGTGGATTAAAAGGTAATGATATGCTGAACTGAAATAAACAACTATATGCAATAGCACAAGTATATCACAAGGTTCGATCACATGCATCATATTAAAATCTCAAAAAAATATGAGCATGCATCGATCACCAACATCTCAAAAAAATTTTTAAATAAGCCACGTTGGGTGGGTCATTATTTAAACACATTCAAGGCGAGTTACAAACAAAACGATTTACAAACCTTTAATATCCAGATTAATAGTTGGCTCCCACTTGACCAATATAAAATTAATGGGACTTGGGAAGTATATGCATATCAATTTTATACCTAAGTAATAACCATGATTAAATACAGGATTATTATTTCACTTTGATCGAGCCTCGTTGGGAGGGTCATCGTCGCCACTAGTAATAACTCACAATCATCCGTTTGGAATTCATTCATGTGAAAGCTATCTTTTGACCGTCTGGTTGGGGAATTTCTTCAAAAGAATTCACAAACAAATAAATCATGGAGGTCAAAATTAATTCAATTTTATTATCCGGAATAAAATTGTCAATTAATTATTTAAACATACTTAGTAATTTTGAAGGTGAGATTTTTCCATTTGACAACCCTCATGCAAACACATTTAAACAAATTAAATAAAGCATAAGATAGCACAAATAAATCAAAAAAAGAGAAAAAATAAACATATTGGGCAAAATTATCCAATTGTCATGGTTTGATTTTTCTTGGCTTGATCTTGAAGAAACACGTATCAAATTTCTCCCACTTGTTCGTCTCGAAAAAATACTGCCTCGAAACGCCACGCCATAAGCGGTTCCTTGTTGGGATGCACGCGCAAGATCCCGACCCGGCCACTTAGCCTAGACCCGGCCTAAGCGACCTAAGACCGCCTCGGCCATGGTGCCGTGCAGGCCTCAAGACGCCCTAAGACCACCATCGTCGGCGCGTCGGCGGCCGGCAGGCGACGGCAAGATTCATACACACCACTCCGCCTTCGCGACCTCGCGACCCGTCCACGGTACGCGTCTTAGTTAGTGCGCTGTAGGGTTGTTCACAAGACGCCTAGTGCCTGTCGCCTCGCCTGCTTAGGCGTGCCAAAGACGCGCTTTCGCCTACCACTTCGATTCGATTTTGTCCTTTAATTCTCCGTCTCTTTCGTTTTCGATCCGGTTACAATTTATTTACAAAAAATAAATAAACCTAGATCTAGACTAGTCTATTACATTGATCAAATCAAACAAATCCTAGTCTACTCGTGGATTTTCTCACGAGGCAAAACAAATCCGAACGAATCGAATTAAAACCACAATTTATATGCATGCATAAATAAACACATTAAAATCCATGACAATTGGATACCTGCAAAACAGATCTAATAGTTCTACTATCCAATTTCAAATTTAATGTCCACGAATTAAATTACAATTTAAAAAATTCAGAGCCCGAAATCGTGGCTTTGATACCAGTTGTTGGGAAAATAGGTTTGCACAGATCTATTTGGGATGAATATTTAAATACAAATTTAATTCTTTAATTATTACTAGCATGAATTAATCCTATATTAATTCAAATAATAATTGCAACAACATATCATGCATATAATAAGCCACGTAAAACCTACGCATGCGGAATCTACGAGTTTACGTGAATGTACCTCTCGGGATGGCAGTGAATTCGGTTGGACGGACTAACCAAAAGGACTTCCCAAGTATTCCCTTAGCCCTTGCTCAACTATCCGGTGGAAGGATACTTGTCGAACAATTAAAAAAAGGAAAAAATGAACTTTGTTGCACCACTTATGTGGATTTGGTAATTTTTCCAGCACATGGAATTGTACTTGGGAATGAAACAATCATCCCCTATTTATAGGAGAGGAGTGGTCAAAATTTCCAGTAGAAAATCAATGTGGGAAAAGACTTTTCTTGATCACCAAGAAATCTTGAATATATCTCCTATATTCTTTTTCCCATAATTAAAATATTCCACAAAAATCCCACCTCCTCAAATATGGATTATTTTCGAAAAAATGATGCAAGAATCCAAAATTTGGATCTTCTTGAATTTATGAGATATTCTTGTATTTCAAGAAATACATATCTTCCATAATATCTTTTCAAGAAAATCAAGAAAATCTTTCTTGCCCATTATATTCAAAATTTTCTAAAATTCTATATAGATAACCAAGTGGGAGATTTCTTGAATTTAATGAGATAATCTTGTATTCCAAGAATACATATCTTCATTCCATAACAAAATTCAAAGAAAATCTTTCTCCCTACTATATCTATAATTTCGAAATTTACATGGAAAATTTAAGCAACAATATTTATTTTATTTTAATCACCTTTTCAGTTAATAGACTATTTGTTGGGCTACTCAGGGGGCCTTTAAGAGAATTAAGATTGGACCTTCTAATGGACCTTAAATATCTAATATTGAGCCACAATATAATTCAAGCCCATAAATATTAATTAATCCCACTACATAATTAATATTGCACTATCCATCTTAACCCATATTACAATCATTATGGCTCATTACTTCCGTGTTTAAGATTATCTAGCCCATTAATTAATTCAAGCCTTTGAAATAGCTTTCAGTTAATTAACATCTTTTATCCTTGGTCGAGGAACGGTTCAACATTATTATCCATAGGAAACTAATTCCACTTGCAAGATTTGGTATGATAAACCTTATGAACCTCCCAAGGGCAAATCGAATGTCGTCTTTTACCACGATTCATTCGTATTAAATCTTAGCAATCACATGTGACTAATAATATTGCCCAAGATAAAAAGTATTGAATCTCTTTGATTCGCTACCCATGATAAGTCAAAGCAATAGTTACCAATCCCACGTGATCCTATTTAAGGAACGAAGATTAATAAACAACGAACCAATGAGGTCTAATTCTTCTTGTTCAGTTCTGAAGAATTTATCCTCCTGTAGGTCCTATTCAGTGCATCAGTCATGCACTAGTGTAATCTCTTGGTCAAGACAAACCAATCTGAGCCTTACACCTCAACCTTTCGCGAAGGGTTGTTCATTTCATCTAGGTCATGAATGGCGATTTTTTTTTAGTTACAAGGGACCATTAATTTAATCTTTCGTTATCTCGTATCACTAAATTAACTACAATGTAACACGCATTTAATTATTGAACAGATTATGCAAAGAAATATATATAACATTCAATCATATTTAAAGCATCAATGATAAACAATTTATTTCAGTAAATAAGTCTAAAAATTCAGTTTCAATTATACAAAGTAAAAAAGCATACTTTTCAGTATAATCCCAACAGTGTGTATAAAAAGCGTGTCGGAACTGCATTGGTATTCTTAGTACTATACATAGACGACATTCTGATCATCGGGAACGATGTAAAGGTGTTATCAGACGTAAGGGCATGGCTTTCAAAACAGTTTAATATGAAGGACTTAGGGAAGCGGGCACATCCTTGGGATCAAGATCACTCGAGATCGCAAGAAAAGGATGATAGCTTATCGCCAAGCTTCATACACGACTTTAATCGTCTTCAAAACGATTCAAAGATGCAGATATCAAGGAAATGTGCCCTAAGACACAAAAAAAAGAGATAGATGACATGAAAGGCATTCCTTATGCTTAAATTTGCCGGAAGCCTTATGTATACAATGTTGTGCACGAGACCGGATATCTCGCTTTGCCATTGGCATGGTGGCAAGATATCAAAGTAATCCGGGGAAAGAACATTGGACGGCAGTTAAAAACATTCTGAAGTATCTGAAAAGAACTCAAGATAGAATGTTGGTTTATCGGTCCGATAGTCTAATCCCCATCGGCCTACGGTTCGGATTTCCAATCGACTTAGATTCCGAAAATCTACCTCGGTAGTGTGTTTTGTATGAGTCATGACATGGAGAAGCGTTAGCGAAATGCATTGCAGATTCTACCATGGAAGCCGAATATGTAGTCTGACTTAGGCAACGCGAAAAGCGGTTTGCTCAAGAACTTCCTAGTGGACTTGGATGTAGTTAAATTTGCCCAAAGACAATCATCATTTATTGTGAAAATGCCCGGAGCAGCTTGCAAATTCAAGGGAACCAAGAGCCCACAAGGCCCGCCAAAGAAACACATTGAAAGGAAATACCATCTTATACGAGAAATTGTTAAGAGATGAGATATAAAGGTGGCAAAAGATCGTCATGAAGACAACCTAGCGGATCCATTCACAAAGGGTCCGCTTTAGAATACATTCGGAGAGACATGTGGAAGGAATGGGTGTCAAGACCATTTGCTAACCGCTTTGAGTATAAGTGGGAGACATTATTAGGTTCGTGTAGGTGACATTAGATGTCACGACAGAACTACACGAGACATGTTGTAGTATACTTAAAAGGACTTTGAGTATATGTGGGAGATTGTTGGGATTATATCGAAAGTATGCTTTTTACTTTGTATAATCAAACTAATTTCGGACTTATTTCTTTGAAATAAATTGTTTATCATCGATGCTTTAAATATCATAGAATGTTACATATATTTCTTCGATAACTGCTCAATAAATAAGACGTGTTACATTGTAGTTAATTTAGTGATACCGGATCACGTAAGATTAAATTAACAGGTCCTTTGTAACTAAAAGTACACCATTCACGACCTAGATGGAAATGAACAATCCATTGTGAAAGGTCAAGTGTAAGGCTCGATTGGCTTGTCTTGACCAAGAGATTACACTAGTGCATGTTTAATGCACTAAAGAGGACCCATGGGAGGACAAATTCTCCGTAATCGAACCAGAAGAATTAGACCAAAGTGGTTCGTTATTTCTTAATCTTCGTTCCTTAAATAGGATCGTGTGTGGTTGGTAATTATTGCTTTGACTTATTACGGGTAGAGAATCAACGAGATTCAATACTTTATATCTTGGGCAATATTATTGGTCACATGCGATTGCTAAGATTTAATACGGAGAATCGTGTGCAAGCATTTTGTTCGACGCCCCTTTGGAGGTTCATAAGTTTTATCATACCAAATCTTGCAAAGTGGAACTAGTTTTTAGGTGATGGATAATAATGTTGAACCGTTCTTAACCAAGGACAAAAGATATTAATTAATGGAAAGCTATTTCGTTGGTTTGAATTATTTAATGGGCTAGATAATCTTAAAACTTTTAAATAATAACCGGAGTCATATTGACTTAATATGGGTTAAGATGGATAGTGCAATATTAATTATGTAGTGGGATTAATTAATATTTATGGGCTTGAATAATATTGTGGCTCAATATTGATAATTCAAGATCCATTGGAAGATCCAATCTTAATTCTTCTAAAGGCCCCTCAAGTAGCCCAACATAAAGTCCAATAACTGAAAAAGGTGTTTAAAAATAAAATAAATTCTTGTTGCAATTTTTCCTCATTTTTTCGAAAAATATGAATAAAAAGGGGAGAAAGATTTTCTTTGAATTTTGTTATGGAATGAAGATATGTATTCTTGGAATACAATATTATCTCATTAAATTCAAGAAATCTCCCACTTGGTTATTCATATAGATATTTTTGAAATAAAAGGGAAAGAAAGATTTTCTTGATTTTCTTGAAAAAATATTATGGAAGATATGTATTTCTTGAAATACAAGTATATCTCATAAATTCAAGAAGATCCAAATCTTGGTTTCTTGTTCCTATTATTTTCGAAAATTCCCATAACAAGAGGAGTTGGGATTTTTATGGAATATTTTATTTATGGAGAAAAGAATATAGGAGATATATTCAAGATTTCTTGGAGATCAAGAAAAGATTTTTTCCCCCTATTCCATATGCAAAAAATCGGCCACTGCACCTCTATAAATAGGGAATGAGTGTTTCATTCCCAAGTACAATTCCATGTGCTGGAAAAATTAGTAAATCCACAAAGGTGGTGCAACAAATTTTATTTTCCCTTTTGTTAATTGTTCGCGAGTTTCTTTCCACCGGATTGACGAGCAAGGACTAGGGAATACTTGGGAAGGCTTTTTGGTGTGTTTTAATCGACGAGACCATTGCCACTCCAAGAGGTTAGTTCACATAATCCCGTAGCAATTCCGCATGCGTAGGATTTATGTGAACTGTTTATATGCATGATTTGTTGTTGAATTATTATTTGAATTAATATAGGATTAATTCATGCTAGTAATAATTGTTAGAATTAAATTTGTATTTAAATATTCATCCCGAATAGATCCGGGCAATTAATTCCCCAACAACACTATGTACGAGATCGGATATCTGCTTTGCCGTAGGCATGGTGGCAAGATATCAAAGTAACCCTGAGAAAGAGCATTGGACTGCAGTAAAGAACATTCTGAAGTATCTGAAAAGGACACGGGACAGAATGTTGGTTTACAAGTCAGACATTTTAATCCCCACCGGTTACACGGACTCGGATTTCCAATCAGATGTTGACTCCAGAAAGTCTACCTCGGGTAGTGTGTTTTGCATGGGGGGAGGAGTCATGACATGGAGAAGCGTAAAGCAGAAATGCATCACCGATTCTACCATGGAAGCCGAATACGTTGCTTCTTGTGAAGCAGCGAAGGAAGCGGTTTGGCTCAAGAACTTCCTAGTGGACTTGGACATCGTCCCGGATTTGCCCAGCACGATCACGGTTTACTGTGATAACGCCGGAGCAGTTGCAAATTTGAGGGAGCCGAGAGCCCACAAGGCCAATAAACACATTGAAAGAAAATACCATCTAATACGAGAAATCGTTAAGAGATGAGACATTGAGGTGGCTAAGATTGCATCGGAAGACAACCTAGCAGATCCATTCACAAAGGGTCTGCCTCAGAGTACATTCGAGAGACATGTGGAAGGAATGGGTGTCAAGGACGTTGCCAATCTGCTTTGAGTATAAGTGGGAGAAATATTATTAGGTTAGTGTAGGTGAAATTAGATGTCACATAGAACACGAGATATGCTGGTGTATACTTAAAAGCAGACTTTGAGTATAAGTGGAAGATTGTTGGGGTTATATTGAAAAGTATGCTTTTACTTTGTATAACCAAACTGAATTTTCTTATTTATTTACTAAAATAAACCATTAATCACTGTTGCATTAAATATGAATGAATGTTATATATATTTATTGCAAACCCGTTCAATAAGTCAGTACGTATTACGTTGTAGTTAATTTGGTGATACCAGATCACTGAAGATCAAATTAACAGCACCTCGTAATTAAATACAAATTCATAACCCAGATGGAAATGAACAAACAATCATGAAAGGTTGAAGTGTAAGACCCAGATTGGTTTGTCTTGACCAAGGGATTACACTAGCGCATTTACATGCGCTGAATAAGAACCTATAGGAGGATAAATTCTTCGGTACTGAATATACAAGAATTAGACCTCAGTGGTGTATTGTTTCTTAATCTTCGTCCCTTAAATAGGATCGTGTGAAATTAATAACTATTGCTTTGACTTATGATGGGAAGAGAGTCAATGCGATTCGATACCTTATATCTTGGGCAATATTATTAATTACATGACGATTGCTGACATTTAATACGGAGAATCGCGTGCAAGTACGTCTTGCTTGATTTGTCCCCTTGGTGGGCTCAGAACCTTTATCATACCAAATCTTGCAAGTGGAAATTTATTTCCGGTATGGATAATAATGTTGAGTTGTCTTTACTCCAAGGACAAAGATATTAAAATAATATAAAGCTTGTTCAGTGGCTTAATTAATTAATGGACTAATATAATCTTAAACGCAGGAAATAATGACCGGGAGCCATATTATAGTGAAATCGTAATATGGGTTAAGATGGATAGTTCAATATTAATTTTATAGTGGAGTAAATTAATATTAATGGACTTGAATAATATTTCGCCAAATATTATAGCTTCATAGTCCATTGAAGGTCCAATCTTAATTCTCCTAAAGGCCCCTCAAATAGCCCAAAATAAAGTCCAATTAATGAAAGAGAGAAGAAAATATTTTGCTATATTTCCATGAGATATTTTCGAAAATATGTAGATAAAAAGGAAGAAAAGATTGTCTTGATTTTCTTGTAGATATTTTATGGAAAGAGATAATTATTGTAGGAATACATAATTATCCCATAAATTCAAGAAGTCAAATCTTTATTCTTTATGCCTTGTTATTTTCGAAAATTTAGGGATAAAAAGGGGAAGAGATTTTTATGGAAAATTTAATTAAGGAGAAAAGAATATAGAAGATATATTCAAGATTTCTTGGAGACCAAGAAAAGATTTTCTTCCTTATTTTCCTAGCCCTAAAAATCGGCCCCCCACTCCCTATAAATAGGGGATGAATTTTTCATTCCCAAGTGCAATTCCATGTGTTGAAAATATTAGAAATCCACAAAGGTGGTAGCATAATATTTTTTGTTTTCTCTCTTGTTAAAATTGTTCGTGCGAATCCTCCCACCGAGTTACGTTCGTGGACTTTGGGACATATTTGGGAAGGCACTTTGGGTTGATCCATCGTCTCAACGGTTGTCTCTACAAGAGGTATGTAATCTCGTAACTCCTAGTTCCGCATGTTTAGGATTTACGTGAATTACGTGTACGCATGTTGTTTAATTATTATGTTGAATTGATTTAGGATTAATTCATGTTAGTAATTAATTATTTAATTTGAATATGTATTTAAAATAATCCCGAATAGATCTGGACGCCCATAATTTTCCCAACAGTGACCCCCTTGGCCCCAATGTGCGTCCGTCCTTGATTAGAACTGAGTTATCTATATATTACTCTGTTGTCATTCACCGCATTCCTGATCGTGTGGTCCTTGCTTCTCTCCTTAGTTGAGAGTCTTTGATTCCTATCCGAGTTGAAAGCCTTTTGCTTAATGTATCTCCTGAGTTAAGAGCTTTGATTTTATTTTTTATCGTGTTGTCTTGTGAAGACAATTTTTAGTGCCATGTTTAACAACATACGCCTCATAAATCAAATCAGAGAAAGTAGTATTGACTGCATTGTGAGTGTGGTGGATCGACGAATGGAACAATTAATAGTAGAGGGTGCTGCTAGTGATCATATGATGAAGATAGCTTGTATGCTATAGTAAAGCAGCTTAGTGATTACGTGATTTATCTTGTTCGTAAATATGTCTATGATTTGGCTCATCATTTTGTTATGGCGTTTATGTTATTATCAAGTCTTTATTATTGGGTCGAGCCTCCAACTATTATGAATGACCTTATCGATATTTATTGTTTTTCCATTTATGTTACTTGAGTTTTTTGTTTAAAAAAAAAGGAAATTGTAAAAGAGCCAAGGTGCCCAGTGCTCCCTCCACCCTGGCTTTGTCCTTGAGTGGGAGCGTTTTCTTCAAGATATACGTGAGCAAAAATTCTGATATTTTTCTAGACGAACAAATCGCTGTGCTTGGTAAGTACACACATATATGTAGAACATTATCAATATAATCTTACATGTATTGATGATATATGTGCATCGTGTGTTCATAGTGCATTTTAGAATCATGCATCTTATTTTACTGAAAAATATAATTTGTTTACACTGAATCGTGCAACTATTTTTCCATAAGTGTAAACAAGTTGTATATTTTAATGTAACAAATTGTATAATTTCAAAATGTATTATAAGTGCACGATGCATCTGAATGCGCATGAAACGCACCCCTTATAGTAGATGAATCATGAAATTGGTAATTTGCTCTAATTTGTTACTCAATTTATTCACAAGTTTAAATTTCTAAAACTAAAGTCCTGCCAAATTACACACAAACAACTCTCACTGTTATATAATTCTATTTGACGCGCAAATTTCTGTATCAAGCCTTATAGTAGGAAATAATGTTGTCCAGCAAATAAATTAAGATGTCAAACTAAACATCTTTAAAAACAAATAAATTGAAGTATAGTGTGTTAAAAACAGATTTAACTTTTTTTTTTAAATTGAAATTTCAATTGTTGGCTAAAAAAAAAAAAAAAAAGTTTTTTTTTTTTAATAGTGAAAGCTATACTCTCTTTTTGTGGAGGGTGAGACTCATAAGGTATAAGTGAATCGAGCCTTCTCGCAAGCTACTCGTGCTCGACTCATAAAAAGATCGAAATCGAATCGAGTATAATCGAGTCGAGTCGAGTCGAGTCGAGTTCGAGCTCATAAATACTCCGCTCGAGCTTGCACAATGATTACTATTATGCCATTAATTTTACTAAATATATATGCTTATAATTTAATAAAATATTTTATATTTCATTTTATGAATTATATAGGTAATCGAGTCGAGTTCGATCCGAGATTGAGCCTATCGAGTCGAGCTCGAGCTTAAAAATTTGGTCTCGATCGATTTCGAGCTTCGAATATTCTAATCGAGTCGAGTTCGAGCTCAGTCAGGGCCGGTCCTAAGATTATTGGGGTCTGAATCGAACTTTAAAATGGGATCTTCTCATACAATATATATGAATTAATCAATAAGCTAAATTACAATATTTGTTTATATTTATCATTTAATATATATATGGTACCAAAAAGGTAGGCTCCTAAAAATTTGACATATTTTGAGGCTTGAATTGTTCGGTTCGTTGGCCTCATAGAAGGATCGACCCTAAGCTCAGTATTACTCGGCTCGACTCGGCTCGTTTACACCCCTAGTGACGCACCGCTACACTACAAAGCAAATGTAACTGTACTTGCTATAATAATTATTGTCCACTCTGTAATTCTCTCTTTTTACTCTATTTTTATATAATTATAGATAAGTGGAATGCACAAATTGTAACAAATGATACCATTAATTTATTAATGTCGAATATGTGTTTTTTTTTTTTTCATTTTGATTTTCGTCACTATATATATATATATATATATATATATACATCCTTCTATGTTATTAGGGAAAAAAATGTGGTTGCGATCGCTACAATTATAAAGAAGTCCGACCCAACGCAACATCGAGCTTCAACATTCTTCCAAACCTGTGCAACACCCCAGCTATAGATATGTGTTTTTCATTTTGCATGCTTAATTTCACTGTTAGAAGAAAATATAATTAATTTTGTCTAATTAACTTTTAGGCTAATCGAATTAATTAATATTTGAGGATCTTTTTGTGATATGATGGATCGATGGTAGTGGGTAACAAGTTCTCAAATAATATTTAGGAAAATCTTTATATTAATTTCATATATTGATAATCTATATATGCATTTTTTGAATCAAGATCACTTAAACAAAAATATATTATGCGGAGAAATTGCAGTTTGTGCATAGCAGGATTAGGATTCTGGGGATTAATTAGTAGACCATGTGGAGCTGATTATTAGTTATAAATTAAACGCATGGTTAGCTAGTTGAAATTGGTAAGCACGTCTTTGATCATCATTACTTTAAATTAATTTAAGAAAATAAATAATGTAGAATATTAATAATTTGCTAATTAAGCAAAGCCCCGATCAACTATAAATACCCCTAAATAGGCCATTACTATATCATAACCAATTCAAAAACAATATATGTATAAGCCCTCTTGATTCATCTCCCCAAATTAAAAGAAACGAAAATCATCTCAGTTTAATCATACTAAATCATGGGACTTACCAAGCTTGCATGCATTTTAATTGTTGCACTGATTTTAGCAAGCTACGGCGAAGCCACACGTCAACTGTTACAGGTGGGATCCGGCTCCCTGAATGGGACCAATTCAGTGCTTGGTGCGGCTAACGGCACAACGAGTGGGAATGGCTCATTGAGCGGCACATCGGGGGGTAACGGGGCCCTTAATGCAACAGGAGCCGTCACAAATATAGGTTCAGGATCCCTAAATGGGAGTGGCACTTTGAATGGCACATCGGGGGGTAACGGCAACTTATATGCGACAGGTTCCGACACAAACGTTTATTTGCTTATTAATTATTATGTTGAATTGTTTTAGGATTAATTAATGTTAGTAATTAATTAATTAATTTAAATATGTATTTAAAATCATCTCGAATAGATCCGGGCACCCATATTTTTCCCAACGAAGGGGACGTCATCATCCTGGATGTTCAGGACACGGTGCCCTAATGCCAGTAAATAGACATCATGCGAGCGATGTCACTACCCAAAATACGGAGCATGAAGAATCTATCAAGATTCTCACCTATAGTAAATCAAAGTAGTGAACAAGCACCCCACATATCTAAATACCGCACTTAGGGTTAAGAATAATAAAAGTCACCAAGACCTATAGTTCTTCATAACAATCATAATAGAAGAACATGTCTTATCTCTGACCCATTCAATGCGACATATCGCACTAGTATAAACTAATGACCAAGACAAATCACCAACAAGTTTATACTACAACTTAAACCAATAGTTATGTCTAGAACTATCTCAGTTGTGAATATTGTTTATATCTTATAAGGAACTTGACGATGTGATCTTCTGTGTGACTACAAACCCACCACATTGTCTACAATATAAGATAAACAGACACATAAGCAATTTATAATAATGCAATAATGTGAAAAACCATTTATTGCAGATGATAAGGAAATTGAATATACATCTACAAAAGCTCACTAAAAGTTTGTTTTACAGTATACACCAACAATCTCTCACTTATACTAAAGCTAAACTTTTAGTATACACATGAAGCCATAACATGTATTTCTTTGTATGACCTAGGACATTGAGTGTGAGAATTAATATCCGTTAGAATCTTCAGCTGAATTTTGAAATCCCAATGACCACTTTTCCGGTGGCCGACTTTCTGTTGAAATTTTAGTTGGAATAATTTCTTGCAAATTACATGCTTTCTACGTGTATGGTGATCATATATAAATTCCTTAAAATAGTTAGCTTATAAAATGTTTAAGAGCTTGTAGTTCTTTGTTCGGGAAAAAAAAAACGAGGTTGTAGCTTTAAAAAATTGTTTAATAATATTTTAACCATCTTATAAGATTTAAAATAAATTACCTACGTCTTATAAGCTCAAAAAAAAAAAAACGACCAACACTACAATTTATATTTCTATAAATTTAAGATATACTTATATTAATATAAAAGTTTTCTAAAAAAAAAAAATCACCTCACCCTCGCCCTCGACGTTGGTTGTCGGGAGTCCCGCGTCGAGTCAATAACCCATCAACATAAAAACTAAAATAAAAATTATCAAAGAACTTATAAATAGCTGTAACCAAACATTATGTGTTTTCATTTTGCATGGTTAATTTCCTCCGTCCTGTGTTATTCGGAAAGAATCTATATCGCTATAATGTACTGTTAGAAGATAATATAATTAATTGTGTCTACTTAATTTTAGGGTAATCGAATTAATTAATATTTGAGGATCTTTTTGTGATATGATGGATCGATGGTAGTGGGTTACAAGTTCTCAAATACTCCAATATTTAGGAAAATCTTTAAATTAATTACATATATTCATAAGATAATCTATATACTTTGCTGGAGTAGAGCTTGCTTAAACGAAAATATATTATGCCGGGAAATTGCAGTTTGTGCATAGCAGGATTAGGATTCTAGGGATTAATTAATAGACCATGTGGAGCTAGCTGATTATATATTAGTTATAAATTAAAAGCATGGTTGAAATTGGTAAGCACGTCTTTTGGGGGAGCCAACCAAGTTTTATATAGGATCTTTGTCTATCCACACTCAAATATAATCATCACCATCCTCATCCTCATTCTTGCCTAATTATGGCACCTTTAATTGCTGCAGTGGGTCTCTCCATGCGGAGTGGTACGATTCATAATTTGGAAGTTCGGGGGCACTGCACTCTAATGCACGTATGAGATATATTGACCATCTCACCATGATACACCTGATCCATAATTTGGAGTCGAACGATATTATAAGCATCTGGTCGAAATGCGGATGGGGAAAACAAGTTTGGGTAAGAGAAGATAATAAAAAAAATTAGGGCAAAAAGAGTGATGAGTGATATTTATTGGATAGTCCAAGCTCATCATGTTATCATCCCCAATTCTTTAAAATTATTTGAAAAAAATGAGTGATGATATCGTTAGTTATTGTTAATTTAAAAATAATTAGTATATAATTAATCCATGAGCTGCACGATTTCCTAATGAAAATTAATTATTGATTTAACTTTTGTAATAGTTATAATTGTTGTGAATAAATGTGTGTTCTTTTTTGTTTTGAAAGTGGATGAGTTGTGGTTTCTTTAAAATTTCTGAAATATTTCCTTTCACACCATGTTCTTTGTTATTTTATTTTCATTGTCCCGTTAAATATCAAAATTTCTATTAGCAGAAAAGATATATTATTTGAAAGTTTGGAAAAATTTCTATATATATCACGTCCATTTGTTCTCTTTTGACGCGATCAACGACTTGTGAATATTTTTTTACTTGTCGATTTAGCTTTAGAAAAATATTTTACACTCAGAAATTTTAAAAGTGTTTACACTGCTAAGCAATTTAAGGTTGAAAGATATTTTTTTCATATAAGCTTTAAAATACTTCTTTACATACAAGTCCATTCATTCTCTTTCTTCAACACACCACATTGTTCGAGTCATCCTCAAAAGGCAAAAATCCTGCAACCGTATGGATAGGCACAATTTGATCGATTTGGAAGGCAAGAAACGAGCAGATTTTTGAGAATATCAAACCCGAAGTGAACAAGATCGTGGACGAAATCAAAGCTAGATCTTGATCTTGGATTCGTGGCGAAAAATCAAAGTGCAACAAACATACCCTTCTTGAAATAGCGGAAATCTCCTGAGTAAGAAAGTAACATCATGCATCAAGCGTTTATTTTGTAACTTAAATTTGTGTTTATAGTCTCATAATGGTCTTGGAGTCAAGAGAACTACCTAATTAAACCATGTAAGGGGGTTTTGTCTATGCTACACAGCAGTGTAGTGACAAGTACTTATGTGTTTTAGTACTATTGGTTGAATTGGAATAAAAAAATACAAGTATATAAGAAAATTGTGGACCCTCACATGTGTATGTGGTGTAAAAAGGGGGTGCTGGGCAATGCCCAGCAGTGTAGCATAGACAAAATCATGTAAGGGGGGGAGTGCCCCTTGTACTCCACTTTTATTCTTCAATAAATACTTCTTTGGTCGTTCAAAACAATACAATGTTGTTTTTTCCTATTACCGTCATTCACATTGCATATCAAAAATCTCAATCATTCTCGCTTGGTATCCATGGACACAACAATGTATAACTGATCATGACTTAAAACTACCCTCCCAACGAGAAGTCCGATGTGCTTAAGTGATTAGAGATTATTACTAGGAACGACAAGATTCCTAGTGTTAATTCTGAAAACTACAATGAAAAAGGCACCATTACTAGGAGCTACAGTTTTACCCTTTAAGGGGAATCCGGTTGATTGAAAACACAAACCCCCTCTACATAAAGATTCTCCGACTCATAGTTTCTCTTTCATTTGGAAATATGAAAATATAATTTGGAGCGATTAAAAAGATTACAAGTGTAAAAAAGTCTAATTCTAAAAGTAATTTTCTTAGGGGTTGTTTATTTATGATGTGGGAAGCCACTTATATAATTTCAAATTTTAATCCTTGTTTGTTTATTCGAATTTGGTTTAAATCCTTTAAAAATTTAATAATATGCATAATTTACGTTTTCCAAACATAATGTTTAATACATGGCTAGGTCTTGTATGCACTCGGGTGCACCGTGCACTCATAGTGCATTTTAGAAGCGTGCAACTTGTTATGCTGAAAAATGCGACTTATTTACACATAAAAGTGCAACTGTTAATATGAGAACATAATTGCATGCTTCTGCTTGAAATAGTTGCATGCACTATGAGTGTACGGTGCACCGGGGTGCACATGAGACCCACTCTTAATACATTATTAGTCATCTTTCACACACCTTTTAATTATTACTCACTCCGTCCCAGTATAAGTTTATTGTTTCTTTTTGTTATTTTGTTTAAGGAATAATAATAAAATAATAAAATAATAAAAATGAAGGATAGTTGTGGGTATTGGGAGAGAGGAAAAAATATGTGGAGTAATAAGTGGAGAAGTAAGTGACATTCTTTGTAGGGTTTTTCTATGGTCAGGAACGGCTTCGCCCTTCCTGACGTTAGTCGTCCATTAAAAAGTTGCCAAATCATTTAAATTCGCCATGGGCGATACTGTTTCGCCACAAGACTAAATAATTAATTTTTTAATAAAAATTATAAAATTACTAAAATATCCTTATAACATTTTTTAAATAAAAAATACAATGTTCATAAATTTAAAAAATTTAATCTACGATCCCGAACTCGGCCCATGCGTGATCGTGGTCGGGTTCGGGTCTGGGTCCGACTAGGATCCGGGTTCTGATTTGGGTCCGAGTATTAGTCAAGGTTTGGGTCCGGCCGTCCGGACGCTGGTCAAGGTCCGGTCCAGCCCGAAGTTCGACATTTATCCGGGTCCAGATCGCGGGTCAGGTTGAATCCAGTCCGGATTCGTCCGGCCTGGGTCCGAGTTAGGGTCCGATCAGGGTTCAGGTCAGGTCCGGGTCTCTATCAGGGTCCGATTTGGGTCAGGGTCAGGGTCAGGTTAGGGGTCCGGTCTAGGTCCGGTCCGGGTCAGGGTCCAGGTCTGGTCCGAGTTTGTTGGGATTATACTGGAAAGTATGCTTTTACTTTGTATAATCGAAATCAATTTCGCATTTATTTATCAAATAAATTGTTTATCATCGATGCTTTAAATATGATTGAATGTTACATATATTTATTGCATAATTGTTCAATAATTCAGACGTGTTACATCAGTAGTTAATTTAGTGATACCGGATTTGAAGATTAAATTAACAAATCCCTTGTAACTATAAGTACGCGCCATTCACTTACCTAGATGGAAATGAACAACCATCGCGAAAGGTTGAGTGTAAAGGCTCAGATTGGTTTGTCTTGACCAAGAGATTACACTAGTGCATGATCGATTTTGAATAGGACCTATGATGAGGATAAATTCTTTGAATCTGAACAAGGAAGAATTAGACCTCAGTGGTTCGTTGTTTCTTAATCTTTCATCCCTTAAATAGGATCACGTGGGATTGGTAACTATTGCTTTGACTTATCATGGGTAGCTTAATCGAGAGATTTTATACTTTTTATCTTGGGCAATATTATTGGTCACATGTGATTGCTAAGATTTAATACAAAGAATCGTGTAGCAAAGCACGCTTTGCTTGATTTGTCCCTTGGGAGATTCATAAGTTTTATCATACCAAATCTTGCAAGTGGAATTAGTTTCCGGTATGGATAATAATGTTGAACCGTTCCTTGACCAAGGACAAAAGATATTAATTAATGGAAAGTTATTTCAGTGGCTTGAATTAATTAATGGGCTAGATAATCTTAAACACGGAAATAATGACCGGAGCCATATTGATTGTAATATGGGTTAAGATGGATAGTGCAATATTAATTATGTAGTGGGATTAATTAATATTTATGGGCTTGAATTATATTGTGGCTCAATATTAGATATTCAAGATCCATTAGAAGGTCAAATCTTAATTCTTCTAAAGGCCCCCTGAGTAGCCCAACATATAGTCCATTAACTGAAAAGGTGATTAAAATAAAATAAATATTGTTGCTTAGTTTTCCTTGAAATTTTTTGAAAATTATGGATGAAGTTGGGAGAAAGATTTTCTTTGAATTTTGTTATGGAATGAAGATATGTATTCTTGGAATACAAGATTATCTCATTAAATTCAAGAAATCTCCCACATGGTTTATCCATATGTATTTTCGAAAAAAAGATGAAAATATAGTGGGCAAGAAAGATTTTCTTGATTTTCTTGAAAAGATATTATGGAAGATATGTATTTTTGAAATACAAGAATATCTCATAAATTCAAGAAGATCCAAATCTTGGATTCTTGCACACACTAAATTTTCAAAAATCCATATAATAGGAAGTGGGATTTTTGTGGAATATTTTAATTATGGGAAAAAGAATATAGGAGATATATTCAAGATTTCTTGGTGATCAAGAAAAGTCTTTTCCCACATTGATTTTTTTTCGAAAAATTTCGACCACCCCTCTCCTATAAATAGGGGATGATTAGTTCATTCCCAAGTACAATTTCATGTCGGCCGAAAAATTAGCAAATCCACGAAAGTGGTGCAACAAAGTTTATTTTTTCCTTTTTGTTAATTGTTCATGAGTATCCTTCCACCGGATTGTCGAGCAAGGGCTAAGGGAATACTTGGAAAGTCCTTTTTGGTTAGTCCGTCCGATCAAGTCACTTTGCCATCCCGAGAGGTATGTTCACGTAAACCCGTAGATTCCGCATGCCTAGGTTTTACGTGGCTTTTTATATGCATGATATGTTGTTGCAATTATTATTTGAATTAATATAGGATTAATTCATGCTAGTAATAATTAAAGAATTAAATTTGTATTTAAATATTCATCCCGAATAGATCTATGCAACACATTCCCCAACAACCGCATATCGAGCCACGGTTTAAGACTCAATTTTTAAATTGTAATTTAATTCGCGGACATTAAATTTGAAATTGGATAGTAGAACTGTTAGATCTGTTTTGTAGGTATCCAATTGTCATGGATTTTAATGTGTTTATTTATGCATCCATATAAATTGTGGTTTTAATTCGATTCGTTCGGATTTGTTTTGCCTCGTGAGAAAATCCATGAGTAGACTAGGATTTGTTTGATTTTATCAATGTAATAGACTAGTCTAGATCTAGGTTTATTTATTTTTTGTAAATAAATTGTAACCGGATCGGAAACGAAGAGATTTAAGAATTAAAGGACAAAATCCGTAACCCGCGGCACGGGTGGCTGGCTTTGTGGCACGAAAGACAGCAGGATGAGGCCAGCCGCTACCTAGAGAGAAGAAGTCAAGCCGACATCATCGGGCGAAGGGCGCGACGCAGAACAGGCAGATCGGGCCGATCGGACGGACGCGCCAAGACGCGCGAGCGGCGTAGGACGCGGGTTGCCGAGGTCGCGGGCCAGGCGAGGCGGTGGCCATACGGATGCGGAAGGGATGCTGTATGGCGGCGCCGAGAGTCAACGCTGACGCAGCCGGACGGTTTGGGAGAGCCAGGCCGACCCGGGCGGGCCGGCCGCCGAGGCTGGGTCTAGGCCAAGCGGCAAGCGGGGCAAGGGCGTAAGATCTACGGTGGAGTCTGCTTGGCATGGCGTTCGAGACGAAGTATTTTTTGAGACTTAACGAGTGGGAGAAATTTGAGGCGTGTTTCTTCAAGATCAAGTCAAGAAAAATCAAACCATGACAATTGGATAATTTGTGCCCAATATGTTTATTTTTTCTGTTTTGCTTGATTTATTTGTGCTATCTTGTGCTTTATTTAATTTGTTTAAATGTGTTTGCATGAGAGTTGCCAAATGGAAAAATCTCTCCTTCAAAAAATTACTAAGTATGTTTAAATAATTAATTGACAATTTTATTAGGATAATAAAATTGAATTAATTTTGACCTCCATGATTTATTCATTTGTGAATTCTTTTGGAGAAATTCCCCCGGGACGGTCAAAAGATAGCTTTCACATGAATGAATTCCAAACGGATGATTGTGGGTTATTACTAGTAAATATTTATGACCTCCCCACGTGAGGCTCTATCAAAGTGAAATAGTAATCATGTATTTAATCATGGTTATTACTTAGGTATAAAATTGATATGCATATACTTCCCAAGTCCCCGTCAATTTTATATTGGTCAATGGGGAGCCAACTATTAATCTGGATATTAAAGGTTTGTAATTGTTCTTGTTTGTAACTCGCTTGAATGTGTTTAAATAATGACCCACCCCACGTGGCTTATTTAAACTATTTTTGAGATGTTGGATGTCATGTTCATATTTTTTTTTTAGATTTTAAATATGATGCATGTGATCGAATCTTGTGATATACTTGTGCTATTGATATAGTTGTTTATTTCATTCAAAGATGTCGTTACTTTTTAATCCCTTTGTTATTATACTTAAAGTCAATACAATATGTATGGAAACTATATTGATTGGAAACGAAAAAATATAATTGTCCTAACTGCACAAAAGCACAAGTGGATTCTTGACACACCAAAATCGATGAGCCAACCGACGAGTTAAAACACGCGGACTCGCCGATCACCATGAGAGAGATGTCGCCGAAAATGGTGGAGGGCAAACCGTAAGGGATTACGCCCTCAAAATAGATGGCCCATCCGAACAAACTTGAGATTTCGAGCGCAGTTATGATCCGGAGACTCGGATGAATTTGGTACTTCACTCCGCCCAAACAGTTTTTTGAGCATTTTGGCCTCGCTTAGCTAATTTGTTGCAAGCTTTTGGTCTCGGCAGAAATGTTGATAAGGCACCAAACTCAAGCTTTGACGGCAAGTGGTCCGTCTTCATCTTCTAGGCCAAAGGTAGGCAAGATAAAGAAGAGGACCAAAGGCCATAAGCAATAAAACTCAATTGCAAAAGGGCAATGGTAAGATGAGGAATGCTTGTTCAGGTCAAGGAAAATCCAAAGAGGAAGTGCTTAAGTCTGCGGTGAGAGAGAACAATGGAGGTTTTGCCTCGCTCCAACCCCAAAAGGGGCCGGAAAGAAAGGTAATTCTCACGACTAGTTGTTGAAACTTGTTTAGCGGCGCGATACTTCTCATTCGTGGGTGGTTGATACGAGATCCACTAATCATGTTGGCTTCACGGGTTCTAAATGATCGCAGAACTTAGTGGGAGTGAGATCCTCATCACACCGGGCAACGTTATTTAAAGTAGAAGACATTGCAATCTTTACGTAAGTGGCGAGATATTGCAATGCTACGATAGTAACGATTATTGCAATACTACGCAAGTAGCAGACATTGCAATGCTACATGAGTAGAGTTAAAGCAAATGGGAAAAGTGCACCTATCTTTTGAAGATAAAGTTTTTTTGAGATTATCTTTATGTTTCCAGCTTTTAGAAAGAATTCACTTTCGGTTTCTAAAATTCGATTAAAGGACACTAAGTTTCTTCTAATAAGAATGACATCATTTTTGAAATGATGAGTGTATCTCATAGATGGACATTGATGGAAAATCTCTATACAATTAATCTGCACACCACTCATGAAATGCATCCTATAACACATCAACTATTTCCGAAAAAAGAAAGCGTGGAACGAAATACTTCTTTTGGCATCTAAGATTAGGTCATATAAATCCAAAGAGGATCCAAAGGTTGGTGAAAGATGGTTGTTTTGGAGCGTCTCCAAGTTGAACAAATCCCAACCCCGCGAATCATGTTTGGAGGGTAATATGACCAAGAGGGCATTTGGAGCCAAGGGAATAGGGCCAAAGAAGTGTTAGAGATCGTTCACACGGATGTATGTGGTCCAATGTCAACCAAAGCAAGAGGAGGTTATGAGTAATTTTATTGATGATTACTCAAGATACATTTTTTTCTTATGAAGCATGAATATGAGACCTTTGAAAAATTCTACGAATTTAAGGCTCAAACAGAGAATCATAGGAAAAACGATCAAGTCTCTACGATCCGATCGTGGAGGCTAATACCTCGGCGATGAGTTTTTGAACTACTTATCGATGAAGGGATTGTATCCCGCTCCATCGCAGACCTTAACCCTCAACAAAACGGGGTTGCAGAGTTTAAGAAACATAATTTTTTTGGAAATGGTTAGATCAATGATGAGTTATCGCGGATATTCCCGAAGTCGCCGGGGGTCATACCTTGGTAACAAATGACTTACATTTTGAACTTGGTGCTATCCAAATCGGTTCCCAAAACTCCCAAAGAATTGTGGACCCAAGCGCAAGCCCAGTATGAGACACGTGAGAATTTGGGGGGTGTCCGCACGTGTTGGACAAGGAAGCCGGTAAATTGGATCCTCGATCGTAATTAAGGTTGTTTGTAGGATACCTTTAGGGAACAAAAGGGTGTATGTTCTATAGTCCCAAAGATCAAAAAGGTGGTCATGAGCACCCACTTTAGATTTTTGGAAGAAAACTATATGAACCAAAGGAAACCCGTATGAGATTACCTTAAATGAGCTTAGAGGGCAAACCTCAAAGGCCAACTGCATACTAGATGATATACCAAATGATATGCTTTCACAACCGAGCCCGTCAGAAGTGGGAGGGTTGTTAGACAACTGGAGAGAGATTCATGGGAATAGGAGAGTCCTCGGACTTGATTCCCTGACAAGATTTAATCGAACTCCATGGACATATGATTTAGGCACTCCAAGATAAGTACGCAGATTCTTGGCAAAATGTAAATGATAACCGAAATGGGTTCTATGTTTCATAATAGAGTGTGGGAGCTAGTCGAACCACTTAATGGGGGTCAAACCCATTAGATGCAAGTGGGTATATAAGAGGAAAAGAGGACCGGACGGAAGGTTGAAACCTTTAAAGCAAGACTAGTGGCGGTAAAGGTTATACTCGAGAAAGAAGGGATCGATTATGAGGAAACTTTTTCGCCTGTAGCCATGCTTAAGTCCATCCGTATTCTTTTATCGATTGCTGCGCATTTTCGACTTTGAAATCTGGCAAATGGATGTCAAGACAGCTTTCCTTAACGAAAGTCTTGATGAAGAGATCTATATGCAACAACCCCGAGGTTTCATTGAAACAGGCCAAGAAAATCTTGTTTGTAAGCTCAAGAAGTCCATTTACGGTCTCAACAGGCATCCAGAGCATGGAACTAATGTTTTGATCATGTTATAAAGTCTTATGGGTTTGATCAAAACGAGTTTGAAAGTTGTGTGTATAAAAAGCCTGTCGGAACTGCATTGGTATTCTTAGTACTATACGTAGATGACATTGTGATCATCGGGAATGATGTAAAGGTGTGATCAGACTTAAGGGCATGGTTTTCAAAACAGTTTGATATGAAAGACTTAGGGAAAGCTGGACATATCCTTGGGATCAAGATAACTTGAGATCGCCGGAAAAGGATGATCGGGTTATCATAAGTTTCATACATAGACCTTTGGTTTTGAAACGATTCAAAGATGCAAGATTCCAAGAAAGGATTCGCGTGCCTTTTCGGACTTGGAATCCATCTATCCAAGAAATTGTTCCCTAAGGCGAAAAGGAGATAGATGACATGAAAGGTATTCCTTGTGCTTCTACCGTTTAAACCTTATGTATGCATTTCAGTATTTGAGACCGGATATCCGCTGGTTGCAGTAGGCATGGTAGCAAGATATCAAAGTAACCCGAAAGCGCGATGGACGACGATTAAAAACATTCAAGTGTCCGAAAAGAACTCGGGGATAGAATGTTGATTTATCGATCGATATCTCAATCCCCATCGGCCATACACGGACTCGGATTTCCAATCGATTTAGATTCCGTAAATTATCCGCCTCGGTTAGTGTGTTTCCATTTGGGAAGTGTAGCCATCGATGGACGAAGTGTGAAGCGTAAATGCATCACCGACTCAACCATGGAAGTCGGGTAAGTAGTCGCTTGTGAAGCGTTGAAAGAACCGATTGGGCTCTAGATCTTCTTAGTGGACTTGGATGGTGTTTCAATTTGTTCAGCAATATCCGCTAAGGGGCTTGCAAATTCAAGAGAACCAAGAGTCCATGAGTCAAACAAACACATTAAAGGAAAGACATCTTATACGAGAAATCGTTAAGAGAGGAGATATAGATGTGGCAAAGATAAGCGTCGAGGATAGCTAAAGCGAGATCCATTCACAAAGCGTCGCCTCTCAATACATTCGAGAGACATGTGAGTGGAATGGGTGTCAAGACCTTTGCGCTAACTGGGCTTTGAGTATAAGTGGGAGAAATTATTAGGTTCGTGTAGGTAACATTAGATGTCACGGACTACGCGAGACATGTTGTAGTATACTTAAAAGCAAACTTTGAGTATAAGTGGGGAGATTGTTGGGATTATACTTGAAAGTATGATTTTACTTTGTATAATCTAAACCTAATTTCCGGACTTATTTATTGAAATAAATTGTTTATCACCGATGCTTTAAATATGATTGAATGTTACATATATTTCTTGCGATAACTGCTCAATAATTAAATGACGTGTTACAATCAGTAGTTAATTTAGTGATACCAGACATGTAAGATTAAATTAATGATCCTTTGTAACTATAAGTACGCCATTCATTTACCTAGATGGAAATGAACAACCATCGCGAAAGGTTGAGGTGTAAAGGCTCCGATTGGTTTGTCTTGACCAAGATATTACACTAGTGCATGATCGATGTTGAATAGGACCCTGGGGAGGATAAATTCTTTAATCGAACAAGGAAGAATTAGACCTCGGTGGTTCATTGTTTCTTAATCTTCGCCCCTTAAATAGGATAACGTGGGATTGGTAACTATTGCTTTTGACTTATCATGGGTAGCTTAATCGGAGAGATTCAATACTTTTTATCTTGGGCAATATTATTGGTCACATGTGATTGCTAAGATTTAATACGAAGAATCGTGTGCAAAGTACGCTTTTTGCTTGATTTGCCCTTTGGGAGGTTCATAAGTTTTATCATACCAAATCTTGCAAAGTGGAATTAGTTTCCCAGATGGATAATAATGTTGAACGGATTCCTTGACCAAGGACAAAAGATATTAATTAATGGAAAGCTATTTTGGTGGCTTGAATTAATTAATGGGCTAGATAATCTTAAACACCGGGAAATAATGATGGGAGCCATATTGATTGTAATATGGGTTAAGATGGATAGTGCAATATTAATTATGTAGTGGGATTAATTAATATTTATGGGCTTGAATTATATTGTGGCTCAATATTAGATATTCAAGATCCATTAGAAGGTCAAATCTTAATTCTCCTAAAAGTCCCCTGAGTAGCCCAACATATAGTCCATTAACTGAAAAGGTGATTAAAATAAAATAAATATTGTTGCTTAATTTTCCTTGAAATTTTCGAAAATTATGGATGAAGTTGGGAGAAAGATTTTCTTTGAATTTTGTTATGGAATGAAGATATGTATTCTTGGAATACAAGATTATCTCATTAAATTCAATAAATCTCCCACATGGTTTATCCATATGTATTTTTCGAAAAAGATGAAAATATAGTGGGCAAGAAAGATTTTCTTGATTTTCTTGAAAAGATATTATGGAAGATATGTATTTCTTGAAATACAAGAATATCTCGTAAATTCAAGAAGATCCAAATCTTGGATTCTTGCACACACTAAATTTTCGAAAATCCATATAATAGAGGAAGTGGGATTTTTGTGGAATATTTTAATTATGGGAAAAAGAATATATGAGATATATTCAAGATTTCTTGGTGATCAAGAAAAGTCTTTTTCCCACATTGATTTTTTCATTTGAAAAATTTTGACCACCCCTCTCCTATAAATAGGGGATGATTAGTTCATTCCCAAGTACAATTCCATGTGTTGGAAAAATTAGCAAATCCACGAAAGTGGTGCAACAAAGTTTATTTTTTCCTTTTGTTAATTGTTCGCGAGTATCCTTCCACCGGATTGTCGAGCAAGGGCTAAGGGAATACTTGGGAAGTCCTTTTGGTTAGTCCGTCCGGATCAAGTCACCGCCATCCCGAGAGGTATGTTCACGTAAACCCGTGAGATTCCGATGTGTAGGTTTTACCCGGCTTTTTATATGCATGATATGTTGTTGTAATTATTATTTGAATTAATATAGGATTAATTCATGCTAGTAATAATTAAAGAATTAAATTTGTATTTAAATATTCATCCCTAATAGAATCAGGCAAACACATCCCCAACAACGGCGGCCGGTCGTGGTTCGTAATAATCGTGGTCCCGGCCCGGTCCGGTCTGGTCCGGTCAAGGTCCGATCGTGGTTTAGGTCAGTTCACCTGTGTCGCGTCGTGGTCCGATAGGGTTAGGTTAGGGTCTAGTCCGGGTCATGGTCAGGCACGGTCGTGGTCCGCTTCCAAGTCGTGGTCGTGGTCCGGCCCGTCAGATCTCGTCCAGACAGGTCCGATCGTGGTTTGGGTCCGTCCGGGTCCGTGTCATGGTCGTGGTCAGGTCGTGGTCCGATCCGAAGTCCAAAGCGGATCCGATTCAGATCCGGCAGCCAAAGTCGATTCGGGCCTGGTTTGGGTCCGAGTCAGGATGGGTCGGGGTCTGTGTTCGGGGATAATTTCGTCATTTTATAAATATTAATTTATTTTGTTAGTAGGGCGTGACAAATTGTGATTCAAAGATGCACTTTAAAAACACACTAAAGGCAAAAGTGCATTCATTTAAAATTAAAATTATATGTTGGCTCAACGATCCAACGGTGATCAAATGATTTCCTGACGTTAGGAAGGACGAAATTGTTCCTGACCGTAGAAGATCCCTTTTTTGTAATATTGTGTGAGAAGTAAAGATAAAAATTATGGGTAGTGGAGTTATTTTTTCTATTTATAGAAACAGGAAACTTATTGTGGGACGGATGAAAAAAAAAGAGAAACTTATAGCAGGACAGAGGGAGTATTATCTGTACCAGTGTTGTTGTAACTGGGTTGAACCGGCCGGTTCAACCGGTTGAACCGGGAACCGGCCTATAAACCGGTTAAAAAACATGCATAAAACTGCTTTTAAGGTTGAACCGGTCAAAAATCGGTTCAACCAGCCGGAAAAAATAAATGTATGAGGTGGGATAATATGAACCAAAATCCACATTCACCCCTTTTATAATACTTCCTCTCATATTTTTTTTGAACAATTTCGATGTGAAATAATTGTATGAGGTGGAATAATATGAACCAAGGTCCACATTCACTTTTTTTATAATACTTCATCTCACATTTTTCTCCAACACTTTTGATGTGGGATAAATATATGAATCAAGGTCCACCTTCACCCCATTTTATAATATTTCCTCTCATATTTTACCCAACACTTTCGATGTGGGACATATATATGAGATAAAGTACATTTTTTTTCCCTTTTAAATTGACTTCTCTCACATTTTCTTCTAACATTGTCGATGTGTGACAAAATTATGAGATTTTACTTTCTCTTACATTTTTCTTTAATATTTACTCGATGTGGGATAAAAATATTGTGTTGTTTTTTCATTATGATCATGACTCTATTGTGTTTTCTTAAATATGAAAAGTTATAAGATATATGTTTAAATTTTTGTAGGTGTATATTTATTTTATTTTTTAATTAAATATAAAAAATATTGAAAAAAAAAAAGCGTAAATCATTTCAACTGGGTTGAATCACGGTTGAACGGGTCCGTAAATTAGGTTGAACCATGGCCGGTGGTGGTCCGTGGGATTCGATCACCGGTTCAGTTATGAAAACACTGATCTATGGAAATCAACACTCTCTCTTCTCATTTTCTATTTTACATATTATCTCTTCCACTTTACACGTAATTTTTAATACACAATCAATTATTTATCATATATTTTATAAAATTATGTCCTATTAAATTCTAAAAAATTTATACCCCCATATATTTATCATATATTTTATTTATTTCAAATCAATTTTTTTTTTATAGAATTTCAATTTTTTTCCAAGCCAAAAACAAACCACCCCAATGTCCTAGGACCGTAGTAGCACAATGCCTTTTCAATACTACACAAAATAAAAATAGTACTACTACTAATAATTAGCGAGAATACGTAGGGGTGAGCATCGGTCGGTTTGTTCACTGAAAAAGCAAAACCGAACCAAACCGAAATTTTATAATTTGTAACCGAACCGAACCGAATGGGCATTATAACCGAACCGAATGGGCATTATAACCAAATCTGAAGACTGGAGACTGAAGACTCAGAAGATTCTGTATTCTTTAAATTTTTTGTCCTTTTGATTTTGTTGATAAACTCATTGTAATCTGTAATGGTATACTCATCATCAATGAAGATTTATCATTATGCTCAAAAGATAATATCTCATTATCTTATTTACATGTCTTTTATTTTGATATGCCTGAATGTATGATGATATGGGGGATATTGTCTGAATTTGGAAAAATTGTTTAAGTATTTGGTAATGAACTATTTAAAGAGATTCATTACTGAAGAAATTGCTGAATGATTAAACTGCTGAGAAACTCTGAAATTGTTGGGAGATTCTCTGATTTAAGAAATTGTTGGGAGACAACCAATCTTGTAATAGGATAAACTGAAACCTAAGTATAGGTTATATGTTTGTAACAAGATAGGTTTTGGCATCATCAAAAATGGAGAAATTGTTGGGAGATGAATTTAATAAAGATATATGATTTTGATTAAGATCCCAAAACCCCTAAGTATGACATGTTCAGAATGATCTTAATAGTTGAGTCAGGATTCAGTTTTAGAGTATTCAGGATGTTATCTGCAAAATGTATAGTCAGCAGATATAGTTTAGGATAGGTTTCAAGACTCAAGAACTCAAGATGTTTCAAGTATCCAAGTTTCAGGATTTAAACCGAGATATCAACTTCGAAGATGATCTTGAGTAACTAAAGACTCAAAGATTTAAGACTCAAGACATCACCAAGATAAACTACAAAGATTCAGAAGACCCTGAAGACTCAGAAGACCTCAAGACTCAAAAAAAGACTCAAGACACGTAAGATGTAAGATCAAGAACAAGATCAAGAGTATGAAAGGCACAAGATTATCAAGACTCAAGAATATATCAATGCTCAAGATATGAACCCGAGTGTTCCGAGGTAATCGATAATATCTATCCAAGGATGCAATATCGAGAAGATCGCGATTCCTTAAGAAGTTAGATATTGCCAAGACATTCAAATATGCATAAAAAGGAACTAAGTCAAGTGTTGTTAAGGTTATATCAAACTCGAGTTTGTAACCAAAAAGAGTAGATTGAAGGTGTCTACCTTTAATCGGAGACAAAAGTCAAAAAGAGGAAGACGACATCAGATCACATCGATAATCGACAAAAAAAGTGACATGTCACGAAAAAAAGATGTCGATGTACAAAAGTTCCAGACTGCAAAAAGTGAAAACCGGCTACATGAAAAAAGCTATTGCCTAAAACGTGTTAGGGAGTTTCAAACCCTAAATATAGCCGTTTCACACACCACAAGAGGGAACTCACAAAGCTATCTCTCCAACGGATAGTTTTCAAAAGTGACCTTGGTGTATGCCTATAAATACTGGTGACCCTCTACATTGTAAGGTTACGGGAAATTTATACGCAACTCAAGAGCTCAAACTTATTCTTGTAAAAGTGAAAGCACTCGAAAAACCTTGAATTTCCCAAGTGCTTCTATATTGAAGAGAGCTCACTATACTAAGCCTAGCTTGATAAGATTTATCCAAAGCTTAGTCGAGATATCCTAACCCTTTGAATTGTGCTTCATTGTAAAGGATATCTCATCCTAGTTGGAAACCAACCGAGAAACCCCCAAAACCCTTGAGAAGGTAGTTGGAGTGTGTTTGTTGGTGAGAAAGAGTTGTAAAGAGTTAGTAAACTACGCGGAGTAGTCAGAAAACTCTAGAGGAGAAGTTAGTAAGCTACAGGGGTAGTCCGAAAGCTTGTGTGTGATTGAGTAAGTAAACTATGGAGGTAGTGAAAAAACTCAAGGTCGGGTTGAGTAAGTAAACCACGTGGAGTAGTCGAAAAAACTCGTATGAAGTTGAGTAAGTAAACCACGAGGTAGTCGTAAAGCTCGAAGTTGATAGTGAATTTCTCTCAAGAGTCGGGGAGAGTGGACGTAGGAGCTTGAGTCTCGAACCACTATAATTGATGTGTTCTTTATTGCTTTCCTTATATCTGTATTTAAATCGTTGCATTGACTTGTTTTGAAAGCATACTTTTCATCGATATTGGTTGGAATCAATCCATGAAGTTGCATAAGTGAATCACAGTACCTCAATCACTATTTCATAAAGGGAAGGTTTTCAAACAAAGCTTAAAATGAGTATAATCTAAAGGGTCAACCATTTCAAGACGATCGAGTAGCTAGAACAGATAGTTATCAAACCGAACTCTCTTCTAAGGATTCAAGAAGTTAGTTATCGATCCAAGCAACTCGGGATCTCGACACTCGGGACTCGGTTGGGATTATCTCGAGGTATCGAAGTTGACTCGGGATCCTTCATCTCTCAAGAGACTTTGACTCAGAGAGATCCGCGGCTTCTCGTAACCTAATCTTCGTGACTATCTCGACCCAAGCCGACCTCGATAAAAAAAAGTTTTAAAAACCTTGAACACGTGTATTCCCCTTACACGTGTAAGACTCGTTTGCACCGGGACCAACAAGTGGTATCGGAGCAAAGGGTTCAACTTGACCACCTGCTGTGTTGACCAAAGTTTTATTTTCAAAAATACTTGTGGTCTATCTAAACTGATCTTATTTCCTTGAAATTTTTTTACTCTTCAAAAGATCAGAAAAATGTCTTCTAAAAAACTTCCCATGTTCTCAGTGGAGAACTATGACCTATGGAGATCGAGAATGCAGGCTCATCTCAGATTCCAAACATGAGCGTATGTGGAGAATGGTCTCTCAAGGACTATTCCGCCATCGTGGTGAATCCCAGGAGGAATGAAGATGGGAGAATTGATCCTAGAAGGAGAATTTCCTAAGTCGATGACCAACCTGACTCTGAGGAGAGAAAGTTAGTCAATCTAGACTACATTGCAAAAGACACACTATATACAAAGACAATTGATGATGGTGTGATGGGAATGATCTCTCACCGTAATATCGCTAAAAAGAGATTTGGGATACACTAATCTGTTATATGTGCCAAGGCACATATCATATAAAAAGAAAACAAACTTTCAAAGGGCAATTGGAAAGTTTGATAGTTTTGAAATGGATGATGGTGAATCAATAGACAAATTGGAAGTCGATTCACTAAAGATCATGAATGATCTAAATGCACTTGGAAAGAAATATCCACGAGAGAGAAGTTGCATTGAAAATTCTTAGAGGTCATCTAAGAAATGGGATATTCATGCAAAGGGTGATTGAAAACACCAAGAACATTAGTTCAATGCCTTACCAACAAGTCTTCTCGAAATTTGAAGGCCTATGAATTTGTAATTGATAAGAAATCCAAAAAGGCTGACAGCAAAGATGATTCTTCATCGAGTAAGAATGTGGCTTTAAAAGCCAAAGATAAAACCTGTAAAACTAGAGAGTCTGAGAACCCCCATGCCAAAAATCAGGATGAGCTTGAAGAAAAGCTAGCACTAATGGCAAGGAGGTTTGACAAACTTAATAGTAGATTTGGAAAATACAAAAGCTATTACAGAACCATTGGTACCGGGAAGAAATCGAGGACGGATCAACCGGAAGAAGAAGGACGAAAAGTCAAGGATCTTCATCCAGAAAGAAGGACTCCAAGTCCAAAGAAGAAAATGATCAGGATGATGATACCAACAGATGCTATAATTGCCGAAGAAAGGTCACTTCCCAAGATGATTGTCCAGATTTGAGTGCTAAGGAGAGAAGAGAAAGGCAAGCTAAAAGAGATCGGAAGTTCTCTAGCAAAAAGGCCATGGTTGCGGAAGAAGAACACTCGAGGAGGGATCTAGCTCTTCAGATGAGATATTCTCAGACAGTGAAAGTGATGACATCTGTCTGATGGCCATTGAGGAGGTAAGGTCTTTTTTTCTCGTTGTTGCTCCTACACTAGCACAAGAGTTTTCAAGTTTCCATCTAAAAAAAAATCTATTTTAACTCGATGGATTCTTTTGAGAATCGATGAAGGACTATTTGCTTTTACAAGGATCGCTAAATAGAACTCAAGAGCGAATAAGGAATCGAAAGTCGAAAATCTAAAATGGAAAGACTCTAGCAATATTGAAATCACTTCTCAATTAATGAGAGCTCTTGATGAATGGATGTTAAAAAGTACAACTCTCAGAGAAAGAGAAACCGATAATGTCCCTGGCGAAAACCTAGAGAAATCCAATTGAAAAGATTCAAATTTAATCGTAACTTAGTTCAATGACCTCTCGAGAAGCATAAAACTCTACAGTAATCGCGGAGGATAGTGCATGAGAAGAAGTTAACTCTATTGAATAAAGCATCTAATGTAATAGATGAAATTCAGAGTTATCGAGATCCGCCACTATAAAAACGGATTAGGATACATTCCAGGGGAACCTCACAAGGTCATCCGAATCTGCATCTAGTAGCAAGAAGACTACCTTTGTAAAAACCAAAGGGCACCTACACTTCAAGTTTGGAGTAATGCCCAAGGTTGTAGACAAAGGAAAAGGACTTATGGTCTCAAAAAACCGAATGATCGGGTTAGAAAGGCCAAACCTCGGTGAAGGCTAGAAAACTCGAAAGATCGATTGAAAGTTTCAGTAAGTACTTCAAAGCAAAGCTAAGAATGCAAACCCGAAAGGCTCCACATCGAACCATCAGAGGAATCCTCATATGAGAAACACTCAACAGAGACATTCTCAATCGAAGAGACCAAGTCCTCAAGATAATCGAAAGACCCAGATTTCAAAGATGCATAACCCGAACCTCACTTGCCTAAGGGTAAAGGTTATCGAACCCAAGTCAACAAAAATTTAGACCAACAAGACAAAAGCCTAAGCATTTGAATGTAAGGCCCGAACCAAAGAAGAATTCAAAAGCCCATGTTCATGCTAAAGCTAGCACACATATACGTAAAAACCGCTAAGGCACCCAGAGTAGTGGATGTATATGTTGATGTTTATGGAAGACAAATTAGCCACTCTAAAGTGATTAGAGTTGTCGCAAGATTTGGATTCCGAAAGGTACAAACTAACCTCGTAGGACCCTACACAAATTGAGTACCTAAGAATTGATCTTTTTTTTCGGGAGGAAAAAAACAAGGGCACTAAGTCGATGAAAGATCACATGGCATCGATGAGCGAGAGACGAAAAAAAGCTCCCGATGTATGGTATCTTGACGGTGGATGCTCAAGACATATGACAGATTCAAGAAGATGCTCAAAGGACTATGTTGAACAAAGAGGCCCACAGATCACTTTTGGAGATAACTCCAAGGACGATCAAGGATATGGAACTTTGGAAATCGACTCAGTTCATATCCATGGTGTTTCATATGTATCTGGATTGAAGCATAACTTGTTGTCAATTAGCCAATTTGCGTGATAAGGGTTTCAATTTTGAGTTCTCCAAGAACTTATGTTTTGTGAAAGATGATACATCACGAGAAAGTATTCTTCGACCGGTACAAGAAAAGGGAATGTGTATCTTTGCCGATTGGAGTTCAACTCCTAAAGATACATGTTTAGTTGCTAAAAGTTCCACAGATACCAGTTGGTTATGACATAAAAGAATGAATCACCTAAACTTCAAAACCCTGAACAAGCTTGCAAGATTAGCTCTTGTGAGAGGGTTGCCTAATGAAGTGTTCAGTAAGGAACACATTTGTGATGTGTGCCAGAAAGGAAAACAAGTTAAAGCATCATTTAAAAGCAAAGTTGAAGTTTCTACTGAAAGAATACTTCAGTTATTGCATATGGATCTCTTTGGTCCTATAACACCTGTGAGCACTAATGGCAGGAAATACATATTGGTAGTAGTTGATGACTACTCAAGATATACTTGGGTCATATTCTTACTTAGTAAGAAAGAGACTCAGATAAAGTTGCCAGAATTACTGAAAAGGCTCAGTAATGAGAAAAATCTGAGTGTGGTCAAAATCAGATCTGACAAAGGAACTGAGTTTATAAATCATATCATATCTGATTATCATGCAGAGAATGGAATTTTACATGAAACATCAGCTGCAAGGACCCCTCAACAAAATGGTGTTCTTTGAAAAAAAAAAAGAAACTCGAAAAGAAGTTCGCAAGGACAATGATAGTTGAAGCCGATATTCCTAAAAGATTTTAATTTGAAGGCCAACACTTTGATACTACTCTCAGAATAGATCCATGCTGACCAAGAGTTAAGGCAAAACACCCTATGAGCTTTGGAATGAAAGGAAGCCTCTTGTTTCTTTCTTTCGTGTGTTTGGTTGCAAGTGTTTCATACACAATAATGGTAAAGATTAGTTGAAAACATTTGATAGTAAAGCTGATGAAGGAATATTCTTAGGATATTCTGAAGTCAGTAAAGCTTTCAGATTTTACAACTGTAGGACTCTTATTGTGGAGGAAACATGTTGTTTTTGATGAATCTACTTGTGTTCAGAAGAAACAAGAACATGATGCAGATGAACTGACCAAGAAGATCACCAGATTAAGCCTAAAACAGAAAGATAAATCATCCACTGAACCTGAAAAGAAGAAGTCTGTCACTATCTATGATTGGAGTGACTCAGACTCAGATAAAGAAGTTCAGGATGGAAATCAGGATGGTGAGACTCAGGGAAACCAACACTCCAAAGGTGACCAATCTGAACAGACACCAGTTCAGACTCAGGTATGTAATGCCAATGAAGATGTGGTCACAGCTGAGGCAAATTCTTAATCTATCAACCAAAGGGGAACAAATGTCTCTGACAATGTTCTGAATAGAATTTCCCCTGAGGAAGATAATTCACTTTCTCCTGTTTTGTTGTTCCCCGAAGCCATCGATTTAATAAAACCTAACATTTCAAATGTTGAGGACACTATTGAAACAGGAACATCAAGAAGGAAATGGTTAGATTGTCATCCTACAAGTCAGATTGTGGGTGATCTAACTGAAAGGTGTTAAAACAAGAAGGTTCCATGGTGAGAGTGCACTATTCTGCTGCTTCCTATCAGAGAAAGAACCTACTGAGATTGGTGAAGCTCTACAAGATTCTCATTGGATTACTGCTATGCAAGATGAGCTGAATCAATTCTCAAGAAATGAAGTATGGGAGCTGGTAGATAGACCAGAAAGGCACAATGTCATTGGAACCAAGTGGGTTTTCAAGAATAAAAGAGATGAAAACAACAACATTGTAAGAAACAAGGCAAGGCTAGTTGCACAAGGTTATTCCCAAGAAGAAGGCTTGGATTATGATGAAACCTTTGCACCTGTTGCAAGACTAGAAGCCATCAGATTGTTTCTTGCATATGCTGCCCACATGAAGTTCACAGTCTATCAAATGGATGTGAAAAGTGCATTTCTGAACGGTGTGCTTAAAGAAGAGGTTTATGTGGAACAACCTCCTGGTTTCAAACAGAATGACCAAGTTTACAGGGCTCAGAAAAGCTTTGTATGGTCTTAAGCAAGCACCCGAGCATGGTATGATACTCTTTCTCAGTTTCTTCATCGACCATGGTTTTGTCAAAGGACTATTGATAGAACTCGTTAGGGATAGAGGATGGGGAGATATCTTACTAGTTCAGATATATGTTGATGACATCATTTTTGGATCTCCAAACCATCAGCTGTGTGAAAAGTTTTCAACACTGATGAAAGGCAAATTTGAGATGTCAATGATGGGAGAGATGAATTTCTTTCTAGGTCTTCAAGTGAAACAATCAAAGGAAGGAATATTCATCAACCAGGCAAAGTACACCAGAGATCTGATTACCAAATATGGTGTACAGATTGCAACTTTCGATTAGATTCCCATGAATACTAACTACAAGATGGATCCTGATTCTGAAGGCAAATCAGTAAGCCAGACTGATTATAGAGGAATCATTGGATCATTTCTCTATCTCACAGCAAGTAGGTCGGATATAACATTTGTTGTTGGGATATGTGCAAGATACCAAGCTAATACTAAGGCTAGTCACATGGAAGCTGCCAAAAAGATACTGAAGTATCTTAAAGGCACAGTGAATAGAGGATTGTGGTATCCAGCTGATGATAACCTTGAGTTAAGTGGTTACTCAGATGCTAATTATGGAGGTTGCAGAATTGACAGGAAGTCCACCTCAGGAACTTGTCAATTTCTAGGAAGTAAGTTGATATCTTGGTTTTGAAGAAAGCAGGACCTCAAGAGCAACAACAAGTACCACCGGTTGAATATATGGTTGCAGGAAGCTGTTGTGCTCAGATTTTTTGGCTCAGACAACAATTAAGGGATTATAAGGTTGTAGCCAATAAAGTACCAATATTTTGTGACAATAATAGTGCCATTGATATTTCACAAAATCCGGTATTGCACACCAGATGCAAGCATGTGGATATCAGACATCACTTCATCAGAGATCATGTCGAGAAGAATGACATAAGGATGGAGAAAAATCATATTGATAAGCAGAGAGCTGATATCTTGACTAAACCTTTGGCTGAATCAAGATTTCAGGAACTTTCAGTTGAATTAGGGATGTTAAAACCAGGTGTATAGAGTAAGACCTGAAAAATTGAAGGTTTTCAGAAGCATGAAGTTTTCTCAGATTCTACTGAGAAGCTTAGGATAAAATGGAAATAATCGAATCGAGTCTCGAAACTCAGAGTTCATGAAGGACAAGACTCAAGAGCAAAATGTAACCATTTCAAGATTACTCAAGATTATCTTCGACGGTTTATTAAAGTCGAAGACTCAAGAAGACTGATAGAGGAAAATTAGTCCGAAGAAGTAATGACTCATGCAACTCATTTATTGCTTAAGTGAAGCCTTTAAATCATTCGCAATAAATACAAAACACCGAGGAATGTTTTTTTTAGCGGGATCGTTTTAAATTTTGAAGAAGAATGTCAGATCATTTAATGCTCGCTACATTAATGACCAATGAGGATGTTTTGGCGGCTTACTTTTCGGAGATCGTCGGTTCGTATACCCGATTAATCGGAGATTAATTTCAACCGTTGTTTTTCACCTAACCAACACGATTCCCCACGATCTCAAAGCTATATATACCCTAAAAAACCTTTCAAGCCAAAATTTTATTAAACCCTTCGTTCCAAATCCTCTGCAAATAAAAATCCCCTTACCCAGAAATTCCTAAACCCTAAAGCTTCACTTCTCAAATCAATCTCTAAAATGGCTCCAACCTTGTTCGAGAGATTAGCCGAAACCAACAAGCCGTGGAAATGAAGTTCGTTGTTTCACTCGAAAGCACAACCAACTCAAAGCCAGAAGAGGAGGCTCTGCATATGATTCGACTGGCTAAACTCACCCAACTAATCGCAAACCGACCAGACCAGGAGTTTGCGAAAGAGGTAATCAAATTCATCTATAACTTGAAAGTAGATGAAGAGGACTGTATGCATTCTTCGATTACTGTATCACACTTAGAGCATTCGTCCAAATACTTCGATTTTGAAAGGGATTTGTACATAACCCCAAAAAATCTTAATGATGTTTTTGAGCTCGTGATAGAGGAGAGGATCCTACGATGTATATGTCGGGGCAGAGAGCAAAGAATACTTAGATAGGATTGCCGAGAACTCTGTTAAGTTTGAGGCGACATTGCATAAGAGGCACTTTAAAGCCACAATATCGTGTATTGATGGATATTGTGAGTAAATGCATCATGAGTCTTATGGGTTTTTTTTGAGCAGATCAAGACTCAAGCTCAAACCGATGGCGGCGATAGAGGCCTCACCCACCACCGACTTCAACCTGGGTGAAATTTTCGATTCGGGACGGTGAGTGAGCAGATCAAAGTTTTGAAGAAGGTTGGTTGGGCGATCTCAATAAAAGGCAAGATCCACCATGCCACCAAAATTGCTTACATTTTGGAGATGTGCAGAGAGGAGGAGGATATCTTCGCCAATTCGACCCCATTCCCTAAATCCAAAATTCTCTTTAAACCCATTGCTGCAAAGAAGGTGTCATGAGGGGAAGAGAGAAAAGAAGGTTGAATCACATGTTATGGCTGAAAAAGAGACTCAACAAACCAGGGGGAAGGTTTTGTTGGAGGCAAAGATGGAGCAGGGAGCAAAGATGTTGAAACTAAAGGATCTTGCTCCAAAACGCAGAAGATTGGTGGTTCTCACCGATGAAGATGAAAGTGATTCTGACGAGATTCAACCGGAGAGCCAAACCGCGCTCGAGTTCACCATTACAAGTATTGGCTCAGTTATCTCGAGGACACAGATCGACCGAGGTGCTCGAGACATCGCCAGATTCGAGATAAAATTTCTCAGAAATTTTAAAGCCGAGCTCAGACCTCAGAGATACCTACCTCGGGGATGTGCAGGTGCTCGCGGAAGAGCCACCAGAGTCAATCAAGATGTGCGAGCTCGGGGCAGACGAAGCCGACTCAGATTCAAACCGAGGATATGCCAACTCAGCCTCGTAACCTCTCAGATGCAAACCGAGGACTCGACCAAGACAAACTTCGATGATCTGCCGAGGCTCGGGGAGCGAATATTCTTGATGAGCTCCCGGTGATCTACTTTTGATCCCTTAGCAGATGTTTCAACCGAACCAGAGAGCCCAAGATGGAAGAAGGGAGAAGTGAAGAAGGCGAGTGGAGGAGCAAGGGGAACGGTTCATTCTTGATCGCTACCCCCGAGCTCAAATTTCATACCCGGATCTGCAAGATGTTTTCTTCGGGATTAAGGACAATCAGATTCATCCTCAATAAGACTCTTCCCGAGATGCTTGATATTATTGCATTCAGAGGGAAGACCGGTGGAATGAGGAGAGACGCCTTCCCGACCGACTTCTCGTGGTTCGGGAGGACAAAGCTCGGGATGAAAAAACTCGATTTTGATGAATTTGGTTCGAGCATTTAAGTCAGCCGAAAGGAGAGCAACCGGGTTGTTGGTGCCCGAAAGTGCCGGAGACAAATCTAAAGATGGAGATGGGGACCAACAGGAGATGTTTGAGAAGCCTCGAGATGGAAAAGGAGACTTTTGTTGCTGATCAATCTGAAATTGGTCAACCTCAGACTGAAGCTAGAACTCTTCAGGTACCTTTTGGCACCATTAAAAATTATGCCAAAGTTACTGAAAGTCCTATCTTTAACTCGAATTGTTCGATAAAATGACCGAGGCTCGATTGGGAGAGCTGGAGCTCAGACGAAGCCGAGGCCAGGATGATCGACAAAGACAGGGAGGTGCAGAAGTTCCCGAGATTGATCTTACCCCCTTGATGGGGAAACTTGAGAAGGTTGAGCCAATGATGATCAAAATTGGTCCAGATGGAAGAGACGTTGGCCAATCAAGCTCAAAAGATGGAAAGTCTTTAGTCACTTCTTGAGCCGGTGCAAATTCAAAACACTCGACCAACGGATGACCTCCATGGAAGAAAAAGCCGAATGAGAAACCGGAGGGAGTCAAAGGCCGAAGTTAAGTGATGAACAAGGCGTAAACACACCGGAGAGTTCTGATTTTCTAGAGGTGAAACTCGCATAAAAGAATGAGGTGCTAATCAAGTCGGCTGTTGAGGAAATGAGCTCAATGCTCATGACCAAGATGACAGAGATGTTCAAAGAAGCACTCTTCGGCCGGTTGCCCACTTATCTCAAGAATTTTTTCGTGGCCAAGAACCATCTAAGGGAGGTTTGGAAGATTTAACAAGATCGATAGAGGAGAGATTATTTGTGTGAGCAAAGAGCAATATCACATGGACACAGCACTCTCCAAACTTCTTCCAAATTACGGTGCCAAGAAGGGGGAAAAGGAAGGTGAAGACCTCAGAAAGTTCACGGCACGTACTTTGGAGAAGAAGGCTCAAAAAGATGTTGAAATGTATAATTTAGCCAAAGCCTTAAATGAATTCAAGCTTCGAGAAGTTAAAGTTTGCTCGGTGGAGAAGTTCGTCTACACTCGAAGTTTCTAAGCAAACCATGCTTGATGTGTCAAAAGAAAAACTGAGTGCTAGAGCAAAGGTTGGAACAAGCCAGGCTGCTGCTGAAATGCCTATGAAGAGGAAAGCCTCGAGTGTTGTTCAACCTAAAAAGCAAGCGTCAAAAGGCTTCTAAGCCAATCAGAGAAAGTCGATTACGGATGATGAAGAGAAAGAAGAATCGAGTCTCAACCTCGGATGAAAGTTTTCAATACTAGAAATGCTCAAGACACTCCAAATGGAACAAGCTAAGAAAGTCGCGCCGGTCTCGGGAGCATCTGTGGATCGAAAAGAAGATAGGCGAAGAGCGTGCGAAGGAGTGAATTCGGGAAGTTTGCGAAAGCAAGAGGAAAGGAACATCAAAAGCGCTAAAATGGGCCCCACGTTGATAAATGGATGCCCATTAAACTCAACGATATGTGGGAAGAAGTCAAGAGAACCTTCGGGTTCAATTATGATGTTCTCGGGGAATGGAGAGGAAGGCTCGGATCGTAATGAAGCATTCATTGAGTATCTCCTTACCTTCTATCCAAAGTATCTACAGAGTGGATTAACCTTGCGGATGAAGGAGAAGTCTGAGATAGTAGCCCCCGGTCCATATTCCTATCCTCCTCCAAGACTTGATAATGGCTTGGTGAATGGAAGGCCATTACTCAAGAGATTGCTTTCAAGATATCTTTGGTCGGTTGGGTCTAACAGAAATAGTCAGGACATCATCAAGGAAAGAAATGAGTGAAGAAGAGATTCTTTGAATGTTTGATCCGAGGTGCCCACTAATGAAGTTGAGAATGAAGCAAACCAAGAGCGTAAGATCAAGAGCCAAATCAAGATCGAGATCAAGACTCGTAAGATTCTCAGATTCTTTAAATTTTTTGTCCTTTTGATTTTGTTGATAAACTCATTGTAATCTGTAATGGTATACTCATCATCAATGAAGATTTATCATTATGCTCAAAAGATAATATCTCATTATCTTATTTACATGTCTTTTATTTTGATATGCCTGAATGTATGATGATATGGGGGATATTGTCTGAATTTGGAAAAATTGTTTAAGTATTTGGTAATGAACTATTTAAAGAGATTCATTACTGAAGAAATTGCTGAATGATTAAACTGCTGAGAAACTCTGAAATTGTTGGGAGATTCTCTAATTTAAGAAATTGTTGGGAGACAACAAATCTTGTAATAGGATAAACTGAAACCTGAGTATAGGTTATATGTTTGTAACAAGATAGGTTTTGGCATCATCAAAAAGGGAGAAATTGTTGGGAGATGAATTTAATAAAGATATATGATTTTGATTAAGATCCCAAAACCCCTAAGTATGACATGTTTAGAATGATCTTAATAGTTGAGTCAGGATTCAGTTTTAAAGTATTCAGGATGTTATCTGCAAAATGTATAGTCAGTAGATATAGTTTAGGATAGGTTCTGAAGACTCTGAAGAACTCAGTATGTTTCTGAAGTATCCAAAGTTTCAGGATGAAACTGAGATACTGAAGACTCATTATGATACTGAGTAACTAAAGACTCAAAGACGAAGACAAAAGACATCATCAAAGATATAAACTACAAAGATTCAGAAGACCCTGAAGACTCAGAAGACCCTGAAGACTCAGAAGACTCAAGACACGTAAGATGTAAGATCAAGAATCAAGATCAAGAGTATCAAGGCACAAGATTCATCAAGACTCAAGAATATAATGAATGCTCAAGATGAACTCGAGTGTTCCGAGGTAATCGATAATATCTATCCAAGGATGCACATCGAGAAGATCGCGATTCCTTAAGAAGTTAGATATTGCCAAGACATTCAAACGCATAAAAGGAACTAAGTCGGAAGTGTTGTTAAGGTTATATCAAACTCGGAGTTTGTAACCAAAAAGAGCCGTTGAAGGTGTCTACCTTTTAACGGAGACAAAAGTCAAAAAAGAGGAAGACGACATTGTACCATATCGACGACATCGATAAAAGGATGTGTCGTGAAAAAAGATGCAGATGTACAAAAGTTCCAGACTGCAAAAAGTGAAGACCGGCTACATGAAAAGTTATTGCCTAAAACGTGTTAGGGAGTTTCAAACCCTAAATATAGCTGTTTCACACACCACAAGAGGGAACTCATGAAGCTATCTCTCCAACGGATAGTTTTCAAAAGTGACCTTGGTGTATGCCTATAAATACTGGTGACCCTCTACATTGTAAGGTTACGGGAAATTTATACGCAACTCAAGAGCTCAAACTTATTCTTGTAAAAGTGAAAGCACTCGAAAAACCTTGAATTTCCCAAGTGCTTCTATATTGAAGAGAGCTCACTATACTAAGCCTAGCTTGATAAGATTTATCCAAAGCTTAGTCGAGATATCCTAACCCATTGCATTGTGCTTCATTGTAAAAGATATCTCATCCTAGTTGGAAACCAACCGAGAAACCCCCCAAAACCCTTGAGAAGGTATTTGGAGTGTGTTTGTTGGTGAGAAAGAGTTGTAAAGAGTTAGTAAACTACGCGGAGTAGTCAGAAAACTCTAGAGGAGGAGTTAGTAAGCTACAGGGGTAGTCTGAAAGCTTGTGTGTGATTGAGTAAGTAAACTACGGAGGTAGTCAGAAAACTCAAGGTCGGGTTGAGTAAGTAAACTACGTGGAGTAGTCAGAAAACTCAGGGCCGAGTTGAGTAAGTAAACTACGAGGTAGTCAGAAAGCTCAGAAGTTGATAGTGAATTTCTCTGAAGAGTCAGGGAGAGTGGACGTAGGAGATTGAGTCTCTGAACCACTATAATTGTTGTGTTCTTTATTGCTATCCTTATCTCTACTTAACTGTTGCATTGACTTGTTTTGAAAGCATACTTTTTCATCGATATTGGTTGGAATCAATCTTTGAAGTTGCATAAGTGAATCACAGCCTAATCACTATTTCATAAAGGGAAGGTTTTTAAAGAAAGCTTAAAAACGAGTATAATCTAAAGGGTCAACCATTTCAAGACGATCGAGTAGCTAGAAACAGATAGTTATCAAACCGAACTCTCTTCCGAGGATTGATGAAGTTAGTTATCGATCCAAGCAACTCAGGATCTCTCGACACTCGGGACTCGGTTGGGATTATCCGAGGTATCCGAAAGCGGCTCGGGATCATTTGTCTCGATGAGACTTTGACTTCAGAGCGATCCGCGCTTACCGAACCTAATCTTCAGGACTATCTGACCCAAGCTGACCTCAGTAAGAAAAAGTTTTAAAAACACTGAACACGTGTATTCCCCCCCATACACGTATAAGACTCGTTTGCACCGGGACCAACAATTGTAAATATAGTAATTAGGCTCGAGCTCGCAAGTTACTCGATAGGCTCGAGCTCGAGTAGTAATCAGGCCAATTATTTATAAATATATTTAAAAACTAGGGATATTATTGTAAATATAGTAATTAGGTCACAACTCACAAGTCATATTGTTCCTTCTCATTCTCACTTCTCACTTCTCAGTAAAAACGCAGTCCACTCCTCCAAACCCTAATCCCCTCACCTCCAAGGATCCACACAATCTCTATGAATCCACCGACGATTTCGCACCACAGGCGACGCTGCATCCACCCGCACCACTGCACCACCGAAACTCGTCGGCTTCAACCACAGGCGACACTGCATCCACCGCACCACTGCACCACTGAATCTTGTCGAAATCGAACCTCCAACCACCTTGAATTCCGCTGCCGCTACCACTGACATTTCCTCTTTCCCTACTTCAATTACTTGAAGATTAGGGATACACCAAGCACGATTTAAATTTTGGTAAGCTTTTTTTCTCTAAACCCTAGATGTTCATAAAGATATGTTTTTGTTGAATCTGCGATATGTTCTTGTTGAATCTGCGGTTAGATGTTTCTTAGGATGTTAGGATTATATTGATGCTTTAAATATGATTGAATGTTAAATAAATGTTTTCATCGATGCTTTAAATATGATTGAATGTTACATATAATTCAGATAACGTGTTACATTGTAGTTAATTTAGTTAATTTGATACCGGATCACAGAAGATTAAATTAACAGTCCCTTGTAACTAAAAGTACACCATTCACGACCTAGATGGAAATGAACAACCCATCACGAAAGGTTGAGGTGTAAAGCTCAAATTGGTTTGTCTTGACCAAGAGATTACACTAGTGCATGACTGATGCACTGAATAGGACCTACAGGAGGATAAATTCTTCAGAACCGAACAAGGAAGAATTAGACCTCAATGGGTTCGTTGTTTCTTAACCTTCGCCCCTTAAATAGGATCACGTGGGATTGGTAAATATTGCTTTGACTTATCATGGGTAGAGAATCAGAGAGAGATTCAATACTTTTTATCTTGGGCAATATTATTGGTCACATGTGATTGCTAAGATTTAATCTTAAGAAACGTGCAAGTCCGCTTGTTCGATTTGCCCCTTGGGAGGTTCATAAGCTTTATCATACCAAATCTTGCAAGTGGAATTAGTTTTAGGTATGGATAATAATGTTGAACCGATTCCTCGACCAAGGACAAAAGATATTAATTAACTAAAAGCTATTTCAATTGGCTTGAATTAATTAATGGGCTAGATAATCTTAAACACGGGAAATAATGACCGGAGCCATATCGATTTGTAATATGGGTTAAGATGGATAGTGCAATATTAATTATGTAGTGGGATTAATTAATATTTATGGGCTTGAATTATATTGTGGCTCAATATTAGATATTCAAGGTCCATTAGAAGGTCCAATCTTAATTCTCCTAAAGGCCCCATGAGTAGCCCAACATATAGTCCATTAACTGAAAAGGTGATTAAAATAAAATAAATATTGTTGCTTAATTTTTCCTAATTATTTCGAAATTTATGGATAAAAGAGGGAGAAATATTTTCTTTGAATTTTGTTATGTAATGAAGATATGTATTCTTGGAATACAAGATTATCTCATTAAATTCAAGAAATCTCCCACTTGGTTATTCATTAAGGAATTTCGAAATTTTTGGAAATATAGTGGGCAAGAAAGATTTTCTTGATTTTCTTGAAAAGATATTATGGAAGATATGTATTTCTTGAAATACAAGAATATCTCATAAATTCAAGAAGATCCAAATCTTGGGATCTTGCTTAAATATTTTCGAAAATTATCCATAATTGAAGAGGTGGGATTTTTGTGGAATATTTTAATTATGGGAAAAAGAATATAGGAGAAATATTCAAGATTTCTTGGTGACCAAGAAAAGTCTTTTCCCACATTGATTTTCTACAAGAATTTCGACCACTCCCTCTCCCATAAATAGGGGATGATTGTTTCATTTCTAAGTACAATTCCATGTGCTGGAAAAATTAGCAAATCCACAAAGGTGATGCAACAAAGTTTATTTTTTCCTTTTGTTAATTGTTCGACAAGTGTCCTTCCACCGGATAGTTGAGCAAGGGCTAAGGGAATACTTGGGAAGTCCTTTTGGTTAGTCCGTCCAACCAAGTCATCGCCATCCCGAGAGGTACGTTCACGTAAACCCGTAGATTCCGCATGCGTAGGTTTTACGTGGCTTTTTATATGCATGATATGTTGTTACAATTATTATTTGAATTAATATAGGATTAATTCATGCTAGTAATAATTAAAGAATTAAATTTGTATTTAAATATTCACCCCGAATAGATCTGTGCAACTCATTCCCCAACAAATCGTATCGAGCCACGGTTTAGACTCTGAATTTTTAAATTGTAATTTAATTCGCTGACATTAAATTTGAAATTGGATAGTAGAACGGTTAGATCTATTTCGCAGGTATCCAATTGTTATGGATTTTAATGTGTTTATTTATGCATGCATATAAATTGTGGTTTTAATTCGATTCGTTCTGATTTGTTTTGCCTCGTGAGAAAATCCACGAGTAGACTAGGATTTGTTTGATTTGATCAATGTAATAGACTAATCTAGATCTAGGTTTATTTATTTTTGTAAATAAATTGTGCTTAGGATCGGGAACGAAGAGACGAAGAATTAAAGGACAAAATCGAATCGAGCGTAGGGTAAAGACGCGGCGCTATGGGCACGACGTTAGGCAGGGCGAGGGCGGGGGCCGAAGCGCGGCGCGAGGGAGGGCCGCACGATCGGGGCGTGGGCGCGACGCGCAGACTGCGTATCGGCGCGGCGCCGAGGCGACGGGCGGCGACGACGGCGCCGCAAGAAGGACTTGGTCGCCGAGGTCGCTGGGCGAGGCGGGAGGGGCGGGCGCATGATGCGAAAGGCGCCCGCCGAGAGCTACTGCCCTGCCGACACGCGCCGAGGCGCGAGTTCTTGCGTGAAGACCGTCTTGGCGCGGTTCACGAGCAGCGAGGTTGTTCTAGGTCAAGCGGCGGACGGATGCGGGTGCATCGTTGGCCAAGCGAGTCGCTTGGCGTGGCGTTGCTTTCGAGAGGCGAAGTATTTTTTTGAGACGAACGAGTGGGAGAAATTCGAGGCGTGTTTCTTCAAGATCAAGTCAAGAAAAATCAAACCATGACGATTGGATAATTTGTGTCCAATATGTTTTATTTTTTGCTTTTGCTTGATTTATTTGTGCTATCTTATGCTTTATTTAATTTGTTTAAATGTGTTTGCATGAGGGTTGCCAAATGGAAAAATCTCACCTTCAAAATTACTAAGTATGTTTAAATAATTAATTTACAATTTTATTCCGGATAATAAAATTGAATTAATTTGACCTCCATGATTTATTTATTTGTGAATTCTTTTGGAGAAATTCCCCCCACGGGACGGTCAAAAGATAGCTTTCACATGAATGAATTCCAAACGGATGATTGTGGGTTATTACTAGTGGCGATGATGACCCTCCCCACGAGGCTCGATCAAAGCAAAATAGTAATCCTGTATTTAATCATGGTTATTACTTAGGTATAAAATTGATATGCATATACTTCCCCGAAGTCCCTGTCAATTTTATATTGGTCAAGTGGGAGCCAACTATTAATCTGGATATTAAAGGTTTGTAACTATTCTTGTTTGTAACCTGCTTGAATGTGTTTAAATAATGACCCACCCCACGTGGATTATTTAAACTGTTTTGAGATGTTGGCTGATGCATGTTCATATTTTTTTGAGATTTTAATATGATGCATGTGATCGAACCTTGTGATATTTTGTGTTTATGCATATTATTTTTTATTTCAGTTCATCATGTCGCAACCTTTTAATCCTTTCGTTCAATATCTTTGAAAGACAATTTGCTCACTGGAGAAAATTTTGTTGATTGGAATCGAAAACTCACTATTGTCCTCACTGCACAAAGCCATAACTGGGTTCTGACCACACCTAAACCGGATAAACCATCAGATGAGTCCACTAAAACGGTTAAGAAAGAGTATGCTTGGGAGCGGTCTAACGAAATGGCAAAGTGTACCATCTTGGCTTCTATGTCAGATGTGTTGCAACACCAACACCAGAACGTTGAGACCGCCGCGGAAAATCATGACTAGTCTTAAAGCGATGTTTCAACATCGAATCGTGTGGCTCGTCGGATCACCATGAGGACTTGCTCTCTATGAAAATGGTGGAGGGAACGCCAAAAAGGGAGCACGCGTTCTCGGATGATGGCTCACCTTAATAAACTTGAGGTACTTGGCTCGAATACGATATCGAGACCCAAATCGATTTCGTGCTCCATTCTCTGCCGAAAAGCTTTGAAGAATTCAGGTTGAACTACCAGATGAATAATCAGAAGTTCTCGATACCTGATCGGTTGCAAGCTTTAGTCTCGGCGGAGGCGATATTGGGGCAGAAAAGCCAAGCCTTGGTGGCAAACAGACCTTCTTCTTCTTCTAGACCAAGGGGTGGTAAGAACAAGAAAAGGAACAAAGGCCACAAGCAAGTGAACTCAAGTGTTGCCAATGGCAAAGAAAAGGTGAAGAAGGGTGGTGGAGTGAACAAGCCAACTAAGGGAAGTGCTTCAAGCTATGCGGTGAGAAAGGACATTGGAGGTCACTGTTCTGGACCAAAAGGGATGCAAAGAAAGGTAATTCTCACGCACTAGTTGTTGAAACTTGTTTAGCGGCGTATGCCTCCCATTTTGTGGGTGGTGGATACGGGATCCACTAATCATGTTTGTTTCACATTACAGGGGTTCAAGCGGACCCGGCAACTTAGTGGGAGTGAGGTCCTCATCACACTGGGCGATGCTACGAGAGTGGCAGCTGAAGCAGTGGGAGAAGTGCACCTGTCTTTTGAAGACAGAGTTTTAATTTTGAGATATTCTTTACGTTCCGGATTTTTTTAGAAAGAATTCGTTTTCAGTTTCTAAACTTTTATGATGGATATTCGGTTACTTTTTAATAAAGTTGTTACCATTTTTTTTTTGATAAATTTATCTATCATGGAACGTTGTAGAATGATCTCTATGCAATTAACTGTGCACACCACTCACGAAATGTATCCTATAACACATCAACTGTTTCCAAGAAAAGAAAACGTTCATCAGACATGAACGAGACACTTCTTTGGCATCTAAGATCGGGTCATATAAATCCAAAGAGGATCCAAAGGTTGGTAAGAGACGGTTCACTAAGGCTTCACCAAGTTGAACCGGTTCCAACCTGCGAATCATGTTTGGAGGGTAAAATGACCAAGAGGGCATTTGGAGCCAAGGGGAATAGGGCCAAAGAAGTGTTAGAGATTGTTCACACAGATGTATGTAGTCCAATGTCAACCAAAGCAAGAAGGAGGTTATGAGTAATTTTATTGATGATTACTCAAGGTACGGTTACATTTTCCTCATGAAGCATAAATCTGAGACCTTTGAGAAATTCTAAGAATTTAAGGCTCGAACAGAGAATCATAGGGAAAAACGTATCAAGTCTCTATGATCTGATCGTGGAGGCGAATACCTCAGCTGTGAGTTTTTGAACTACTTATCTGATGAAGGGATTGTATCCCAGCTCACTGCACCCAGAACCCCTCAACAAAACGGGGATGCAGAGCGAAGAAACAGAATTCCTTTGGAAATGGTTAGATCAATGATGAGTTATGTGGATTTTCCCGAGTCGTTCTGGGGTCATGCCTTGGAAAACAGCGGCTTACATTCTGAACTTGGTGCTATCCAAATCGGTTCCCAAAACTCCCAAAGAATTGTAGACCGGGCGCAAGCCTAGTATGAGACACATAAGAATTTGGGGATGTCCGGCCTACTTGTTGGACAAGGAAGCCGGTAAATTGGATCCTCAATCAGAATTAAGGTTGTTTGTAGGATACCCAGAGGGAACAAAAGGGTGTATGTTCTATAGTCCCGAAGATCAAAAGGTGGTCATAAGCACCCACTTTAGATTTTTGGAAGAAGACTATATGAACCAAAGAAAACCCAGAAGTGAGATTACCTTAAATGAGCTTAGAGGGAAAACCTCAATGCCAACTGTACTAGATGAGATACCAAATGATACGCTTTCACAACCGGAGACTTGTCGTAGTGGGAGGGTTGTTAGATAGCCCGAGAGATTCATGGGAATAGGAGAGTCCTTGGACTTGATTCCCTGACAAGACGGATCAGACCCATGGACATATGACGAGGCACTCCAAGATAAGGATGCAGATTCTTGGCAAACAGCAATGAAGGCCGAATAGGGTTCTATGTTTCATAATAGAGTGTGGGAGCTAGTCGAACCACTTAATGGGGTCAAACCCATTGGATGCAAATGGGTATATAAGAGGAAAAGAGGACCGGACGGGAAGGTTGAAACCTTTAAAGCAAGACAAGTGGCGAAAGGTTATACTCAGAAAGAAGGGATCGATTATGAGGAAACTTTTTCACCCATAGCCATGCTTAAGTCTATCTGTATTCTCTTATTGATTGCTGCGCATTTCGACTTTGAAATCTGGCAAATAGATGTCAAGACAGTTTTCCTTAACGGAAGTCTTGATGAAGAGATCTATATGCAACAAACCCAAGGTTTCATTGAAACTGGCCAAGAACAACTAGTTTGTAAGCTCAAGAGGTCCATTTACGGACTCAAACAGGCATCCAGAGCTTGGAACCAATGTTTTGATCATGTTATAAAGTCTTATGGGTTTGATCAAAACAAGTTTGAAAGTTGTGTGTATAAAAAGCATTTCGAAACTGCATTGGTATTCTTAGTACTATACGTAGATGACATTGTGATCATCGGGAATGATGTGAAGGTGTGATCAGACGTAAGGGCATGGGTTTCAAAATAGTTTGATATGAAAGACTTAGGGAAAGCCGGACATATCCTTGGGATCAAGATAACTCGAGATCGCCAGAAAAGGATGATCGGGTTATCGCAAGTTTCATACATAGACACTGGTTTTGAAACGATTCAGCATGCAAGATTCCAAGAAAGGATTCGTACCTTTCAGACTTGGAATCCATCTATCTAAGAAAATGTTCCCTAAGACGGAAAAGGAGATAGATGACATGAAAGGTATTCCTTGTGCTTCCTACCGCCGGAAACCTTATGTATACATTGTTGTGTACGAGACCAGGATATCCGCTGCTAAAGTAGGCATGATAACAAGATATCAAAGCAACCAGGAAAGCGCATTGGACGACAGTTAAAAACATTCTGAAGTGTCTGAAAAGAACTCGGGATAGAATGTTGATTTATCAGTCAGATACTCCAATCCCCATCGGCTACACGGACTCGGATTTCCAATCAGATTTAGATTCCAGAAATTATCTGCCTCAGTTAGTGTGTTTCCATTTGGGAAGTGTAGCCATCAAATGGACGAGTGTGAAGCAGAAATGCATCACTGACTCAACCATGGAAGTCGGGGTAAAGTAGTCGCTTGTGAAGCGTGAAAGAACCGATTGGGTTCTAGATCTTCTTAGTGGACTTGGATGGTGTTTCAATTTGTCTAGCAATATCTCGCTTTAAGGCGATTTGCAAATTCAAGAGAACCAAGAGTCCACGAGTCAAACAAGCACACTAAAGGAAAGACATTTTATACGAGAAATCGTTAAGAGAAGAGATATAGATGTGGCAAAGATAGCGTCTGAGGACAGCCTAGCAGATCCATTCACAAAGAGTCTGCCTCTGAATACATTCGAGAGACATGTGGGTGGAATGGGTGTCAAGACCGCAGCCAAACCGCTGCTTTGAGTATAAGTGGGAGAAATTATTAGGTTCGTGTAGGTGACATTAGATGTCACTTAACTACGTGAGACATGTTGTAGTATACTTAAAAGTAGACTTTGAGTATAAGTGGGAGATTGTTGGGATTATACTGAAAAGTATGCTTTTTACTTTGTATAATCGAAACTGAATTTTCATATTTATTTACTGAAATAAATTGTTTATCACTGATGCTTTAAATATGATTGAATGTTACATATATTTCTTCGCATAAGCTGTTTCAATAATTCAGACGTGTTACATTGTAGTTAATTTAGTGATACCAGATCACAGAAGATTAAATTAACAGTTGTAACTAAAAGTACGCCATTCACTACCTAGATGGAAATGAACAACCCATCACGAAAAGGTTGAGGTGTAAAGGCTCAGATTGGTTTGTCTTGACCAAGAGATTACACTAGTACATGATTGATGCAATCGAATAGGACCTCTGAGGAGAATAAATTCTTTAACCGAACAAGGAAGAATTAGACCTCGGTGGTTCGTTGTTTCTTAACCTTCGTCCCTTAAATAGGATCACATGGGATTGGTAAATATTGCTTTGACTTATCATGGGTAGCTTAATCGAGAGAGATTCAATACTTTTTATCTTGGGCAATATTATTGGTCACATGTGATTGCTAAGATTTAATCGAAGAAACGTGTGCAAATACGCTTTGTTCGATTTGCCCTCTTGGAAGGTTCATAAGCTTTATCATACCAAATCTTGCAAGTTGGAATTAGTTTCCGGTATGGATAATAATGTTGAACCGTTCCTCGACCAAGGACAAAAGATATTAATTAACGGAAAGCTATTTCAGTGGCTTGAATTAATTAATGGACTAGATAATCTTAAACACGTGAAATAATGACCGGGAGCCATATTGACTGTAATATGGGTTAAGATGGATAGTGCAATATTAATTATGTAGTGGGATTAATTAATATTTATGGGCTTGAATTATATTGTGGCTCAATATTAGATATTCAAGGTCCATTAGAAGGTCCAATCTTAATTCTCCTAAAGGCCCCCTGAGTAGCCCAACATATAGTCCATTGACTGAAAAGGTGATTAAAATAAAATAAATATTGTTGCTTAATTTTTCCTAATTATTTCAAAATTTATGGATAAAAGAGGGAGAAAGATTTTCTTTGAATTTTGTTATGGAATGAAGATATGTATTCTTGGAATACAAGATTATCTCATTAAATTTTGAAATCTCCCACTTGGTTATTCATTAAGGAATTTCGAAATTTTTGGAAATATAGTGGGCAAGAAAGATTTTCTTGATTTTCTTGAAAAGATATTATGGAAGATATTTATTTCTTGAAATACAAGAATATCTCATAAATTCAAGAAGATCCAAATCTTGGGATCTTGCTTAAATATTTTCAAAAATTATCCATAATTGAGGAGGTGGGATTTTTGTGGAATATTTTAATTATGGGAAAAAGAATATAGGAGATATATTCAAGATTTCTTGGTGACCAAGAAAAGTCTTTTCCCACATTGATTTTCTACAAGAATTTCGACCACTCCCTCTCCTATAAATAGGGGATGATTGTTTCATTCCTAAGTACAATTCCATGTGATGGAAAAATTAGCAAATCCACAAAGGTGGTGCAACAAAGTTTATTTTTTCCTTTTGTTAATTGTTCGACAAGTGTCCTTCCACCGGATAGTTGAGCAAGGGTTAAGGGAATACTTGGGAAGTCCTTTTGGTTAGTCCGTCCGACCGAAGTCACTGCCATCCCGAGAGAGAATGCGTTCACGTAAAAACCCGTAGATTCCGTGACGTCGTAGGTTTTACGTGGCTTTTTATATGCATGATATGTTGTTACAATTATTATTTGAATTACTATAAGATTAATTCATGCTAGTAATAATTAAAGAATTAAATTTGTATTTAAATATTCACCCCGAATAGATCTATGCAAGTCATTCCCCAACAAGGAATTTGTATTTAAATTTGTATTATTTGAACCGACCGAAGTTTTTTTTTTATTTACATGGAATTCGAACGTTTGCCTCTTTCTAATCTGAAAAACTGATGACCAAAAAGTAAAATTTCTAATCAAATATAATACACCATGATCAAAATAAACTCTTAAGATTAATTGACACCTAAAACATGGGAAAAATCACACACTAAATATGAATTTTATGTTATCTATCAAATATCAATAACTTCATCAAGTTCATACTTCATAGTGATATTATTGTAAATATAGTAATTAGGCTCGAGCTCGCGAGTTACTCGATAGGCTCGAGCTCGAGTAGTAATCAGGTCAATTATTTATAAATATATTTAAAAACTATGGATATTATTGTAAATATAGTAATTAGGTCACAACTCACAACTCATATTGTTCCTTCTCATTCTCACTTCTCACTTCTCAGTAAAAACGCAGTCCACTCCTCCAAACCCTAATCCCCTAACCTCCAAGGCTCCACACAATCTCTAATCCACCGAAGCACCCACCAGGCGACGCTGCATCCACCCGCACCACTGCACTACTGAATCTTTTCGCCATCGAACCTCCAACCACCTTGAATCCCGCCGCCGCTACCACTGACATTTCCTCTTTCCCTACTTCAATTACTTGAAGATTAGGGATACACCAAGCACGATTTAAATTTTGGTAAGTTTTTTTCTCTAAACCCTAGATGTTCATAAAGATATGTTTTTGTTGAATCTGCGATATATTCTTGTTGAATCTGCGGTTAGATTTTTCTTAGGATTCGAGAAAAATATTGTTTTAAAGAGTTGTAAAATGCAAGATGTCTCGAACCCTAGCTTCTTTCTCTCCTCTAAAAATATGAGAAATGTCGAATTGTATTCTTTGTTCTGGTGTTTTGTCTGTTCTTCTTGGCCGCTGCACTCTGTTTTATATCTTGCTCTCTGTTGCTTTTTTTTCTTTAACAAGAATGGGTCACCGAAATTAATAAGTAATGGGCCACAGAAATAATAAACTAGCAATGGACTTTTCTTTCTTAATCAAAATCTGGAGTATCAGTGGCATACCCACTTTTCTTGGTCAATGCCATCTCTTCAATTCATGGTCAAATGTTGCGGCTGAATTGGAAATGTGAGCCTACCACCATTGTGTATTTGTGAAAACTTACAGTAAATCATGATGGGTGTTGGGGCTGATTTAATAACTTACAGTAAACCCACCATCTCTTCAATTCATGGTCAAATGTTGCGGCTGATTTAATAACTTCTTCATTAAATCATGATGGTCGCAAATTTTGAAGTATCAGTGACATACCCATTGTGTATTTGATGGAATCATTCATTATTTGCTAGTAAAAGATGAGAAAACTTATTATTTGCTAGTAAAAGATGAGAAAACTTACAGTAAGAAGTGAAAAAGGGCAAGCCCCTTCACCTCTGGTTAGAACAAAAAATAAATGTCTGAGCAGAAGCAGGGCAGTGAACTGCAAAGTTGAGTGGGTAAATATTGTCACTGAACTTTAAATTTACAAATACTATATTATTATCTTATATTTCTAATTTTATACTCCACTTGGTATGGGTTGATTCCTAATGATTTTAAATTAATTGTAGCCTCATTTTTTACATCTAATATACCTATTTCGTTGTTTATAGGATGTATTCACACCAAGCTTCATGCTCAAGTGTTGGTATGGATCAAATTAATGAAGATGTTGGTCAAGAGTTGGAGATTGAAGAAAATGTGGATATAATGAGTGCAGAAGAGCTTTCAACAACTGAAGACCAGTCCAATGAAGTAGATGGGGAAAAATGTGATGGAGAACCAGAGGAACCATTTCAGCCGAAGAAACGACATAAAAAGTCACTGATATGGGAACATATGACTATTGTCAAGTTGAAGAATGGAAAAGAAATGGTGAAATGCAATATTTGCAAGGAAAAGTTTAATAAGAGTGCAAGTGGATCTACAACTCAACACAAGAGCCACCTTAAATCATGTATTTTGGGACGAGGGTCCGGTGGTGCCAACAAATCGAAGCAACAAGTATTGTCCTTCACAGAAGGGCAATCTGAAGGTATCACCTCTATAACAAACTTCTCGTAAGACCATAAAAAGGTACGTGAACTTGCTTCTCATATGGTTCTAGTCCATGAGTACCCATTTTCTATGATGGACCATGTTGTTTTTAACAAGTTCATGAAAGCGGCAACACCTTTTTACAAAAAGATTACCCGTCAACAAGTTAAATAAGATTGCAATAGTACATATGAACTAGAAAAGAAAAGGCTGAAATTTATGTTACAGGGTGTTAGTAGGATCAGTATAACTACTGATTTGTGGAAATCTGGTCAAAAACTTCAATATATGGTTGTGACGGGTCATTTTGTGGATGCTGATTGGGTGTTGCAAAAACGTGTTTTAAACTTTTGCAATGTTCCACCTCCATACACAGGAGTCATTATCGTTGATGCTTTAAGTAAATGTTTTAGTGATTGGGGGATTGAGGATAAGATTTCTAGTATAACTGTTGACAATGCATCTTATAATGATGTTTGCATTAATAGACTTAAAACTGATTTTGCTCTAAGAAAGAAACTAAGTCTTGGTGGAAAGCTCTTTTCACGTTAGGTGTTGTGCCCACATACTTAATCTTTTAGTGCAAGATGGGCTCAAAAAACATGGTGGTCACCGATGTTGTCAGAGATGGGGTCAAATACTTGAATAATTCTGAGTCACGTCTTATCCAATTTGTAAAAATTGCAAAGCAGCTGCAATTGCCTTCTAGAAAACTGATTTTAGACTGTCAAACTAGGTGGAATAACACATATCTCATGTTGGCTTCAACATTAACATTCACAGATGTTTTTTCGAGATATTGTGATATTGACCCTGGATTTACATATGTTCCAACTGATGTTCAGTGGTCAATGGTTGAGGAAGTAAGCAAATTTTTGGGCATTTTTCATGAAATAACAAACATGATTTCAGGATCTGATTATCCAACTTCCAACATTTTTCTTGTGGAGCTTTATAGGGTTAAACAACTTTTAAATGAAAAGGTGAATGATAGTTCTGTTAATATCCAAACAATGGCTTTGGCCATGGCTGGAAAATTTGATAAATATTGGGGGGAAAGTAATGTTTTGTTGACTATAGCAGTCGTTCTTGATCCGAGGTATAAAATGACACTTGTTGATCATGCTTTTCCGATTATTTATGATGATGTAAAAGTTGTGGCTAAGATTGTTGAAATCAAAACGCTTCTTTATGAGCTTTATAATGAATATGTTGAAGCTTATGTCTCTTCTCAAGGCGAAGACCCACAAAAACAGCTCTTAAGCCGAAATAAGAGGGTCTTGACAACCAGCAAGGCAGCCTCTACGAAACTTGGGATTAATGTTCTTACGGGTAAGGTAATGTTTCAAAGGAGTGTTACTCAAATTGAGAAGACTCCACCAGAAAAAATAGATTTGGATGTGTATCTAGAAGAAAATAGGCATTCTTGTGATGATGTCTCTGCAAATGTTGATGATTTGGCTTGGTGGAAATCAGAAAGGTTGAGGTTTCCGATATTGTCAATGATGGCTCGTGATATTCTCTCTATTCCGGTTACAAGTGTCGCCTTTGAATCTACTTTTAGTGTTGGTGGTAGAATAGTCGATGATCATCGAGCTTCCATGAAGGTTGAGACGGTGGAAATGCTACTTTGTGGCAATGATTGGATACGCAATCTTCATGATGTTAAAACAAGGCCTCGTGTAAGTGAAATAAACATTCTAATACACTTGAATTGCTTTCATACATTTATTCATAATTTGTATTTAATAAAATTTCATTTTTATTGTTGTAGGAATCATTGGATGTTGATGTTTATGAACTCATCAAGAAATTGATCTTCCTGAACAAAGTTGATGCTGGAATGATCAAGATTGAAGAAGAAGATTGAAGATTTGGACTTCTTTGTTGAATGAACAAAGTTGATCTTCTTTGAATTATCTCTCATTTCCCATTTTATTCTGAACTTTCTTCTTTTATTATATTTTGGTTGTGACTTGCTGCTGTTATATTTTGATTGTAATTGATGAATCTACTTTGGTGTAGTTGAAGTATGGACTTCTTGTTAAAGTTTTTGTAATATTTTAGTTGTGTGATGCACTTACTTTTGAAGTTTGTAGTAGTTGAAGCATGACTCATGAACTTGCAGCTGCAATAGTTTAATTAGTTGTGGTGTATGTTCTTTTAAAGTATGGATAATGTGGTATTTCTAAGTAATTTTAAAGTACTGATGTACTATTATATCTTTGTTGTGTTTTTAAGGAATTTCAGCATTTTAAGCATTCTTCACAGAATTTCGAGCTCGACCTCTATCGAGTTTGGCTCGTTTTTTTAAACGAGTCGAGCCCGAGCTCGAGCTCGAGTTTAATCCCCAAAAATACGAGCCGAGCCGAGCTTCAATTTTAATTCTATAACCTTACCGAGCGAGCTCGAGCCTAGCTCGATAACATTTTCGAGTCGATCTCGAACACTAGGTACTCGGCTCGCTCGGCTCGTATAACAACACTAATGGCCATTAAACTCCTCTAAAAGCTAATTTCAATTTCAGATCTCAACGGATAAGCATGAATCTCAACATTATATTTTTGCCATTTTCCTTTTAACCCCCCATATTTCTCATCGTTTCACTTTGCCCCCTTTGAAATAAAAATTAAAAAATAAGATGCTTCGAGGAACCATCCGAAAACAAATCTTCCGCTGTCCTTCACGTCAACCTAGTTTTGACCATGGGTACACGTGTCCCGTTTTCATTGGGTGTGAGGGGGGACCCCACTGTACGACTGTTGCTATTAATATGTACCCCTATGCTATCCCCACTGGGGCACACACTAGGCCACAACAATCCAGCACACACAAAACACACACTATTAACGAGCCAAATTCAACACTCGTATTTGTTTTTCTCCGAATCTCCAGATGATATTTGGCATTTTCGGTTGATGCGGTTTAGATTGATGCTATATTGTGTTACTCTTTGTTATACATTGTGAGATTTGATTTATTTTGATTTTGCCGGTGAGATCTGTTGTGCTGTGCATGTTCGCCGGAGATGGCGTCGGCATGCGTGAACAACATCGGAATGTCGCCGGATAATTTTCTGGACTGTCCTCCGGCGACATTCCCGTCGTACGGCTGGCTGAGCCCGAGAATGTCGTTCAGCCGCGAGTTTCCCGACGAGGAGGGGGCGAAAGGCGCCGGAAATCGGAAGAATCAACCGCTGCCGTGCAATGCGGAGGAAGACAGGCTGGAGGAACCAGATCTGGAAATTTCCAGCAAGGATTTTGTCGATTTTGAGTTCCGCCTTGAAGATCCGGTGACAATGCTCCCCGCTGATGAGCTTTTCGCCAACGGAAAACTCGTACCGTTGCAGCTCTCCGCGATTCGGCCGTCGATGACGTCAACTCCGGCGTCTTCCGAAGTCAGATCGCCGGAAACGCCCAAATTTCGCCGTAGAAATGAGGTGAATCCCAGAGATCCGTATCTGTTCTCTCCGAAAGCGCCGAGATGCTCGAGCCGGTGGAGAGAGCTTCTCGGCTTGAAGAAATTGTACCAAACCACAAATGCGAAGCAGGAGGATCAGAAAACGGCGTCGTCATTGTCCTCCAATTACCAGAATAAGAACGCCGTGCGAAGCCTAAAGCACTTGCTCCACCGCAGCTCAAAAGCCTCTTTAAATGCGTCCATCGATTCATATTTAAATCTTCCATTGTTAAAGGACTCCGATAACGAGTCAATATCCATATCCTCGAGATTGTCTCTGTCATCGTCTTCATCAGGCCACGAGCACGACGATCTCCCACGTCTCTCGCTCGATTCTGATAAGCCAAGCACCGTCACTCGCAACGCGCATCAATCCACCAGCAATCTGTCCAAGGTTCGAATCGCTAAGCACAGAGCCGCGATAGCTTTGGAGAATCGCACGGCGCCTAGTCGAGCCGGCCGGAGTCCGATGAGGAGAGCGCCGGAATCTGCAGCTCCGGGTCGCGGCGTTTCGGTGGATAGTCCGCGGATGAATTCGTCTGGGAAAATCGTGTTCCATAGTTTAGAGAGAAGTTCAAGCAGTCCAAGCACTTTCAATGGTGGGCCAAGGCACAAACATCGAGGAATGGAAAGGTCGTATTCAGCTAACGTCCGCATCACTCCGGTTCTCAACGTTCCGGTTTGTTCACTTCGAGGCTCCTCGAAAAACGGCGTTTTTGGTTTCCCCTTGTTTTCGTCTCAACAGAGGAGGGATAACGGTAGCGGTGGTGCCTGTGGCGGTATTGTTGGTGGAAACAGGTCTAGTCAGCATAGTCACAGCAGGAACCGCTCAGATCGAACTTGAGGAGAAAGGGTAGAGGTTTTTTTCAGGGTAATACTTAACCTTTTGCTTTCTTTCGTTTTTGCCTTCAAAATAACTATTGGAGTTTTTATCAGGGTCAAGTTCATGTTCTTCTACTGTGCGGTTTCATTATGTTTTCTTTTTTCTTGACAATTTTCCAGATTTACTAGTCTATGTACATAAGCAATCCTGTGTTTGATATCCGGTCTATGTTTTTTTGTTGGTGATTATGATTGGATTGGAGTTTGTTATGATCCAAAACCTAATGCTAGCTAATATTCGGCCTAGAGTTGTTAACTTTGTTCACTTTTTCATCAACTTTTCTGCTTTTTTGTTAAATGGAATCTCTGTTTCAAAAGGTTGTTTTGATTCTGGATTTTAGCGACGAACTTGTGCTTGTGACTATTGAGTAGTGAACTGAATACTGATACCATTGGCGTGTGGTGTGCACGCGCTCACTGTGCGATTGCTTTTCCTTTCATTCGTTGTTTAATTAAAATAAACATTTAACATCAGAATTTTGAGTGCAACGTAACATGCCATATTATGACATGCACTGCGTGCGCCTACCTGTATGCATTCACTGTTGCATTAGCCATAGTACTCTTGTTTTCTTCCTTCAATTCTTCAATTATTGTTCCTTTTTTCTTCCCCAATGTTTATGCTAAATTATAGCCACATTCAAAGTTGCAAGCTTTTCTTTTATTATTGCTACTATACTACTGTTATTGTTGTTATTCTTTTTCAAATTTTCTTCTTTGCTGGCGCTCTCATCTTGATTCCAACACCACTGTTTTGTTGTACTTTGTCACAAGTTAATAATTTCATTGAGCCATAAATATTGTCCATTAGCAGTAGTATAAAATATCAAGAATATGTCATGTCTCATTAAATTGGGATTTCAAGGCTGAATCTAAGCACAGTGTGTAATGTTGTTTTCTCTCTGTCCTGATCAGATCTTGGGCATTAAATTGCAATTACAACTCTTTTGTCAAATCAATGCTTTTCTAAAATTATATTTTCGAAGTGACTACATCTTGACTAGGGTGGTTATAATCATTTCAGATATTCCCATAGTTATTTTGTAAAAATATTTCTTGCCTCTGGAAATAATAATGTTTGCTTCTTAAATAATAATATTGTTTTTTTTCTTTTTAAGCATTTTATTCGGAAGACATGGAGTTATGAGGAATGACTAATCACAAAATCATAACATGCAATAAATTTGTTGAATTTTGGGAGTGTTTTTTAAAGAATTTATAATATCAAATAATTAAGTTAGATTTGAATAATGTACCTGGCGATATGGGTGAAATTGAAATAAATATAAAGATATTGAAAATAGTTTATTTACTCTTACAATTTAATTTGTAATGTATTTGAATGATAGAGCTACTAGAAGTACACAAGATTTTTACACAATGGTTGCTTAATGGAATGGTACGATAGCTTTCTTTTACACCAAGAGCAGTGTGGTTATAGTAGTATATTTTTAAAATACATAATTTATTGTATTAAAATATGTATTTTGTGTATGTGAATATAAATTATGAAGTATGTTATAGCATATATGATTTAGGAGTGGGTTTCTTGTGCATCCAAGTGCACCGTACACTCATTCAATATACTTGACTCATTTAAAAAAATACTTGATCAATTGAATATATTAAACATGTTTTATGATATATGAGTAGAGTTGATGTGAGTGCACGGATTGCACATGAGACTTTGTCATGATTTAGTTACATATTTTAAAAATAAATTAAATTGCACGAAATATTTTATGTATATAAGATCTCCAATTTCCTTAAAATTTTGCCTAAATTATTTATCAAATGCATTATTAATAATATAGCTGGAAACAACCTTTTTATAGCCCACCACGGGAAAATGCCCATAGATGATGATGTCATTTCAAACAAACCTTTTTCAGGTACTCTCCAAAAGAAGTGGAATAGCGCTATTATTTAGATCAGATAAACACTAAAAAACAGTTAAATTGGAACGATTTATTTTTTATTTTTTTTAAACTCTTCCTCAGTTGTTCCATAATAAAGTAATTTTCTTTTCTAGGATTATTTGAATTTAAGCGAATTCCAAAACATAATTTTATCATCTGAATTCAATAAAAAGATTGGAACTAAAAAATTTAAAATTTCCCCATATAAAATGGCTTGGGGGTAATCACGGAGGATGATGTTCAAAAGCATAATAGTGCAAGTGTATGGAAGTTAAGAGCATCTATTATGAATTTTTATCCATCCACCATTTCTCATTCACATCATCTTCACATCATTTATTTTTAAATGAAACATTTTTATATGAGTTTTTGTCTTTTTAAATATTCAATTGTTTAAACATACTATAAGATTTATTAATCAATCATCTATCTATAAATTGGGACATGACGATTCATAACGATTTATTGAATACGATAAAATTTAGATGAATAGGTATTTTATATGATTTGATGATTAATTAAGGTAAAAATGTAGTTTATTAATAATTTATGTGATAAAGTGATGTTGGTCGTCTTATATGAGTTTTTGTCTTTTTAAATATTCAATTGTTTAAACATACTCTCACAATGATTTATTAATCAATCATCTATCTATATACATAAAGCGATAAGAAACCCAAAGCCAATATATAGTGGTCCGTCCCCTAGGAAATTCTTCAAGCGGGACTTATCACCTGGGGATTGATGACCGAGCTTAAATCGACTTATAACCCTCTCGGGTTCGCCTCGGGACTTATTTAGTGAATAGCGATAAAGTGATAAAGTAGTGGGGTATGAAGAGTTGTTTAATAGTATTTTATATGATAAAGTGATAAAGTGATGAGTAATTAAGGGTAAAAAGTGTAGTTTATTAATATTTTATGTGATAAAGTGATAAAGTAATAAAGTATGTAAGTAACTTTACCATAAAGATTGAGACAAAAAAAGTAGGTACTTTATCATAAAGATTGGGACGGAGGGAATACTTTTTATGAGTCCCGTCATCACCTCTCTTCTACTAATTTTTCTGCAAAAATATATTCTCTCTTCAAATTATATATTTAGATGGATAACACTCTCTCTATAATTTAAAAATGACTTATAATGATTTTAAACATTAACATTCATTCATTCGGTGTTTAAATATTTATATGGATGACTATTGTGAATGCCCAATCAAAAAAAAAACAAATATTAAATGAAGTTGTCTAAATAGAAACCGGATAATTTCTTATAGCATCATATAGTTTCCCTTATATATGAGCATATAATCGATCGAGACATTCAATCGGGCATATCTAAATAAAAGACAGGTATTATCTTTGAGCATAAAATTCATTGATTGGAGTTTCGATTTACAAATTACAATGAACTTATTAAAGAAATAAAGACACAAACATAAAGAATTACAAGTATGTGAGTTATAAGGTGGCTTGGTGAAATGGTGGAGAAGTTTGTTGGGGACATCCCGACCCTCTTGAACTTTAACTAGCCTAACAACTACTTTTCGACCGATTAAAAAAAAAGGAGTTGTCATGAATTTCCCTTGTCCTTCTCCATCCCTTCATGTTCTTATAACTCAACCTTGAGTGTATGGAGCTTTGCTCCTTCCAATAAATAAACAAGCATATCATTTCTATTAAAATTCCAATAATGCCCCAAACATAGCTTGAGAATAGAAAGATGAAAGGAAATACATGTATAAGGTGGTCGTATGACTCGTATCATTAATTTAATGTTCCCTTAAAAGAATAAAAAGTCAAATTTGATCCTATTTCTAAAAAAAATGGGAATATCAAGCAAAACTAATATTATTGACAGATAATTCTCACTATCATTTAAACAAAATATAGACTGAAAAATGATTTTTATTGAAAATAGTTTTGGCCATTCTTTGACCAATTGTAATGTAACGTTCTATCTGCCAAAAGTGAAAACAGATTGTAAATTCAGAATTTATGTTCATGTTGATTAGTTAAAATTATTTACATTTTAAAAATCAATTTCGAGAGAATAAGACATCACTATTATTTGTTTTAAAAATAAAATGGGGTTGTCGAATTGACAAGTTCAACAGACCATCAGATCGCGTTAATTTTCTTCGATTTCAAAAAAATTGTGGGCGAAACAAATGTTGAGTGGTCAAATACTTGAATCAGACCATTAACCCTATTGAGTATAGCAATCTGAGTATAGCGATCGGACCAACCGATCCAACCTGATAATTAAAACATGGTGCAAAGATATTTGAGATATTAGTCAACCGTGGCTTGACTATCAACACTCAATCGTGATATGTGTAGGGTTTGTTGTTATATGGTAGAGAGTATACACACATAAATTTCTAGAATCTTGTGCATATATTTGTGTGTTGATCATTATTTTGAATGATGAGTTGTTTGACCAGTGGTCTCACTTACCCATCTGGGACCTTACCAACCATGTTTCTCTTTTGCACTCAAATTACTCGTGCATATATATTTGGACAATAATGGGGCATTCATCTCATTATAATATATGATATACCTGCACAAACTTGTACCATTCAATTTGTGGGTCTAAGAAAATCAGATGGGTTTGAAATGAGTTTGGCCCGTCTCACAACTAGCTTCATCACCAAAAAAAATGCAACATTGAATTAGAACCGAAATGTACATGTTGATTTATACCAATGATAGACTTATACGTGATGGAGATAAATTGTAACGAAAAATTGAAAATAAAGATTACAATGCACGTTGCAGTTCTAGAAATAATAATTTTCACTTTTTCATTTGTTGCACCCCTATTTGCTTGGTGAACCTTTTCACCTGTTTCTCTTAGTTTGGAGTGTAATACTCCTCTGTTCCATACTTATTTACCAAATTTATTGAAATATTATAATATTGTTTTGTTCAAAGAAAAAGAAAATTACTTGTAGTAGATTTTCATAAACAATAGCTTTTCATTTTTGTAGGTTCAGAAACAACAATAATGATTCCAACACGAGCAGCATCAACAACATGTATAATATAATGGGAGGGCAAAACGTAGTAAAGGGTAGACCTTTGCCCACATAAATGTGAATCTTATTTATGACCATATCCATCTGGGGGAATTTCAAGAGTTAATCCGGACTATTTATAACATTGATTTTCATTTCAAACATGGCTGATCATAATTAATGGCCACAACTATAATATTTCATGTGTTATTTTTTACTTGAAACGTCTATTTGGACATCACATACAACACAAAATACATCTAATTTAAAGAGGGTCTTAAAGAGGGTTTTAACGGGAGAAATGGGTTTAGAGAGGGCTTTAACGAGGGAATAAATCTCTCGTTAAAGTGCTTGTCGATAACAATTTAACGAGGGGAAAAAAATTTCTCGACAAATAGCGAGGTCTTTGGCGAGGGTCTGACACATGTCAATTTAACGAAGGCATGCAACCCTCGCCTTTTTCCCGAAAAAAAAAACCTCGGCACATCCCTCATAAAATTTAACGAGGGCCAGCTGGCCCTCGCCTTCTGACACCGCAGGTTTACCGAGGGGGACGTGGCCCTCGCGTATTAGGCGAGCACTTTGCCGAGGGAAAATGCCCTCGCGAATTTAATTCGCGTTTTAAAAATGTTACGGCCAAGTTTCGAGCCCGGGCTGGCGAGGCTCAGAGTGCACCCACGAACCACTGGGACACGCGAGCCGCCCGACTGTAGCAGCATATATGGGCGAAATTCGCCCCCCATGTGATTCGAACATGCAACCTCCCGGTATATGAAGGCCTTACGTGTACCGCCTAACCGTTTGGGCTAGGCGAGTTATTCATTAGGAATGTATTTTTAATTGTATAGGTATTAAATATTGTGTTTTATTAATTTTTTTTCTTCTATCATTTAATCTAATTGTTTGTCATGCATATATACTTTGATTTAGTTAAAATATTTATAATAAAATTCTGAAATATATAATTTATATTCTTTTGCGTCATTTATTATTTTGAGTACATTTATATATATACTTATATTAATTACTTTTATTAAAATATTTTCAATAAAATTTTAAATTAATTAGTTTTATATTATTTTTCACTATTTATTATTATGAATACATTTATATATATACTTATATTAATTATTTTGATTAAAGTATTTTCAATAAAATTTTCAAATAATTAGTTTTATATTCTTTTTCACTATACTAACAAGTGTACAATACATAAAATTCGAATACGTTTGAATTAAACTATTTTCAATAAAAAAATTAAATAATCATCCTTACATAGTATTTTCTAACACATATACATGATCATTATTTTTTAAATATTTTCAATAAAATTGTAAAATTATTACTTTTGTATTAATTTTCACTATTTACTAACACTTGTACGTGTATATATATATATATATATATATATATATATAATTATCTTTTTTTTAATAAAATTTTAAAGCATTCTCACAAACTAATAGTAGAGATTAATCAACAATATTCATAACAGATAAACATAAAACACACATGTGGCGTTCAAATATTTTAAAATAAAGCATAACAAAATATGTGGCGTTCGAAATTAACATAAAACATAACAAAATATTCAGTCAAATGTTTAATGCATAACACACACACACACAAATGTTTAATGCATCACATCATCATCATCATCATCATCATCATCATCATTGTCATTTGCTGGGGGAAATTGATTATGAGGAAACATATTGGGATCAAATGTATCGGCTCCTCTGAGCATTTCAGTGAGACCTTGAATACTGCCGGAAGAGTCGACGAAACGACGTCAAACATGAGCGGTAGAACCACTGGGACCTATAGGAGCACGAAACTGAGGGAATGTAGGAACAAAAAGACCAGGATGTGGTACGGGATCAGAATAACCACCGGTCGGCTGGGGAAGCTGTGTAAAAATATCGGCCTGGTTGGGACTACCCCACTGTTGGGAATCACCGATTCCGTGCAACCCCTACTGGGGAGTAACACTCATCATGGAGCACCGATTCCCTGCCACGTCTGCTGGGGAGCACCAGTTCCTTGCCACGACGCTTGTTGGGGACCACCGTTTCCTTGCCACAGCACCTGGGGATCAACAGTTGTCTGCCTCATCGAAAAAAATTGGTTCATCTGGTTCATTTGACTTTGCATTTGTGTCATCTGTCTGGCCATTTCCTCTTTTTGTTGTCTTTCTCTCGAGAGAGTGCGCTCCTGTGCCAAAAAGCGCTCTTGATCAAATTGGGAGTAGCCGCCGATAGAGGTGCCCCTAAATGTCCCGCCTGGACCAGATTGAATGCGCCCCAACTCCGACATTTGCCCCAAACTCCTGAATTTTTCATGGGAGTACGACACCTTGTGTATAGAACTGGCTGGCTTGTATACTGCGCTCGTACTCGTCTGCATCCTCGGGTATCTCAGAATCGATCCGTGCCTCCACGGCTCGCTGACATACAAATATTTTGACATTTAAAATTAGATATACTATTAATTAACTAAGTTATATATTGGATAAACAATGTTACTTCAAGCACTTACAAGTACGGCTTCCATCTCAGCATACGTGGCATTTTTATTATGAAAATAATTCACGAGTTCCCATGTCGTTGGGAGGCGTCCATGTTTCTGCCACTGATAATTTTGTATAATTTTGTTAATTATTATGTATTAAAGTAATTAAAATATCGATTTATGGTGGTGCCAAAACTACTTACAAAGTCATACGCAAAATCAACCGCTCCTTTGATCCTCCATGATGCGTAGATTTTTTGGTTGCGTGATTTTTGCGGCACTGTTCGCTTTTTGCTATGACTTCCGATCGGTCCCAGTAATCTTTCAATGCCCTCCACACATCATCATCCCATGGGGGCACCTTTTCCTTTTTACGGTGTAGAATTAATTAACTTACTTAATATACGATTGCACCTCGTTGCAATTTAGTAGCACGTACGTATGAGCTATTCGCTTCTCCAAGTCTGCAATTGGTTTTCTACCCTTATTTCCAAGTGTACTTCAAGGAGGCACAAATATCGAGAGTATACCTCTCACTGATCGTGGTACTTCACGAGGTATATTGCGAGGTCTATTATGTTGCCTCGTCAGCACATGTTCATCAAAGTAATGGGGACAATGTTGGGATTATACTGAAAAGTATGTTTTTTACTTTGTATAATCGAAACTGAATTTCCAGACTTATTTACTGAAATAAATTGTTTATCACTGATGCTTTAAATATGATTGAATGTTACATATATTTACTGCATGACTATTCAATAATTCGTACGTGTTACATTGTAGTTAATTTAGTGATACCAGATCACAGAAGATTAAATTAACGATCCCCTTGTAACTAAAAGTACGCCATTCACGACCTAGATGGAAATGAACAACCATCGCGAAAGGTTGAGGTGTAAGGCTCAGATTGGTTTGTCTTGACCAAGAGATTAGACTAGTGCATGATGATCGATATTTGAATAGGACCTCTGAGGAGGATAAATTCTTCTTAACCGAACAAGGAAGAATTAGACCTCGGTGGTTCGTTGTTTCTTAATCTTCATCCCTTAAATTGGATCACGTGGGATTGGTAACTATTGCTTTGACTTATCATGGGTAAATAATCGAGAGATTCAATACTTTTTATCTTGGGCAATATTATTGGTCACATGTGATTGCTAAGATTTAATCTGAAGAATCGTGCAAGCACGCTTGCTTGATTTGCCCCCTTGGGAGGTTCATAAGTTTTATCATACCAAATCTTGCAAGTGGAATTAGTTTAGGTATGGATAATAATGTTGAACCGTTCTCGACCAAGGACAAAAGATATTAATTAGGGAAAGCTATTTGGTGGCTTGAATTAATTAATGGGCTAGATAATCTTAAACACGGGAAATAATGACCAGGGAGCCATATTGATTTGTAATATGGGTTAAGATGGATAGTGCAATATTAATTATGTAGTGGGATTAATTAATATTTATGGGCTTGAATTATATTGTGGCTCAATATTAGATATTCAAGATCCATTAGAAGGTCCAATCTTAATTCTCCTAAAGGCCCCCTGAGTATCCCAACAAATAGTCCATTAACTGAAAAGGTGATTAAAATAAAATAAATATTGTTGCTTAATTTTCCAAGTAATATTTCGAAATTTATAGATATGATGGGAGAAATATTTTCTTTGAATTTTGTTATGGAATGAAGATATGTATTCTTGGAATACAAGATTATCTCATTAAATTCAAGAAATCTCCCACTAGCTTATCTATATTGTAATTTTCGAAAATTAGAAAATATAATGAGCAAGAAAGATTTTCTTGATTTTCTTGAAAATATATTATGGAAGATCCAAATCTTTGATTCTTGCACATATTATTTTCGAAAAAATCCATAATTGAGGAGGTGGAATTTTTGTGGAATATTTTAATTATGGGAAAAAGAATATAAGAGATATATTCAAGATTTCTTGGTGACCAAGAAAAGTCTTTTCCCACATTGATTTTCTACAATAAATTTCGACCCCTCCTCTCCTATAAATAGGGGATGATTAGTTCATTCTCAAGTACAATTCCATGTGCTGGAAATATTAGCAAATCCACATAAGTGGTGCAACAAAGTTTATTTTTTCCTTTTGTTAATTGTTCGACGAGTGTCCTTCCACCGGATAGTTGAGCAAGGGCTAAGGGAATACTTGGGAAGTCCTTTTGGTTAGTCCGTCCGACCGAAGTCACTACCATCTCGAGAGGTACGTTAACGTAAACCCGTAGATTCCGCATGCGTAGGTTTTACGTGGCTTTTTATATGCATGATATGTTGTTGCAATTATTATTTGAATTAATATAGGATTAATTCATGCTAGTAATAATTAATGAATTAAATTTGTATTTAAATATTCACCCCGAATAGATATGTGCAAATCATTCCCCAACAGACAAAACATTGATGTTTCTTTTGTTAAATAGGCATTTGCAATTGAAGCTTCCACATGTGTCTTGTTACCCACACTTAACTTTAAGTTGTGAAGATACCTAATTCAATTGAATGGGTAAGTGTAAATTGTATTTTTTTTATCAAATAATTGAATGAGTTAAATAGATTACGTACCTCTCAAATGGATACATCCATCTATATTGTACTGGACCAGCAATTTTTGCTTCATATGAAAGATGGACAGGTAGATGCTCCATCGAATTAAAGAAGCTTGGTGGAAATATACGTTCCAACTTGCACAAGATCACTAGGATATCATTGTCCAACCGAGTCATATTTTCTACAGTAATGGTCCTCGATTTCAACTCCTTGAAGAACAAACTGATTTCAGTGATGGCTTGCCAAACCTTAGACGACAGAATTTCACGGAAAGCAATTGGGAGTAGTCTCTGCATAAATACGTGACAATCATGACTCCTCATCCCAAACATCTTTAATTTTTTCCAGTCTATGCACCAAGACAAGTTGGACACGTAGTCATCGGGGAATTTTAACTCATCTACCCATTTGCAAACCATGTCTTTTTACTTCTTATCAAGAGAATAACTAGCTTTAGGGTACTTTCATGTGTGTGGACATTTCTGCAACGAGGGTCGACAACAATATTCGCTAAGTTCATCCCTCGATTTAGTTGTGTACTTGTTTTTCCTTCGACATTCATCACCGTGTAGAACAAATTATCAAACATATTTTTTTCGATGTGCATCATATCCAAATTGTGTCGGATCAACAACGAGCTCCAATACGGCAAATTCCAGAAAATATTTTTCTTCTTCCAACCACATTGTAAACCTTTGTTGTGATCATCAGCACCCAACTCTGTTACTTTCATCAAGCCAATCCAATCAATTTGTTGGAGGATCTGATCACCTGTCAAGATGGGAGGTGGATCATCATCAACTACTACATTCTTTCTGAATGCAGTCTTGTTCCTTCGGTATGGATGCCGACTATCTAAGAACTTACGATGGTTGTCAAACCACGACTACTTGAGACTATACCTCAGACTGAAAGCCTCAGTGTAATCTGCACAGTGTGGACAAGCAAGTCTTCCAGCTGTGCTCCATCCAGACAACATCGAGTAAGTTGAAAAGTCACTGATGGTCTAGATTAGTGCAGCCGCATCATAAATATCTGCTTTGTAGCAACATCATACGTTACCACTCCATGTTCCTATAAAAACACCAAATCGCGGATTAGTGGTTGCAAAAATACGTCCAATTTATCTTTTGAATTCTTTTGACCGGGCACTAGAACCGTAAGAAATATGAACTGTTCCTTCATGCACAACCACGGGGGTAAATTGTACGGTGTCACTATCACTAGCCATGATGAATATTGTTTTTCATGCGCCCCAAATGGTTGAAAACCGTCAGTGCTCAAGCCCAACCTCAAGTTCCGAATTTCTGAAGCAAAATTAGGATGCGACTGGTCCAAGTGTTTCCAAGTCTGTGAGTCTGCAGGGTATCGCATGACACCGGAGTGGTCGTTCGAGCAATGTGCATGCCATGTCATATCCTTCGCAGCAGCATTCGATTGATACAATCTTTGCAGTCGAGGGATGATGGGAAAATAGAACATCTCTTTAAAATGATGGTTCTTTTTCAATCACCCATTCACATCACGTCTAGCAGGTTTGAACCGTGGCCGACTGCAAAACTTACAGTTTTTGAGTTCGCCGTCTGCACCCCAATATAACATGCAGTTCTGTGCACAACAATGAATCCTCTCCACTGGAAGACCCATCTCACTCAACAGTTGTGTGCTATCAGAAAATTTCTTGGGCTCCAGACTATTCGGACAAAGAACACGAATCGCCTCAACCATTTGATTATAGCCCCTTTCAGACAATCAGTTTTTAGAATTAATGTTCAGCAATAGGGCATTGTATGACAGCTGTGAGTGCGATTCGCAACCAGACATTATATCCTGATTCGCTGCACGAAGCATGTTATAAAAATGTGCAGCATGCTCATTAGGAGGTTCCTCATTAGGGGGCTCATCATCCACATTTAAGTGGGGACCAGAGGTTAAGTCCGTCACCATATCGTGGTACGAGCTAGATGCAAAAGTCTCGTCAATCGGCCCGTGTGAAGTCGACACAGAGGGATGATCATTGTATTCATGACCACACATTTCCTCACCGTGAAGAGTCCAATTGCAATAATTGGGCATGAACCCATTTATATACAAATGTGCTCTCAGCTCATCAGGTTCATGAAACGTATTCTTGTTCCGACATCTAAATTTTGTCGCAGAGACACCTAATCTTTCCCTGATTCGTCCCATTACTAGTGGCAAAATCTATAAACGATTCGAGTCCATTATAGAATTCGGGAGATATATTGCAATTAATCAATCTAGGACCATACATCCAACGTAAACGGCTAGAATAATCCATATCAATTATTTGTTCAACATTTACGAATTAATTAGTATTCAAAAGCCTAATTAATAATTAATATTTCCTAAAAATTTCGGCTGAGTTTCGTCTTATTTTCCAATTAATCAAGATCCTACGTGCATCCATTTCCGACTTAATCAATTAAAAGCAATCAAGTCGGAACGCACATGTTCTACAACAAGCAATAACCAACATTCATCAACATCCTTCCACTCCAACGTCCAGCGTAATTAATATATTAAATAATACTAAATAATTAAACAACTAATTAATACTATATATATACAAAAATATGATAAATTAAACAAATACTAAATTAAACTAGGAATTAAGCTAAATAATACTAATATACACGTATTAGCTAGAAATTAAGCTAAATAATACTAAATATGCAACTATCAAGTAAAATTACGTTAAAATATAAACTACAAATAATATATATACACTAAAAAACTACACAACTAAGCTAAAATATACTTAATATATACAATTAAACAACTAATACTAAATATACACATAATATATACAATGCACATTTAAAATACTAACATTAAAACAACTAATACTAAATAACAAAATAACTACTACTAAATAATAAAACAACTAATACTTACCTTAAATAATTGGGATGGACTGAAACGAGCAGCTGGCGCCTAGCTCCTCCTCTCCACCGAAATGAGCTACTGCATGCCTTCCTCTCCTTGCAAGACGAAATGAGGAAAAAAAATGCCCCTTCTCTCATATATATAATCGGGCGAGTGTATTTAAGAGGGCAGGTGCCCTTAGGAAACGAACCTCGGGCAGGGTGTGCAGGCGCGTCAGAGATTCGCATAGGCGAGGGCGGTTGGTGCTCGTCAGCGCCCTCGTTACGTGAGCCTGTGTATTTAATGAGGGGCTAACAGCCCTCGTTGACTCAGCTGACGAAAATATCGAGGTGCGTGCCCTCGTTGAATGCTCCGAGGGTCTAGCCCTCGTGAAAACCCTCTTTCAGTTGATTTCTCGTAAAAACCCTCGTTAAATAACGAAGGTTCTTTTTCCCCCTTTATTTTCCATCGTTAAATCGGTAGTTTGTTGTAGTGGTAGCAGCTTCAGTGTAATACAATTTTAAATTCATGACTTGAATTAATTCAATTGGACCAACTCAATTTCTGATTGGCTTCTACATTAAAATGGATAATTTGGGTGAGTATAGTTAGCATTTCAAATCTATTAGCAAATATAATGAAGTGTGGATTTAGTAAGTGGGTGTGAAAAGGAAGTAGGGGTTAATAACCTCGCCAATGATTAAGGGTCTGTTTTATAAGCTCTTTAAAATAGCTTATAAGCTATTTAGGAATTTATAAATTCCTTAAATTTGTTTGGTAAAATAAGATGTTTAACTTTTTATAAGATTTTAAATTTAGAGCTTATAAACTAAAAAAAAATTGAGATATCACAATCTATATTACAAAAATTACTACCCTATCTCATCTCATCCCAGCCCGAATCGAACCCAAATTAATCGGCCCTTTTTTTTCTAAAAAAAAAATTAATAAAGAAAAAAATATTTAAAAAAAATCGTAAAACAAAAAATAAAAAATAGTTTTTTTGTTTCAAAAAAATTATTGCTTTATTAAAATTATATCTTTAAAATTATTAAAGAACTTATAAATTTATTAGCCAAACACTTTAACGACTTATAAATTCTTAAAACAACTTATAAGATGTTAGAGTTTATAAGATATTTGAACCTAAAACTGGAAGAAGTATGTATTATATATGATTTCGCCCACTAATTTGTTACATGCATATTCACCATTTTAAATAAACTTCTAACTAATAAGAGAAAATACATTTTTTTTCTTGTAATTTTGATCCATTTTGATCTTAGTTCTACTAACTTATGATTTTTTATCTTGGTCCTATAACTTTACAAAATTCGACATTTTCGTCCTGTCAAACCGGCTAGTTACTTGCAATAGTAGGTGATAGGACTAAAAAGTCGAATTTTCCAAAGTTACATGACCAAGATCTTAATTTACGGATTTTGATTTTAGTCTTGTAAATTAGAAAAATTTTACTTTTTAGTCCTGTCACCTACAATAGCCGGTGACAGGACGAAAAAAATCAAATTTTATAAAGTTACCACTGATACAGATTTGGGCTTGGAGAGCTGTTAAAAATGACCTTGGAGAGCGGTTATCACAGCTCTCCAAGTAACAGTTGTCCAAGCTTGGACAGCTGATAAAAAATCGTTGTCCAAGATATTGCACTTGGACAACGATTTTTAACCGCATTGCAAATTAAAAGCTTAGACAGCGGTTTGTAACCGCTATCCAAGAATATTCACTTGGAGAGCGGTTACAAACCTCTCTCTTACCCCTTTTATATATATATATATATATTAATTACACTCCAATATATTTTTTTTTTATTTTAATTTATATTTTTAAAATCATGTTTATATAAAACCAAAACCAAAACTAAAAACCAAATTTTATACCACATGATAATATATATACGTACGTCCAATTAATACCAAAATTTCAAATAAATTAATAAACGCATACACATATCATGAAATAAATATCCGTCCAATATTAATACAACAAATTAAAACATATCAATACAAAATATATATATAAGTAATATGCTACCAAAAGTTATCCCACTCTATATATAATTATACAAGAATCGATTGTAAAGGTACCTTGTCCAATTCATTTTCCATTTGTTCATTCTTTGTTTGGAGTAAGACTTGATCGGACGATCATAGACAAACTGCAAACAACAATCAAAAATCAATATAGTTAGATATATATAGTATGAATTTTTATTCAATTTATAATAATTTAAATAAATCGATAAATTGACTTACGTTGATAAATCGACGTTTGAGAAGCGCATATTATATCTTCAATATAACAACACACAAAATGTCCACAGTGATCGCTATCTCGTTGCCTCGGTACCTGTTGATTAGCAATTATAATCACATATTACAATTATAATTATTTTATATTAATTTGATAACTTAATAAATTAAATTTACCTTAACATTATTTCAGTTCACTTTATTGAAGTTAGCTCTTGAGCCTTGATTAGGAAGGCGACTCCGATACATCGTCATCACACTATTATTATTAGAATTAAAAAATAAAGTTAGATTAAATATGCATAATTTTAATAAGTAAAACAAATCATTATATTATAATATTAAAAATGAACTTACGCTTCCATGTACGAAGTGAGATCAGACCGATTTGAAGCCAACCCATTCGCAGCTGGATCCATAAAATATACACTTAATGTGCTCATATTTATGGCGACCAACACCCAATGATTCCTATATTATATTAAGAATATTAAAATTAACTGTAAATTTAACATATGTGCAAATATCATATATATTATGAATATAAATTTTAACGAAATGTTTATTGTACTCACCCCACATTTGTTGGCCAAAAATGAGATGATCTCTGTCAGCATAACTCAGCATATGAGAAACTAATCACTCCATGGTCTGTGGCTTATCAGCCATTAAGCAAGACACTTGGGGGGAGACGAAGGAATACATTCCACCTGCTCGAGGATCTCTGGAGAGATATACATCACCCAAATATCTTTAACCAACATATATACGCTAATTAATATTTAATTTGAAAATTAAACTATATATAGAAAGTAAATACTGAGAATTAATTAGTAAACACATACCTGAGATAAAAGGCTATGCTCGTTGCACTCAACCACTGGTCGTTCATGACTTCAATCACATGCTCCCGAGCGATGTATTCTTCAATAGAATTCCGATGAAAGTAAGCATTCATCGAAACTGTGACCATATCGAAATCAGAGGACTCCACTATCACTTGCACCGTATGCTGTATTGCGTAGTCATGATCTAAGTCTCCAGACCATGGATAACCAATTAGTCTGCGACCACCAATAGTGGAGTCCCTCAGTATCTCCCTCTGACTGGTTGCGACACCCTTTGATTTCTATTTAGGCTTTTGTGGTGTCGGCAATTTCTACAATCAATTTGCAACATTATTTAGAACGACAAATAAGATAATGAACTTTAATAACATATATTAAATTTACCTTCATGGTGAGAGAGACCAAGTTGGTCGGCCATTCGATGAAGTGTCCGGCAGTTGTTCCGACTGTGACAACATCATCAATTGGTTTAGGTACTGGTGAATCCTCTTCTCCGATTACGAGTACATCGAGCGTGACCCTCACGAAACCAGGAGTGATGGGACTACCATGAATAACTCCATCGGAGTTATTGAGCAACGTTCATGTAGCCACCATCCGAGTAGGATCCTCCAAATAAAGGAAGCATGGGGTCGATGACTGTTCGAATAAGATATTTAGTTAGAAAATTTTAATATATATACTAGTCTTTAATTAAAATAAATGTGAGACACATTTGATACCTGTGGGACGTCGTTTCGAAGTGCCTCAATAAAATCGTCCCTAGCATTAGCCGAAATCATAGCATCAACGACACTATTTTCACAGCTTGCTCCACTCGAGGACATTCCGTGATGCGACTGTCTCTCGGACTTCATCTGTTCCAACTCTTTAGCCATCTGGGCAACCTATTCCAAAAGTATACCCACCATATTCATGGCTTGAAGAGCAGGTAACATGGCCAATGATGACTTCGTCATGCCATATCCAACACTCCATAAGCGGCCGGGATGCTCCTTACGACCTATAGCCCGTACAAGTAGATCATCGGGACCGACAAAGCGGACGTCTTTGGGCGTCATGGTCTGAGACATACGCTCCTGAATTACAAAAGATTATTATTTAATCATTTGTTAAGAAATAATAGTTTATAATTCAAAAGACAAATTAATGGATAGCTTACCCCATCTTCGATGATATGCTGTGCAGTGGAATTGGGAATATCCCCGAATCGAGTCTTTCTAGTAGTTTGAAATAACTCGAAACGGGTAACAACAGGCTCACGCTCTCCAGCTTTCTTTTTTTCTTCTTTCTACGATAGTCATTAATGTGTCCCCTTATTAGATATATTAAAAGTGAATATATAAAAAAAATTAAATGTTAGGATTTTGATCTCACCAGATTTTCTCTTATGCGTGCATAACCTTTGTTCGATCCACGATATCGCGCCTCCATCGACTTGGCTTGTTTGTGATTTTTCTCACTTCGTGACTACAGTGTAATAGAAATACGATAAACACTGAAAAGCATAGGGCATTAAATGATATTGATCAATTTTACCTGGAACTCATCCTCCAAAGATCGTCGCACAAACTCCTCCCAGTATGTGGCCACCGTTTTGATACGCCTCAGGCGGACTAGCCGAGTAAAGACCAGTATCCGGATCTCGTGCTTGACTTCTCAGCCAAGCCCAAAAATTCTTGGCCAATACTCCAGCTTGAGACAGTATTTGCTTCTTCTTTGAATAATCAAGGCCGAGAAATGTACTCTGTACGCATATAACATAACAATGTAGTAAATTTAATAATCATACAACAACTTTCAATAAGCATATATATAGTTAACATACCGAAAGTTCATCCCATAATCTTCTTTCAAAGAAGTCAGTTTATCGCTACGTCAGTCCTTGGATGGCAGCACGATAGGGATTATACTCCTGACTGCAGCTCCAAGGTTGAAAGACAACGTCTCACACTGTTTACCGATTGCCTGCTCATACTCATTGAATGATAACTGCAATAACATATTATTTAATTAGATTCAACGATCAATCAATATAATTACAATTTTAACTGTTCAATTATAATAAAATTACCTGCACTTGTTTCCCCTTGCTACGAGCCCTCTTAATAGAAGCCATCGTGACTATACCTCTACTGCGCTTATCCCCAGAGCTGCTAGTGGTGGGAGCAGAAGTGTCACTCTGTCTCAAGTCATCAGTATCATGTCGATCATAAGCACAATGATCTCCATCATAATCTCCACCATGATCTCCTAAATGTACTCCATCATCATCTCCATCATCTCCGGGATGTGGCAGATAAGACATGATCCTGTAAAGCAGAAGAAACAACATTTAATAAACAAAAAAACAAACAATATTTAAGGAAGCAGAAGAAATAACATTCAATAAAGCAAAAGAAACAACATTCAATAAAGTCGTACATTTCTTTTTAACACTTGTTTTTCTTTTACGTTTTTTGATTGATTTTTCTCGTTCATGACCATAAATGTTAACAAGATCGGGATTGCCATATTCATCCTCATCGATAATTATTCTCTGGTACGGGCGTGGATTTGCTTAAACTATTCATCTCTAAATTGACATAAAAAATCACCAATCAACTCAAAAATATATCACAATCTTAAATTATGCTTAAATCCTACACATGCATTTGATCAAACACTTGGTGTGCTTCATATATTCATCTCTAAATTGACATGAGAAATCACCAACCAACTCAAAAATATATCTCAATCCTAATTTATGCTTAAATTCCTACACATGCATTTGATCAAACACTTGGTGTGCATATCATATATTCATCTCCAAATAAACATAAAAATCAACATTCCAAACTAACAATTCATCCACAAATTACCAACAACAATCAAACCACACAACATATATATATATACAACATATATATAACAATACATAAATTAACCCTAACTATAATTAATTAACAAAAAAAAAAAAAAAGATTAAGCATTAATACCTTGTAGAGGCGGAGGGAGGCGGTGGCGAGGGGGAGGGGCGGGCATGGGCGGCCGTCATTTCGAGGAGGAGAGGAGAGGGTCAAAAATCGCAAGTATTTCGAAATATGGTGGAAATGGGGGGGTTCAGTGGGCTGAACCCGTTTAAATTGGGATTTTCACTTGGAGAACGGTTATGAACCGCACTCCAAGTGAACTTGCAAAGCGGTTTGTAACCGCTGTCTAAGTGATTTTCTTGGACAGCGGTTACAAACCGCTGTCTAATTTTTATTTTTATTTTTTTTAGTAAAACCGCTCTCCAAGCTTAAGCTTGGAGAGCTGTTTGAAATAAGGGCTGTCCAAGTGGGACTCTTCAAGCTTAAATGTGTAGTAGTGTACAGGACCAAGTTAAAAAACTGTAAGTTAATAGGATCAAGATCAAAATCGATCAAAGTTACAGGACCAAGATGTTAGGTGTCTTTTTCCGGGGAGTGGATCCCCTCCATTATTTTTTTGGAAACTTCTTAAATTTTGGAAAAAAAAAAAAAATATAATAAAATAATAAGTAAAGATACAAAGTTTAAAACCACTGCATTGTTTTTTCTCTTTGAAATTTTCAAAGAATAAAAACAAAAAATAGAGAGAATCCATATTGATCTTTGAGTAGGTGGTGAAACTTGTTCACAGTATGAAATTTACATTATTACATTTGTAAATTAATGTTATTATACTTATTAACTCATAATGATCACACTTAAAAACTAAGATCATAACATATTATATATTATTAATATTAATTTATAAATATAATACTATCAATTTATAAATACAATAATGTTATATTATGAACAAGTAACATGATAATTTTACTTAAGTCTTCCATCAACACCACAAATTAATGTGAGTGGAAATATTGGCAGTGTGCACATTGTTTATTGTAGTAATTAAGATGCTTATCAACGTATATATCCGTTGGCACGTGATGGTTGTTAAAGCACGAGCCTTAATTTTAGCAGTGTGCACATTGTTTATAGCAAGTACCAACTAAAGATTGTTGTATTTTAATATTCCTGTAAAAAATCTTGTTTCAGGAGGGAGTATAATTAGTACAGTATACTTCTATAAGGTACTCCCTCCAGTTAATTTTATTTGTCTTTCTTCTTGAAAAAGAACTTTGAGTTGGTATGCTGTGAAACTTGTTCACCGTGAAATTGGTTTTTTTTCTTTTACAGACATACATTTTAGTAATATAAGTCACACCCTTTAGTAATATAAGTCACACACTTCAGTTATCGCTACGACACTCTTTACTATAATATAAGTCACACCCTTCACTTTTATGAGTAATACTCTTTATAGTAAAAGGTCACACACTTTACAGTAAAAAGTCACGCACTTTAGTAATATAAGTCACACTCCTTAATCAGTTTCACCGTAAAACTTGTTCACACTATACTTTGCCAAGAACTTTTGATCTAAAATAATTTCACTTTGTACAAATTTAAAATAATTAAATATCATATTTCATTCTACTTATGTGCTGTGATAATATGCACTAATGATATAAAATAATAAAATAATCACATTAGGCATATGCTAAAAAATAACACTTTTTATATATATTAAATAGGATAAAAACTTGTATGCAATATTGCATACTGGTGTTATATGCAATTGTAATTTAATTGAGATTTTTTTTTATTTTTGCGGGTCAGGACCGGGTCAGAATAGGGCAACCAGAATGGCGGGTCTCGCGTCGCCGCAACAGACCAGAACAGACCAGATTTCTTCTTCCTTGAGGCGCTTCCAAATTATTCTTCCGTCGCCGCAACAGATCGAATTTATTCTTCTTCCTTCCGTCTCTCGTGCCCTAATTTCTTGTCCAGTTTAATTTTTTTTTCGATTCTTCCTAATCATTGGATGAAACCAGGTCATTCAATTTGGATTTCGATGTGGATTCTTCGAGAAGAAGAGAGAATATTTGTGTGGTATTTGGATTACCCTCAATACAAAGTGTGTGATGAAATTCAGATCCTTCTGCACTCTTTTCACGTTGTTCTGTAAATCTATAATTTTGGACTAAAGTTTTTTTCGCGTTTTTACTGGTTTTTGTTCATTTAGTAACACTCTTTTGCTCATATGGTAACACTCATTTTGGTCATGTAGTAACACATCAAGTCTGTTCTGTAAATCTGTAATTTTAGACTGAAGATTTTTTCGCATTTGTACTGATTTTTGTTCATGTAGTAACACTCTTTTGCTCATATGGTAACACTTCTTTTGTTCATGTAGTAACATATCAAGCTGTTCTTTAAATCTGTAAATTTGGACTGTGGATTTCTTTTCGCTTTTGCTCTGGTTTTTTTTATGTGGTAACACAGTGTTACGTGAGATGTGAAGTATTTTCAATATCACAATGTAGTAACACTTATATATAGATGTAATAACACACAAAATTGACAAAAAAAAAAAAAAATTATGTGTACAATAGGAATCGAACCTGCGACAAAATACATTAACAATAGACCTGAACCACTAGGCTACAACATATATTTGATAAAGATATTCTTCTATAAATACATATTCGTACGTGCCAACCTGAACCCTCTGCTTGCGCCCGACCCGTCCAGACCCGACCCACCGTCCAGACCCGCGAATTTGAGATAATTTTTATCTTATTTGTGTTTTATTTTACATAACACTAATGTGCAATATTTCACACAAGACTTTCTAATTGAATAGTTACATTTATTATACTAAACATCAATGCTTTAACGTAGAGAACTCACGTAAACGATGTGTATTCGTAAATTATTATTTTTTCTTTTTTTGGAAAAATAAACTATTATATGACAAATTGATATGCTAGGGTTGTTATACATTTGATGTGAAATCTTATAAAGACATTTTAAGCTGTATATGTCACAATGATGTTGTATCTACCGAAATGCAAACTATTTTTATGAGTTGATTTTTTGTAAAATGGTTACTTTTTTGTATAATTGATTAATTTACAACTATCATTTTATAGTATAATAAATAATACTTATAAATTACTCCCTCCGTCCCATAATAACGTGCACATTTACTGTTTTCACGTATTCTAACGAGTGAGTTTTTATTAGTATTTAAAATGATAAAGTATTTTTTAAAGATGTATATAATAGAAGAGAGGTAGATCTATCCAGTGTTTTCATAACTGAACCGGCGACCAAACATTGGGTACCGGTCGGACCGGCGGCCCAACCGTTAAAATAATCCTTATCAATATTTTTAAAATATTCTCTATATTACATTAAAAATAAAATAAATATGTACTTATAAAATTTAAAATTATATATTATAAGTTTCATTTTGAAATAAACAAAACAGAATGATAGACATAATTTAAAATAAGGATGATAAAAATAAGAATTAAGTTTTAAATTAATTAAAAGATAATAAAAAATTAAAAAATAACAGAAAACCGATTCAACCGGTTTTACCAGTTTCCCGGTTTTGACCGATTTTCTAGTTCTGGCCGATTTTTTCCGGTTCAACCGTAAAAACGGTTCTTTGAGAGTAATTGGACCGGTTCCATGGCCGATTCCCGGTTTAACCCGGTTCTGAAAACAGTGGATCTATCATACATCTCTTTAAAAAAGTTTATTATTTTAAATACTAATAAACAACTCGCTCGCAAAAACTCGATAATAAAGTTAGTGTGCACGTTTATTTAGTAAATTAATTAATTGTATTTAAGAATATATACAATGTACAAATTAATTATATGAGAAAACTGATGTGCACATTACTTTCTCTGTATTGAGTATTATTATTATTATTATATAATCACAAAAACTTGTATGCAATATTGCATACAAGTGATATGTGCAATTGTAGGTAAATTGGCCCTTTTATTAATTTTCGCGGGTCAGACATTTGGGTCCGGGTTAGGGCAGTCTACTGACGTTCTTCTTCATCGCGCAACAACAGGCACCCAAATTTCTTCTTCTACCTCTTCCTCGAGTCACAACAAACATGACCAGATCTTCGTTTGATTTTTTATGGCGGCGCGTTTCTAGGGTTTTTCCTTTTCTTCTCTTATTCTTTTTTTTCTTTTCTTCTCTTGTTCTTCTTTTCTTTCTTTTTCAGATGGCTCTGCGTTCTCTAGGTTCTTCTTTTGACGGCGACCAGATCTCTTGTTCGATGATAATTTAGAGATGAGAAGATTTTCTATTGATTCTCACGCTATTCTTTTAAATCTGTAATTTTTGGACTGGTTTTCAGGCTTGTACTGGTTTTGTTCATGTGGTAACACTCTTTTGTTCATAGGGTAACACTCTTTTGTTAATGTAGTAACACATCAAGTTGTTCTTTAAATCAGTAATTTTGGACTGAGGATTTCTTTTTGCGCGTGTACTGGTTTTGTTTATGTGGTAACACATTTTTCTTCATAGAGTAACATTTTTTGTTCATGTAGTAACACATGTTTTTTATTAATAAATAACATTGTACACATGTCCTTGTGATACTAAATGAATACTCATATGTTACCATATGAACAATAATGTGTTACCATATGATAATGTATTTTTTAAAAAATGATATGTAATTTTTATTTCGCGTAGTAACACATTTCTTTTCTATAAGTATCACATTTTATTCATGTAGTAACATTTAAAAAAAATGATAATGTAATTTTTATTTCACATAGTAACACATTTCGTTTCTATAAGTATCACATTTTATTCATATAGTAACATATAAAAAAAATAATTTAAAAATTATGTGTTCAATAGGAATTGAACTTGTGACCAAACACATTAACAACAGGCCTAAACCACTAAGCTACAACACATATCTGTTAAAGATATCATTATATAAATATACATGTGTTCGTCCAACCCATAATCCACAACCCTACCCGCCCACACCCTGCCCGCGCCCAACCCTACCCGACTTGCGCGAAGATGACCCACGAATTTTAATCCAATTTACCTTAATTGTGATGTATTGCACATAATACTAGTGTGCAATATTTCACACAAGGCCTACTCTTATATAATAGTATATAATAATGAGAAGTGGAAGAGTGGGTCTTCTATAATTAAACTAATTGCATTGTACACTACATAATGCATTATAAATATATAATTAATTGTGAGTAACACTTATGTGAACCAGGTTCATACTTTGAATTTTAATTTAATATGACTCATTTCAAAGGGATAGGTTGACCCCAATTTTCGCCCTCAATTTATTCATTACTGTTATTCTATTAAAACTCTCACTGTTATGTTATAAATTATCACTGTTCTGCTATAAAACTATAAATGTTATGTTATAAAATTATCACTGTTAATATATATCACTCTCACATTGTTATGTTATAAAACTATCACTATTATATTATAAAACTATCATTGTTATTCTATAAAACTCTCACTGTTATGCTATAAAACTATCACTATTATTCTATAAAATTCTCATTGTTATTCTATAAAACTATCACTATTATTCAGAAAACTCTCACAGTTATTTGAAAAAAACTCTCACAGTTATTTAAAAAAAAATTATCATTGTTATTTAAATAAACATTATACGATGGTGGCGGCAATGTTATTAACGACAGTGGAATCGAATTTATTCCAATTGGTACGAGTCCTTTTAATAGGTTTCTTAATTTTTGGCTTTCGATGACTAAAATCCACATAATTGTCAGTTAAGTTGCTCCTGGCTCGAATAATCATAAGGCTAATGAGCATGCCCTGCCGCTCCAGGGATCAACAACTGAGATTCAGTGTCTGTCTTGCAAGTTTAACGATTTGAAAACGAAGCTACAAAGAATGACGGGTGTCTTACCAAATATGAAAAGAGAAATGAGTATGTTACGCGTCTTGGAGAAGGAACTAGACGACGGCATATTCAATGATCAAAAGATGAAAGCGGAGATAGAGAAACTGAGATTTGGGCGTCGAAATGAGCTTAAATTCAAATACATATATTTGATCCATATATTTAATATATATGATTGGGTGGCGGCCTATGGTCTATAGGTGCAGCTGTAAATCGTGAGATGGAACGCCCAAGTTCCTTTTAACAGATTTATGCACCGTCATGACAACTTTGAGTCGTAGGGCTTGTTTGTTAACACAGTCAGGAAGCCACTTGGGGTATGTTTGTTTCGGGATTTAGGTGTGCGGAGGAAGTCATAATTTTGAAATTTTATGGATTTAAAAATCTTGATGAATAGTAAAGGTATGTGTTTGTTTTGGAATTTTGATAGGGTGAGACTTTTGCTTTATATCAAATCAATATGAAATAATGATTAATGTGATATTATTATATTGTATTTGGGGATAGAAAAGTGGGAGAGAGAATAAGCGGGTGGAAAAAAAGTAGTGATATGATTATATTGAATTTTGTGAAAATAGAGATATAGGTATATTTTATAGTAGTGGATTTGGATGTGGAAATCCTCAACTAGTATGTGACTTGGATCGCAAAGTTCTAAGTCCATCTGTGTGAGTCTTTGTTTCGAGACTATTCCGGCCAGACTTTGGACTTTACAATCTCAAACCCCACTTTATTTTGAAACTTAAAGTAAGAATTTTGAAATCCTATTAACTCTATTATATTTCATCAACTACTTCTACTCTATTTTTTATTCTTTCTATACACACTATCTACTTATTTGTTCTCCAAATACACTCAAAATAATATAATAATATCACATCAATCAACTTTTCAATCATCCTACCCTATAAAATTCCACAACAAACATACATTTTTACTATTCATCAAGATTTTGAAATTTTAGGACTTCAAAGCCCGGGATTTCCCACGCCCACTATAAGCCCAAAATAAACATACCCTTGGGGTGTAAATGAGTATATTAGTGCTAAGCTCGATATCGACTTGAGTAGAATATTATAAATTCAATTTGAACTCGATCGAGGATAAATTTTTAAGCTCGAACTCGGCTCGACAAGAAATTCAATTGACTCTCGAGCTCGAGCCGAGCTTGGCTCGATTAACTGTATATTTTTTTAAAATTAAATGTAAAACATATTATTAAAATATAAGTATATATGTTTAACAAAATTAATAGCATAATAGAATTCTTGTGCAAGCTCGATTAGGCTCGCGAGCCTCTCGAGTTAAGTATTTAGTAGCTCGAACTCGACTCGATAGCTATCAGAGTAGCTCGAACTCGACTCGATTATGTTCAAATCGATTTGATATTTTTTCAAGTCGAGCACGAGCTCGCGAGTTGGCTTGATTTCATATCCCTAATTCATGTTTGTTTATTAAAGTTTGGGTATAGTATTTTAAAATTTTCAAAGTTCTTCTCTATAATACTTATAATACATATATATTTTACTTTTTTCAAACACAATTTACTAACACTATCAATCATCTATTACATGTTTTTTAATTATTATTATATTATATTGTAGGACTGTGTTATTCAACTAAAAAACACACTACAAATCTGCGCGGGTCTATTATACAATACGGTGTTATACAACACATGATCCAAATTCGTAATTGGATGTGTCCTTTTACTTTGGGAGTCAAAATCTCTTTTTCATTAAATATTTCATTCCAAGTACTTATAGTGCAAATCATTCTCTTAATGGCATTGTCACTTACTTTAATATGCATGTTTATGTGCTGTCAAAATATGTATGATAAATCAACTTTAAGGTGACAAGCATGGCGATCGAGTTGTACTCTAAAATCTAAATCGATTATTCTTAGCTCAATGTTTGAGCTAAAGATGATGCTTGGTCCATGGCTAGCTTTTAGTTCAATTCTCGAGTTCACATGTCGATTCGAGTTTTCGTTCGTTTGAGTTCTTTCGATTTGCCATATTATATTAAACTGAATGGTGCTTTCGGTCACATTAATTTGATTCGTGATCTTCCGTGACAAATAATTTATACTTTTGGAGTTAAAATTTATCAATGGATGGATGAACTCTCCTCCACATCATCTCCACATCACTAATTTATAAAAATTTAAATTTTTAAACACACTCTCACAATGGTTTATTAATCATTCATTCATCCATACACTTTTTGTGGACCCACATTCACATCTTTTTACTTACTTTTCTCCAAAAAAGTATTTTCTCTCTCCATTCATTTCATTGGATTGATGACACTCTCTCCAATTTAATGAACACCCACAATAATTTTAAACACCAACTTTCATTCCATCCAATGGTTAAATTTTCATTGGATGGACCATCAATTTGTCATGACTTGAGGAAGATGGAAAATAAAACAATGGGATATAATCATATAAAAGTTATTTACTTCAATCTACTTATATAATTGCACTTAATTTCCACCCGCGGCGGAACAAAAATTTGAATTCCAATAAGACCAAAAGAAACAATATTAAAACGCAAATTTGGGGAATTGATGCATGTGTTGGAATATGAAGCAAACATTGACAAGGCAGGCATATATTAAAAAAATAGCGTGTATTTATTGCAGCAAACAAAGAAATGATCAAGAATGAGATAATGTTTGGAACTTTTATGATTTCTGTTTTTTCAGCTCCTCATATGAGAATCTAATCAATATTCAATTTGAAAGGGAGGGTTAAAGCTGCTTTATTTTGGCTCTTTGCGTAAAGGGCCTGCTAGGCTACTGCCACGCTGCGTAATTAGCTTTATTTATACATGCAATGCACATTATATATTTAAATTGAATTCTTTTTAATTTAACGAAAGGAGGGATTGATTTGAAAGTTTGTTTATTTGTGTGTTTGGTTCGGTCCCCCTTTATTTTTTATTCCCAGAGTGGCCTGATAAATCACGTGATCGTTTTCTTTCCAAATATAGTATCTCCCGCGCGCCAACCCTTCAAACTCGCAACAAAACAAGACTCGTGAAATTAGTGAAAGAGGATATGTAAAGTTACACTCCTGTCCTTGGTAAAACTCTAGTTTGCTATGATTATTATAATATAAGGATAAAATTGGAATATGATTATTGAATCTAAGAGGATTTCATATGTAAATCTGGAATTCAATTCATAGAATGTAAAGTAAGTTTACAAAAGGGTTTTCTCCCTTTAATAGTACGAATGAGAAAGGGGGAAAGTTAGTTACATAACTAACATTATTAACTGAGTCAAAAGGGATTTGACTAAGTAAAGTAAGTGTACAGGCATTAAATACCTTTATGTTCAATAGCTAATACCTGTACACAGTATAACTAATACCTTAAGGGTGTGTTTTGTTTATTAGATAAGGTAGGTTAGTTTATTTAGTGGGCCTTTTTAAGTTGTTTTGTGTGTGTTATTAAAGCCCGGTTGAATTATTGGGCCCGGGTCAATTTCCCCTTTTTAACCCACAACTACAAGATAATTGATCGATAGGGGAAGGCCACGATTAGTAATCAAGGAAAATATGTCCAATTGGGTTGGACAAAAAATGTCACAAATGCCCTCCAAACTTAATTATAAATTATGTTTTTGTCATTAATATGTTGGGCCAAAATTTGTATCGGCCCAATAGGTCAAAGATGAGGACCATATATATAGCTCAGAAACGTATCATCTTCTACATAGCGAATCTTCCACTCCAAGCTACGCGACCAAGGTACCTGATACTGTGAATCCAAAATATTCCCCCCGTCAATTGTTCATCAATTTCTTCGACTATCAACTACGTTTTAACTTGTTTTTTCAGTTTGCGGTGTGCGTGTTCTTGCTCATATAAAAGTGTAGATACACACAATTTAAGAATTAGCAAAACCCTAACAAATGAATCTGAAAAATACATACTTACATTGGGTTTCTCTGGATGTTGATTAAAAACCCACAATGATTATACTGATTTATTTATAGAAGAAGGGGATGTTGTAGCCGCCTTCGGAGTCTAGGTTGTCGAACTGGGAATAGAACAAAATGGAGAAAATTGCTTCGAATCGGAGCACCGGTGTCGATGAAAAAGGCCGAAGTCGCAGAATCGGGGAGGACGGTGGTGGATGACCGTCATCGATTTCATTGAAGTCGACGGAAGGAGTTGTCAGCCGAAGGGCTTTTTTCTTATTTGCTGTGAGGAGTGAAACCAAATGAATGAACTTACACACAAATAAATGATATAAAAAAAAGTAAAAGGGTATTTTGGGAAATATAAGGTAAAATAATAAATTATCTTACAAACCAAACAACTTTCTTAATAAATTGTGAAATAGTATCACAATGGTAATCACACAAACCATTCAACTAAATTAAGTTTTAAAAAGCCAATCACAATAGTGCAATCCTATATAATCCAGGTGAAAGTAATCAAATCTGACCACAAATCCAAACACACCATAACAGTTTACAACTAATACTATATATACAAAAATGCTTGAAACATCATGTGGGATCTTATTACCCCCCCTCAAAATGGGAGTGTATGTTGAGCATGCCCATTTTGGTCTTAAATGTCTGAAATAAAGCTGGGGACAAAGGCTTTGTCATCATATCTGCAAGATTTGCCAATGTTGGGATTTGGATGATTTTGATGAGGCCCTCCTTTAGTTTCTCCCTGGTATAATGAAAATTCAACTGAATGTGCTTTGTCTTTTCATGCAATATTGGATTATGAGCAATGGAATATGTTGCTTTGCTGTCAGTATACAAAATGGCAGGTTGTGTGTGAGGAATTTGAAGATCTTGGAGTATGTATTTGATCCATTGAATCTATGCAGCTGTGTAGCCCATGGATCTATACTCTGCTTCTGCTGAGTTTTTACTAACTGTTGGTTGCTTCTTAGATTTCCAAGAAATCAAAGAGTTTCCTAAGTAAATTGCATAACCAGTTACACTTCTTCTTGTCTGGGGCATCTTGCCCAATCTGAATCACTAAATGCCTGCAACTTGAATGTATTGTTAGAAGGGTAAAATAAGCCTAAACCAGGAGTGGCCTTTATATATCTTAAAAGCCTATGAGCTGCAGCTAAATGTAATTCTGATGGATTACTCATATATTGAGTAAGTGTTTGTATGGAGTAAGATAAATCAGGTCTAGTAATAGTAAGATAAAGCATTTTACCAAACAAGCTTCTATATGCTGCTGGATCCTTCAATGATGTACTTACTACTTGATTGAATGCCTGTTTTTCATCCATTGGAGTAGAGACTGGTTTGCTGCTTAAATAGCCAACAGTGGTTAATAGATCAAGTGCATACTTTCTTTGGCATAACTGAAGACCAAGTATATATTTAAGAACTCCAAGATCTTTTATTGTAAATTGTTTGTGTAAATAATCTTTCACACTTTGTATTTCAGACAATGAGTTTCCTGTTATAATAAAACAACAGTAAAGAAACTACCAGATTTCTTTGTGAAAAGAGATAATCTGCTTTGGATTGAACAAAGCCTATTTTATCAAGGGATTCTGAGAGTTTGGTAAACCACTGTCTAGAGGCCTGTTTTAAACCATAAAGGCTTATATTCAGTTTACAGACTCTCTTTTCTCCCTCTTTACAATATCCAGGGGGAGGCAACATGTATACTTCCTCATCAAGATCACCATGCAAAAAAGCATTATTAACATCACATTGATGTATAAACCAGTCATTAGAAACAGCAACACTTAACAAAATTCTTACATAAGTGATTTTAGCTACTGGTGAAAAAGTATCAAAATAGTCTACCCCCTCTTGTTGTGTGTATCCTTTTGCAACTAGTCTGGCTTTGTATCTTTCAACAGTGCCATCAGACTTATGCTTAATCTTATACACCCACTTACAACCTATACAATGTTTTCCATGAGGTAGAGCTACTAATGACCAAGTGTTGGTTCTTTCTAATGCCTCAATCTCAGCATTCATTGCATTAACCCATTCTTTGTTATCTTTTGCTTGCTTGTAAGATTTTGGTTCAGAAATCTCAGAAATAGCAGCAGTAAAACAAGTATGGGTTTCAGACAATTGAGAAGTAGATAAAAAATCAGATATAGGATATCTTATAGACTTTGGATCATGGGAAATACTGTAATTTACAGAATGAGTTAGAGAAGGTGGCAAATTTGTCTTATAAACATCTAGATAAGTTGGAATATGTCTGGAACTAGAAGACCTTCTTAATTCTGTGTCATCAGTAGTAATCATACTATTTGGGAACACATTTTCAAAAGAATCAACATTATTACCTGGATTGATTGTGTTTCCAGAATCAGTAGAGATAACAGTCTCAGAAAACTCTTCTTGTAGAGCTTGATGACCCATATCCATATCAGCAACATCTGTAACATTTACAGGAATATCTCCAGATTGATGTTGTTCAACATCAACTATGACATCATCAGAAAACATAGGAGAATGATGAGATATATGATCAGTATGGAAAAGTTTGTCAATATCTTCATGATTTATTCCTTTTGAGAATGGAAAGACAGATTCATGAAACCTTACATCCCTAGAAACAAATACTCTTCTAATTTCTAAATCAAACAACTTGTAACCTTTTGTTCCAAATGAATAACCAAGCAAAACACATTTTACAGCTCTTGGTTGAAATTTATGTCTGTGTGCAGTGATTGTACTTGCAAAACACAAACAACCAAATACTCTTAAACAATCAGGCTCTTTGTTGTATAACTTTTGAAAAGGAGTTATATTCTGTAAAACAGAAGAAGGTGTTCTATTTATTATATGAACAACTGTCTGTATACAATCAGACCAGAATTTTAAAGGAATGGATGATTGAAAAAGCAAGGCCCTTGCCACTTGCAATATGTGTTGATGCTTCCTTTCAACAATGGCATTTTGTTGAGGTGTCTCCACACATGAAGTCTGGTGTATTATGCCATTCTTATGATAGAAATCTTGCAAGATAAATTATGTACCATTATCACTTCTTACACATTTAATTTTAGCAGAAAACTGAGTCAAAACCATGTTGTAGAAGTTTTCAAGAGAATTTTTAACATCAGACTTGTGTTTTAACATATATACCCATGTGCATCTAGAATAATCATCTACAATGGTTAAAAAATACTTATAACCATTGTAAGACTCTAATGAAAAGGGTCCCCATACATCACAATGGATTAAATTAAAAACACAAGTTGCAACAGAAGTACTGATAGGAAATGGAAGCCTCTTTTGCTTTGCCAAATGACAAATGTCACATATTTCATTGATAGTATGATCCTTTACAACAATATTCTTCAACAAACTAAGATTCTTATCACTAATATGTCCTAGTCTAGCATGCCAAATTTTGAAACTAACATCAGCATTAGTTCTAACATCATTTGCACTATGACTAGCTAAACTATCAGCAACAGAATTTGCACAGAACCCATAATTCATCAAATACAAGCCACCACTTTGTTCAGCAAAACCAATCACCTTCTTGGTGTTGTTTTCCTGTAAAGCACAATAAGATTTGCCAAAAACAACACTCACATTTGAATATCTTGTCAAGTGAGAGATGGAAAGCAGATTAAATGAAAAATCAGGAACAAATAGTACATTATACAATGTAATGTGATCATTGATTCTTATATTACCAATAAAAGTTGCTATCACAAGATGATTATTAGGCAAATTGATTTTAATATTGGATGGAGCAGGGGTACTTGTAAACAATGATAAGTCACAACACATGTGGTCAGTAGCCCCTGTATCCAATATCCAAGTTCTATTTATAGTAGTAACATTACAAGAAATGTGAATACCTGAATCATCTTGCTGCTGAACAAAGGCACCAACAGCAGCGGCATTGTAAGGCTCAAAGACTCCAGGTATGTATGGCTCCAAAGACTTGTGACCCTTATCACAAGATTTATCAAGTTGCACAAATGCACCAGCTACAGAATGAGAATCTGATGTCTTTTGCATCTTGGAGAAAGCCAAAATTGCTCAAATAGATCCTGATTAAACAGGGGATTGGTGGCAATAGATTCTTCTTTGTGATTAGCATTAAGTTTTGCACATTCAGCAATAGAATTGTGTGCAGATCTGTCTGCCTTAAGCTTAGCAGCCTTATTATTCTTCCATCCAGGAGGAAACCCTATTATCTGGTAACATCTATCCACAGTGTGACCAGGCAGTTTACAATGTGTACATTCAGAGGTCTCTTCCTATCCTTAAACTGCTTGACACCCTGTCTAGCTAACATAGCCACTGACTCAGGCTGAACAACATTGGAATGACTTAAAGACCTCTGACTTTCCTCTTGTAACAATAATGAATAGATCTTAGCAAGAGATGGTAAAGGGGATTGCAGTAAAATCTGACTTCTAATAGCAGAATATGACTCATCTAACCTAATCATGAACTTCATGACAACATCACGTTCTTGGGTTTGAGCTACCAATTGTGGGAGATTACAAGTACAATTCGCACAACAAGTACATCTCAGAATTGGCCTAAAACTAACATACTCATCCCACAGACTTTGAAATGGTTAAATAAACCACCAAAGAATTTGACCCTTTCGAAATAGATGCCAAAGATTTTTCCAAAAAGTAAACTCGAGTTCCATCAGATTTCGCATACCTGGCGTGGAGTTCATCCCACGCTTCTCGAGCTGAAGTGAAAAACTCCAACGTCCTCTTAATATCTGGAGTGATAGAGTTAAGGATCCAATTAAGAACCAAGTCATTGGATCGAACCCACGCATGATGAATAGCAGCATCTTCATCAGCAGATGGAGGCGTTAAAGAACCATCAATTAGAGGAATTTTATTCTTTACGCTCAGTGCCCTCTTTATGGAATGACTCCAAGAAACAAAGTTAGCCCCATTTAGGGGTTCAAGAATAATAGACACTGTAGGATTATCCTGAGGATGAAGTGCTAACGGGAAAAAAGGATTCAACGCCGAGTTCAAAGAAGAAGAATCAGTAACCGTCGCCATTCGCAACAAGAACAGACTCAAAATTCCCAGAAAAATTAGGGCAAAAACCAGAGAAATACGCAAACAATGCGCACAGATGGAAAACGAAACAAAGAATCGATTGAACCCAACCGAAACAATCAAGAACGAATTGGAAAAAAAACGATTCGCAACAGAACACCAAACAATATCGATCGATTTCAAACAAAAATCGAACGAAAAACCAATACAACGCGAAATAATCGCAAATCACAGCGGAAATCGGAATTGACCTAGCATAACCGAATCAATGATTCGTTAACTGATACCATATTGAATCTAAGAGGATTTCATATGTAAATCTGGAATTCAATTCATAGAATGTAAAGTAAGTTTACAAAAGGGTTTTTCTCCCTTTAATAGTACGAATGAGAAAGGGGGAAAGTTAGTTACATAACTAACATTATTAACTGAGTCAAAAGGGATTTGACTAACTAAGTAAAGTAAGTGTACATGCGTTTAATACCTTTATGTTCAATAGCTAATACATGTACACAGTATAACTAATACCTTAACAGTTTACAACTAATACTATATATACAAAAATGCCTGAAACATCATGTGGGATCTTATTAATGATATTTATTTATTCTAGATAAGGGCAAAATTGAAATAAGAAACTTAATTTTTCCAAATTCGTGTAAAATGATACTCCCTCTGTCCCAAACTCGATTGGGCAGTCACTATTTGACTCGTGTTTAGAGAGCGAGTTATTAATTAATAATTGAAATGATAAAAAGATTTTTTAGGTGGGGTATGATAGTGCTACCATTCATCTATCCTATCATGCTTTAAAAGTAACTTTATCATTTCAAATACTATAAACAACTCGCTCAATAAAACACGAGCCGAAAAGTGCAATGCTCAATCGAGTTTGGGACAGAGGGAGTACTATCTTTGTCCAAATTCAATATTATGATTTTTTTTTTGCTTTATCAAAGTGATAAAGAAAAAGTATTTGAGTCAAATAATTTGGTTTAAAAAAAATAATGATAGAGGGTAAATAAGAGTGGGTCTCATGTGCACCCGGGTGCACCGTACACTCATAGTGCATTTTAGAAGCGTGCAACTATACAAAATAGAAACGTGCAACTATTCCAAACAGAAGCATGCAACTATGTTCCCATATTAACAGTTGCACTTTTTTGTATAAATAAATCGCACTTTTTAGCATAATAAGTTGTAAGTTTCTAAAATGCACTATGAGTGCACGATGCACCCGGGTGCATACAAGACCTAGCCGGTAAGTAAATGTATGTTGCGAGGGTTGTGGTTATGAGTAAAATTTTATTTTTTGGGTGAGAAAATTAATTTAAAACAAATTAAAAGGAAAAGTGTGAAAATAAATTTCAGACTAAGTGAATAATTATTTTAGACATTTCCTTTTTTCTTAAGAAACAGACAAAATGGGACCGAAGGAATATTAAATTTCATCTATAAAAGGAGAAATCCTAGTTTGCTATCAAATTACCTCTATAAAAAGAAGAAAACCCTATGCAGGACACTAATTAGAATCTAGCTTATTAATTAGTATCAATCACTATGAGGATGCTATAATGTTTTTTGTCACCAAAAAAACTATAATACAAATATTTGGAGGGTAGGAACCTCTAGGCACTTAGTTGGAATTTTGTGCAACTAGACCCCTAGATTTAGAATAATTTAGTGACAAATGCTATAATATGAGACACACTTGCATGATACGGTTTTATGATGAGACGGGATCTAAGTTGAGCATTGATATTTTAACACTTTAAGATGAATGAATGTGATTTGTATTAAGTTGTACTCCGTCTTATGCATGAAACTGTCTCATATGAATTTTTGTCATATGATATATATAGTGTGGTCATGGAGTGAAATAAAGGGGAGAATGTGGTCATGGCTTTCGGTCAAAGACGAGAAGGTACGATCTTTACACTATCCGACTTGGTCGAACTGCCCATGGTCATTTATCCCTATCTGATTTTACCCCAGACCGTGTGAGGCGTTCGTGCATTCGTAGTTGTTTGAGGTCTTTCTGCTGCATTTATGTTTTGCTGCACTGATGTTGTAATCTGTTGTGTTGTCTTCTTTTCCTGTTACGTTGATGTACATGTAACGTTTGGGCAGGAATACCCCTTATACCCTGGCCCAATTTGGAGTGAATAAAAACTCTTTCTTTGTCTGAAAAAAAAAAATATATAGCGTGTGTTACTTAAGCTTTGAGGCCGAGAAAGGCACACTTGATTGAAACGGTTTTACGACGAGACGAAACAAAATTTGGACATTGACGCTTTTAACATTTTGAGAGGAGTGAGTGTTGATTTATATTAAATTATACTCAGTCTCATACATGAGATCCTGTCTCATCTGAATTCAGTCTCATACATGAGATCCCGTCTCATACGAGTTCTTAACTTCGAATATATTGGCGTAGAAAAGGGGAAAATGTATATATAGAATTCGTCAATTTGTTCGGGCCAAAGATTAGCTGATCCAAAGTCCAAACCAAAGCCCGGTATAGTGAAATATATTGCAAGTAATTTATATTGGATCTTGGGCCACCCAATACGGTGAAGCCCAACATGTGGGAGAAATAAATGTCTTATGAGATCAAGAAAAAGCGCGTTTATCAGTATTATGCGACTTTATATCTAAGAAATTCGTGTATTCAGCGGACGCCGGCGGATCATAGCAAGGCGGTGGCTGAGGGCGGTCGTCATGGCTACGGGAGACGGCGCGTGCAAACACTCGTGCAGGACAGCGACCGAAACATTGGAGTGGATCCACGCCATTATCGACTTCCTCAAACCATACCGATTCTTTTTGGACGCTCACGTCGTCAATTTCTTCAACGCAATTACCCTTGCATATTTAATTTATAAATAGAATCTCCGCTCTTGCCTAAAGTATGTGTTGACGATTTTGATTGTTTGATGTATTGCGACAGGATAGACTATGGGAAGCAGTTGATGAGGAGTGGATAGATTGTCTTCGGAAAGAGCCTGTGGACAGAATTCTGCAAATTCCATCTGGCGCAGTACAGATTTCTTATTTTCCCCCCCTTTTTTAAAATTAATTTACTATTCTGCTTATGATTTATGCTGTTATATCGACATCTGTTTTAAAAATGTATAGCTACTCTTTTTTGATCCAGTCTTTAGATGTTTTCCGAATTCTTTACTTTTGTTGCTTGAATAATTCAAATCACCTCGAGGAATTTCTAGATTTACTATACTAAGTTGTTCACTCGTCTGTACTAATTTGTTTTGTGGTGCACTTCTTTGCTAACTTCGTGTTATCTTCATGATGCACCTAGGGGAGCTTTAAGTTGGTAAGTTTAGAAAAGCGATGTTTTTACACCATAATAGTTTGGTATTCTTCTTACATTCTCATAAATAGTTAAAATACTTCTACTACATGCTTTGGTACTTTTAATTTATTCCTTTTGGGAAATTTTTGCATTTTGAAATTGATTTGTTTGGTATGATTTTAGATTATTCTCAGTTGAATTTTGTTCTTAGTGAAGGCACATCCTAGAATAAGGTCTTGTTTTTTATGAGAAGAGTTTGATCTTGGTTTATCAACTGATTTGTGAACAAATTACTTTGGTATTCCAGTTCAGGGCTTAATCTGGATTTAGTACCTTCAACCAGTAGGAGTAAATAACAGTGTTTTTTTTTTCTTGATACTTTTTTTTTGTTTCTAAATTATTTTTTCAGTTATGAAGCTACATGAGGAATTTATTTTTGTATTGTGAACCCAGCAAAGCAGTTTTGATTTATTTAACAACTGACTTTGTTAATGTTCAACATACCCAAGCTGGGATTTCTGAATTTTGGCTCAAATGATATCTTGCTTGGTTGAAACAGAATAAGTAGTCAGGTTTATCTGGACCAATGGTATTGTTGTGCTCAAAGCAGTCATTTTTTGGGGATTAATTTCTGTTATTTGTTCTTGTTGATTCTCCTCGTATCTTATATTTCCCAAGGTTAATGGCTCCAATTAATTGTTTTTTATTAAAGAAAGAAAGAAAAAAGAGAAGGACGATAAATTAATTGAGACTTATAAACTATTATATTGTTTCTGCTATGACTGCATAGCGGCAGAAACATGGGGTTTGGAATCAGAGGAAGTTTGTAAACTCCTGTATTCACGACCACAAAGTTTCTAATTGGATTTTCTTGTGAATTATATAATAAGTTATAACAACAACCAATACTAACCACTGCTTTAACTTCATCACATTCCATGAATGTCCTAGATATAAATAACTAGAAGTTAGTCAATATGATAAGCATATTACAGTCAGAAGCTTCAATATGAGCTCATAAAGAAACGGAGAGTTCGAATTTTACAACTGATTCGTGCTATGCTCTAAATAATACTGCACATTCAATGTCATTGCTCAACTTCCAATCTAAAAAGTAAAAAACAATGAATAATGAGAGATCAAAATTCATGGACTTTTACTATATAATATGGAATGGAACTTCTCTTACTTGCTTTATGAAAATAAAAACTAATTGGTGTGATTTAATAACTTAGAGACTAGTATCTTGTCTTACTTGCTTTATGAAATAGAAAAGAGCAACACTAAAGTGCACTTGGTGTGTGGTTCACCCCACCCAGATTTGACAAACTTGTTAAAAAAAATTGTGCAAGTCCGTACAAAAAGCGAGCGAAAGAAGGTATTCATTTATGTAATGAAAAGTATTAGTTCATCTGGTGAAAAGTATTAGGTTGTATATTGAAAAGTGCTAATAGGCAGCTCCAACGAGACTCATAGTCAATGTGGTTTCCCAGTGAGTAGAGGTGCTAAATCTGCAAGTTTTCATCTGGGGAAAAATGCCCGTGACCTTGCATGTCAGTTACTATTTCTTTTGAGGGAGATGGTTTATCTTCATTGCTGGTCCACCAATGAACTTAGGAAGTTCTATTGTTTGAACTTATTTTCGTTTTTATGCCCAATTTACAATGTCAGTTGCATTTTAATTGTATTGTTTTCTAATGCTGCATCTGCTAGTTTTTTGCTATATGGTTGATGTTGGGATGCATCTTTTATTGGCTGTACTACCCTTAGTTTAGTTGACATCCTTGTTTTATTTTCATTTGGCCCATTCTATAGTAATCTACTAAATTTTGCTAATATCTATTTATATTTCTTCCACTGGCTTTGCATGAATATAACTATTCACATCATATGAATATTAACTATTCACTGATTTTAATTTATTTCATTAGAGTCCTGATAGATGTAGAGCTTTGGGAGAGGCTGCTGGCCTCCACAATTTCGGGCTTCACATATTTCGTGCTGCCTTTCAGATGGTACACACCTTAGCAATTTCTTTTTTTTTAAAATAAAAATAATTCTTGGTATATGTAACCAATATAGTATTACTTAGCACTGTAATTTACTAGACCAGTCGAATTGGTAGGCCAGTAATTTTTAAGAAAACAGTACATTTGATCTCTGCTTTTCTCAACGTTAGTAAATAAATACCACTTCCTTCTCCAAAAGTTAATCTGACCAGTATGTTTCCATATGAAGGTTCTTTTAGAGTACTTCCCAGAAGTCGTATCTAGAAGCCCTACTATAGGGCGTCAAGGCAAGGCTTTACGTCGCCAGCTCAATCGAAGAATCCTGGAGTCTAGTGCAGGTGTGGCTGCATCTTCCTCAGCTAAAATGCTTAAACAAAGAGTGATCATGTTAGCTTATTTACGTAAAAATGAAAAAAAGAGGAAAATGTAAAAAGAAAGAGTAACTAGTGCAGATTATCAACTGTTTAAGATGACCGTAAGAACATTTTGTTTTTGCTGATCGTTTTCTGCTTCTATTCTTGTTGTAATTTTACAGGTTCCACATGGGTTGAAAATCCTTTGCTTGATGAACCTTCTGCATATCCAAAAACTTCAGATCAAGAGTCTCATTCTGTTGATAGATACTCCACGTTTGTGAAGTTCTGCAAATCTGGATTAGGCCGGCTTGGATTGCATGATTCACAGCATATTGAATATTCTAGGGTGTGGAAGGAAGCAGAAGAATTTTCCGTAAGTTTGTCTTTTCTCCTTTCTTTATTTGTATTTCTTATTACTATTATTTTCTTGTGTCTAACATCTATTTTTGGTTATATTAAAATCATTATAGTTGATATTCTTATTGATCTCTTGCTCTGAAATGTTCTTTCCATGGTTGCTTGGTTGATGTGTTTTTAACGTTGTCTCTGAAGTTGGATCTACCTTAGTAACTCGTGAAAAGTGTTATTTTGTTTAACTAAAAAATCATATATCTAGATTTAGAACAGAATTTGAACAGAACATATACATTGCAAAAGGTAGCTTGAAATAATTTTTAAATGAATCTAAGCATCGAGACATGAAAAAATCCAAGAAGAACTAGCATAGCTGCTGATTTTGATATCCTCAGAACCTGATTTCCTAAAAGTTGTTTGAATGCTTAAAGTTAGTTTGGCAATACAGTCATGCACTTTATTATCTGAAGCGTTATTTTATTGGTCCTATGCAATGGAAGGATTTTAGTCAATTTTACATATATGAAAATGTTATTTATGCTATGCACAGATTATGGAGTATTCACAATGTTTAGTGTGCATCTCTATGAAGACTAGTCTATACACATGTATGTATCTTAGGACATGTGATTAGCATTACTAAACATATTAAGATAAAGACGGACTGTTCTACCAATTACTCAATGACAATTTCACATGTTAAGATTTAGCATATGTTATTAGAAGCGAGTACTTTAATAATTTGATTTTCTCTTCCCTTTTTATTCACAAAAATTATATGGGAGTATAGTATTTTGTGAGATTTTTCAATATTTTCTTCTTAATCAGATGAATAAACTTATCGACTGCAGGAACTTGTTGGTGCGTACTGGACATTACGAGCAGCACTAGGTCCCGTTTTGGAAACTCTCTTGCTGCTTGATAGGTTATTGTTTCTCCAAGAGCAGGGAAATGCGCGTATTCACGCATTTATGGTTCCCATATTCGACCCCGTATTATCTCCGACGAATGTGGCTTTAATAGCTCAAAAGGTCTGAAACTATACCAAGTCTACAAGAAGTTGCTGGTAATTTTAAGCTGATTGGGGCTCCATTACATTTTAATCTGGTATTTCATTTTATTAACGAAATTTTATCTATATTATATACGTGGCATTTATGTTAAATGAATTACGAAATTGAACATGACAAGAGTGGTGGAAAGTTGTTGAATGGTGTGGTGGCCAACTATGGATGCTAACAGTAACACTTATCAATTAGATAAGGTTCTTTTGTTTTATATATGTAGTCATTTTGGGTGACGCAGACTAATTTCTATTGCGCATTTAATTTTGGTGCCTAAAAACCCTGTACATAGGCCAAAATAAAAAAAATGAAGCTGAATTTTGACTCAGAAAATGAATAGACCATAATTAAGGAGAGTTTTAGTGACTGTTTTGAACTCAATCAAACTCCCTTCTAGACTATTTTCTTCTCCTTATTTGATCATCTCTCATTCTATACTGTAATTGGTGAATCATCTGCTAACGATAATACCACCGTCGTTTGGGGGGTTTTGCAAATTCTACTCACAGTTTAAAAGCACTTCTTAGAAGCTAAAACTGTGAGACAGCAACTTAAAAAACAAGTGCTTTTGCCCAACACTAAAGTTTGCACACACACCCTCGGTGTGTTATAAGTTTCTTATTCTAACTAGTATTTCATCTCGTGTTTTATTAGCTTCGTTACGCGTTACATGTTAATTGACGGTGTTATCTTTTCGTTACGCATTACATGTTAATTAATGGTGTTGTTCTTTACACGTGACTTGTGTTGGCTATTTTGGAATACCAACTGACTTCAAAATGCTTTTCTATTTAAGGCTTCTTTGCAAACGTTATAGAAAAGGTAAAGTATATATTTAAAAGAAAAATAACTAAGTCTAACAGTCTTTTTTAAAAATATTTTTACACAATTTTTGTTTTAGAGTTTGCTAATAATACACACTTAACTTGGCTCCATTTTTTCTAGAACATTTGGAAATATAATTTTAAAATAGAGAAGGTGATGTTAATCCATTCCATTGTGATTTGTAATGTAGTGAAAAGTAAAGAGGCCACTACTTGGTTATTATCAGAGAAATAAATAATTAAAGTGATATTTGTTTTAGGTTTTAAAATTTATGATTTGGATTTCAAAATTTAAAAATCGATTCTAATTTGGAATATTTAAAATCGATTTTAAGAAATCACCACTACTAACCTATATATCTACTATAACATTATTTAAAAACTAAAAAAATACTAACCTTATTATTTATCAAAATTTCAAAGCCTTCTAAATTTTAAATTTTTATTTTTAAAAATCACTTAAAACCCAAAACGAGCATCATTCAAGGCAATGTCAACCTAACTGAAAGGTCGCCTTCATAGTAAAGTAGAGGTTGGACCATTCAAAGTATTTAGGCATATTTATAGGAAGGAGGGGCACCATTAATATGACACTCCTTTTGGCAACTCATGCTGATAAGTATTGCTGCTTTACCATTCGGTCAAAAATTGAACTCTCAATAGTGCCAAATAATATTTTGAAAGCTTTCTCAATGGACTATCATTATCACTATTTATTTTTTTCTGTATGAAAGTGCCCTACTTCTTATCGGAATAATAATGTTCTTGTGTACTAGCATATCTTCGTCTAGGTGGCTCATCATTTCAATATTTTTCGGATACTAATATTATTGGAAGAGACACTCTGTTTTGAGATCATTTTACGTGTCCAAAATAAAGATTTAAGTAATTGATAATTGGGTATGAAGTGTTTGATTAGGCCCCGTCTCGATACTTATGTGAATTTACACGGTTTCACCCAAGATTTTGCATTTATGATATTTCGTTATTATTTTCGAGTGTGGACTTTTACATTTTGAACTCTTCTAACAACAACATGGACCAAGAATGGCTAAAATAGAGCTTCATGTTTATCTAGATTGAAGTCCAACAAGAGGGACAAACTTTGGAGTGCCTTAAAGGTTAAAATGTGCAATTTGAGATCGTTATCTACTAATCTAGCTACTTCCATAAGGTGCTTTGATTCATTCAGTAAGCAATTCAACAATGTCCTCTTTTTGCAATTTAATTGTTTTAGTTTTCTTCTTACAATACTTTTTTGTGCATGATGGGGATAAATTTGAAGAGATGGAGAGATGCATAATAGATATGTATATGACAATTAATGGCAAACTGTACAGTGAACAATTCAAGTTAATTATAGGAAAATATAATAATAAAATATTTGTAGTGATGTAATTTACGATATAGAAAAATTCAAAATGTTCCGAATTAATTTAAGGCTAAGTCTGGTATACTTTCAGGTGCATCGTGCTTTTATAGTAGATTTTTCATTAGGCTCAAGTAAAGACAAAATATCTTAAATGACCTATCCTTAGATTTTTTTTTTTTTTTTTTTGATCGGACAAAGTTAGTTGTTAGATGTTAATAGTTAGTACACCAAACACCCAAATATTCCACAAATTTACCAAGCAATCTTATAACTCTCATACTCCAATTCGTTTTCAAAGGGAATCGAATCTGGTTCTCCCATTCAATTGAGGAGCCAAGTGGACTAAGCCACCTGGTTAACCTATCCTTAGATTAATCTGTTCACAATTTAGTTTCCTGAAAATGAACTTACCAAATTAAAATGCATTTTGCATTTTGAGTTTATCCAATTGCAAATGATCATAGGAGTTAGGTCATAGGTGTGAGCATATTGCGTTTTGCATTTGAATTTTACCCAATTAACGAATTAAGATAAAGACAAGCTGTTCTCAAATTAATTAATTAATTAAAGTCTGGATATATGCCCTATTTATAAAGAAAGAAAATTAGTGGTTTATATAATATAGGTAGGGGTAGCACATGCCAATGAGCTATGTCAACTAGGGTTAACTCTCAAATTGTGTATATATATACACACACATACATTAATTAATTAAATCAATCGAGAAGACTTGGTAATTCGATATGTATAGCTATAAGTATATATAATAATTAGTGGTTAACAAATGTTTAATGTTGGTGGTGATGTTGTTAAACATGCAATTTGAGTTAAATTAATTGGGGGAGAGAGATACGCTTGCATAAATCAATTAATCAAAATATACTATATATTAAGGGATGCTTGCATGTGGGGTTTCCAATCATTGAATTTCTACAAATACTATCTAAGTTGATGGTAAACGACAATGTTTCTTTAAAATTTTAGTATATGTTCATTTTATATATACAAAGCACAAACTCTTTTATGGAAGAGCTAGATTAAAAATACATTATTAAAATAAAATCACATTGATCTTTTATACTACTTTTATACATTTTTATGTGTTCCACTACTTTCATTTCACTCTTAAAGCTATAATTCGTGTTTCATGTTCAGGGTCTAGACTTACGCTTTAGACTTTAGAGCTTATAATTTATTATTTTATTTAGTATTTGAAAGTAGTGGTACACAAGTGAATAGAGAATCATCTATAATAAAAGAGGCACTATTTGCGTGAGACCGTCTTGTGGTGAGACATAATGTAATTTCGACATTGACGTTTTAACACTTTGGAAATGATGGGTATTGAATGTGCTAAATTGTACTCCATCTGATACATGAGATCGTCGTATACGAGTTTTTGTTATAATTAAAATGAAGTATTCAACAAATAATTCTATATATTGTACTAAATTGCAGTTGAGGTTTACGAGTTAACCTGATTTTTATTATATAAGAGTGATTCACATTTTTTCAGGAATTTTAATTGAATTAAAGTGCTAACAATTTCTTTTTTATTTTTCCTTTTTAAATAAATTCTTCCTACGGGATAGATCATGCGGAACCGATGCTTCATCTTATATTGGTGGATCATGGATGATAATGTTTGGGGGAATGTTTTGAAAGCAGATTCACATTGTAATTTTAAGGTTGGGAATATTTTAAACATGGCTTTAATTATTCCTTACTCTTACATAGGGATCAATAGAATAAGAGAAAACTTTTGTGCCCTTGGCGAGTTATGTTAGAATTATGCAATTTATTATATTAAAAGATAATATAATTTTTACATTAAACTGTATTAATAATTGTACGATTTAATATAAATAAATTGTATCTTTCAGTATAACAAGTTGTATAATTCTAAAATGCATTATTAATGCGTGGTGCACTTGGGTGCACATGAGACCCACTCTTTTTTCATTAACATAAAAATTGATATATTTATCGATTTGTGAAGAATAACCCATGAAACCAAACGTATTTATATAAATAGAGGCATTATGGGCATTAAATGAACTCTACAATTCAAATACATTTTATAAACATACAATTTATTATATTAAAAATATATATATATATATTTATATTAGCGAAAACAAATTTCATGTTTTAGTAAAATAAATTGCATATTAAACAATGCAATTGAATTACGCTGCGCATTTTGTGCAAATAAGACATTGACTTTAAAATGTATTACATCTTTAAAATAAAGGAACTAAAACGCTCAACATAAGGTTTATAAAGCGTTTTTTCGATTTCGAAAGTTCGATTCATAAGATGTTCCTAAGATCGGAAATTATTTAATTACACGTGAGGAATTAAATTCATAAACAAAATCATAATATGAATGTTGAATATAAACAAATATACTTTTTAGATAAAACGGAAACAGAACTTTAACGAATAAATTAAGCGCCACATAATCTTTTCTTTGAAAATGTATAATGTGAACAAATTTCACACAAAAATCTATTAAATTGATTAAGGAGTGTGACTTATATTAATAAAAGATATTGGTTGTGATAATTGAACAGCGTGACTTTTTACTATAAAGGATATTACTCATAAAATTGAAAGGTATGATTTATAAGTGGGTCTCCTGTGCACCAAATGCACCGTGCACTCGGGTATAGGAGTAATCCATTAAAAAATAAGACATTGTCATTAGTGAAAAGGAGGAACCACAATAAAAAATTGGGCAGGTCAAAGTGAGTGTACGGATCTAGAGTATGTGCACCAAGTGCATATGAGACATTGCCATGATTTATACTCCCTCCGTCCCACTGTAATTGTCTCGTTTTCCTTTTATGGACGTCCCACTATAACTTTTTCATTCCATGAAAGGAAAAATTAATTTCATTACCCATAATGTTTATTCTCACTTTTCATACAATATTAAAAAAAATGTCATTCACTACTCCACTGATTACTCAACCTACCTTTTTCCTCTTTCCCAATACCCAAAACTACTCTTTACTTTTATTTTTTTATTATTATTTCTTAAACAAAACAACAAAAAGAAAATAGACAATTTACACCGGGGCGGAGGGAGTATTACAATAGAGGTATTATTATTGATAACTGAAGAGTTAATTATATTATAAAAGGGTACTCCCTCATTTTTTATTTACATGTCGTATTAGCCTTTTGAATTATTTTTTATATTGATGTTGTTCTGGTATTTTATCCCCATTTATCTCATATTTACCCTTAATATTATAATTTTAAATTTTAAATTTTCTATAAATATGTTGTGTGTTTAATTTTTCAACCAATAATATTTATTATTAAGAATATTTAAATAATATTAATTAAGGTTAATTTTGGAAAAAAATATGTCCTTAATTTGTCTTAAAAATCTCAGAATGACGTCTATTAAAAAAAAGAGTATTAATCATGATAACTGAAGGGTCGTGCCTGTTAAAAAAAATTAATTTTATGAAAAACAAGTTTCACAACATATTAATTTTTTTCTTTTCGCAATACGAAAAATTAGCTTAAAATAAATACATCGATATAAATTCAATCCAACTCAAAATACTACTAAATGTCACCTTGAATTTCTTACACCTCTTGAAGACCGGTCAACTTTTCATTTAATTCAAATTTTACATCTGAAGACAATTGCGTCTCCTTTCACCGAAAGAGAAGTTTTTCTATTTCTTAATTATTATTATTATTTAATAAATGCCACAAATTAATATATTCAGACCTACTACCTATATTTTATGGGCACAACAAAAATACCCTTGACTGGAAATTTTTAATGCTAGCAAAAATAACCATTATAAGAATTATGAGTAAGACAGTGTTTGGTGGCCCCTGGTTTTTGGAATCAACAACAATCCTGTACTTGCTAGATATATCTATTAATTATTTTTAGATGTTTAATTCTTCTCAAATATAATACACAAATATTTAAATAAGTAAATAAAAATCAAATGTTCAGTTTAGCAAACTGCCAAACTAGTCCTCCAAATATCGCTGTTCACTCTAAACGTCACAAACATGTTAAGTACAGTGAGTGGGGCACTTTATACACCAACAAAATGGCAGTTGTTTGGAGCCTCTCGATTTAATTAGTTGAAATTTTCGTATTTTATTTCGTCGATTTATTACATCATATATTATGTAATAATAGTATAATTTTATTCACTGTACACTTGCGTGCAAAAATAAAATATAACCCATGTTTTTAGCACAATATAAAGAATCTCGTGAGGCTAACTTTTACAAGAGCAGTTAAGTTTATCGTGGACCAGCATTAATTTATGCTGAAAAAGTTAAAATTATGTGTAAAATTGAGTACCGATCGATTATTTACCTTGACTTGAATGCATGGTTTTACATGATCTAGAGGTTATCGGGACTATGTTTTTTTTACTAAGTATTCGACCCAAATAATGACTAATTCGGGGACTAGAATCCAACGTCTCTTTCGCATCATCTTTTATTAAACTTCAACATTTTAAATTCACTTTCACAGTGATTCATCCATCCATATATGCTTTTGTGGACATTTGTATACTATCAAAATTTTATTTAATAATAAAATTTAGAATTAAAAAGAAAAAAATGTCATAATAATTTCTCTCTCCTGTCCAATGCATTGGATGAATTTATTCCTCTCTCCTGTCCAATAAAATATCACAATAGTTTAAATTACAAACTCCGTCCATCTAGTCAAGGACTATGCTTTAGGGGGTGTTTAAAAAAACTTATGGTTTTAAAGAAATTATTAAAATTAGTGATTATGGGAAAGGTGATTAATAGTAGAAGTTGATAGTGTTGGTAAAAAAATTCAAAAAAAAATTGATAGTGTTTGCAAAAAAAGTTAAAAGTTTTAAAAAAGACTAATGTTTACTTAAAAGTATCCTCGTTTTATAACTTATAACTTATAGTTTATGAGAGTTTATTTAAGATACTAAAAGAAAAATAAAACACTCTAAATTGCTTTTGCACACAATTCTAAATGACTATAATTACTTATAAATTTTTGAAAACACCCCCTTAATGTTCTTAAATTGATTGGAGGGGAACATATGATTGAGCATAAAAAATGTACCAAAAGCAAGGACGATTTTAACAATAAGGGTGTGTCCAAACTCTAATCAAGAGATAGAAACACTTATATTTTAAATTGCTCTCTCATAACTTTAACTTCTAAAAAATATTTTTAAATTATGAGCGGAGTTTGCAACCCCTTCTAATTTTTATGAAATTATTTTATCACATAAGGAATGACGGTGGGGTGGCCTGCCCAATCCAGGGCCGTGCTCGTCCCCTCAGGAATTCTTTAAACTTGAGACATGCTTGTATATTTTTTATATTCATTTTAATTAATTTTAAAATACAAAATATTTTTATTTTAACACTGTATAATTCAAATGAAAATATATATTTTTTTAAAATGACATTTACTTTTCATATAATACTTAAAAATAACATATTCTGAAACAGGGTTAACATGACAAGTTTTATAAAAATTACAGTATATTTCATACCCACTTGATCGCGTCTAAATCTGTCATAAATGGTATCAAGCCCATTTTTGATTTACTTGTTCTCAAAAATATTTTATCCTTTAGCCATCATAGAAAATTGAAAATTTTAATTTTATATCGATTCAAAAAATAGAAATTATATAGATAAAAATTAAGTATTTTGGAACGTGATACAACAGCTAAGTTTCACATGACAAATAACGATCTTGATAGATAAAAATTGACTAATGAAATTAAAGCTCTTTCTTTAGCCTAATTATCGATTTGAAGATTTAGCTTATAGGATCATTATTAATTTGATACCAATAGTGACAGCTGTTTCAGTAGGTTAAGGTCCTTAAGGATGCAGATGTATTAATTCACGATTGAATGTTTTTGAATCATATCCTATTCCTATACCTAGCTATGTATAATGATATGATATCATGTAAACTCTTTTCTTCAAATTACCATTATTTAGTATACAAAGTGTCGTTGTTTAGTAATTTTAGTAAAATAAAATATAAAATTAAATATTTTTTAAATAGTGATACTTCATTTGCTAAACAATGACACTTCATAATTTATTTATTTTTTGATAGAAATTCATATAGAGTTTTGCTCTAACTTTAAATGAAGTTTTCGTTAGTGAACTATAGAATTGTTAGTGAACTATAGAATTGGTCTCCCAAATTAATCGTAGGTCTAGAGCTGAATTGATGCAGCAATACTTTATTAAGAGTGTGGCCTTAACACATATAAAGCGTACTCAATGTACTAATATGAACCAAATTTACATTTTGCATAATAACTGTCTCAGACTAAATATGTTTAGTGATATAATTAGCATCAAACTTTTTTTCCTTCTACAGTCCTATGAACGGATATTCTTTAATAATCCAGTTCGATATTCCTCAAAAAAATAAGAAAAAAAATCCATTCGGCAGATTTTATTTTTTTTTTTTATAATTTGGTATCTGGCCCAAAGACGAATAATTTGAAGGACCAGAACCCACCGTCCATTAGTAGGGGCGCCACTTTAAACCAGAATAGAAGTGATTACACCTAAGGAATTTCGAACTTTGAGATCTCGAGATGAGAATATTTCTAACTCTCAAACTTACAATACTTGTTCAATCCTTGGGGGATTGGAAATAATTTTATTACCGCATATAGAAGACACAATATGACGTGAACAAAAAATAATAATAGTACACAATAAGCATTAATGAACCAAAATGATAGTAATAATAATAATAATCAAAACAAAACAGAAAAAAGATTTGAATCTTCATCCAATTTTGAGGGCCGACCAAATTGATGGTGGTTAGAAATCATGTTCCAATTTATGTCAGTTTTAGTTTTGGGCTTGATATATTGGTCTATTGCCTGTTTAATAAAACAATTTTAGATTTTTAAATCGAAAGTTAGTTGAAAAATTGGTTTGGGTACAATTGGGAGAAAAATGTTTTTAAGATTAATACTTGTCACAAATTAAATCAAATGAGGTGCACCTTCTATTTCTATTCACAAGTTGTTTATTTATTTTCAATTGTTAGTTATGATGGCTTATATACAAATATTGTAACACATTAGTTTAATTCTATATATGTTGGGTGGTGGAAAATAAGTGAGATTATGGATATCTTTTCATCCACGTCAGATGTTGTGGGTCCAGGTGTGGATCCACGTCAGCAGGCGAATCAATTTTGAAGTCCTAACCCCCACGGTTGCTTCCCTCCTATACGGAATTCCTTTCTTGACTTCTTACATGAATGGTGTGAAATGGTGTGTGTCAAACCATTTTAAATTAAGTGTATTTTCATCTCTTACATATTTATCACCAATTTATACTCCACTTATTTATTGTCTATATATATATATACACACATTTACATAATAGTATGATACAGTCTATAGTGCTCTTCACGATAGGACACGTATTCAGTAAAGTTTGAACCCCTTAGGTTGCATTTTTTGTTTGAGGGAAATACGCAACCTTTTGATCAACGTAACCCTCAGATGGGTTGTAACATTGTGGTGCAACTCTTAAGTATCTATAAATGCTCAGAAAGTGTGGAGAGTTGAAAATATCGAGAATTAGACTTTCTCGAGGTAAGGAGAAATCAAGTTTCTCTAAAAACTAAAAAGACCAGTCTTTCTATATATTGAAGTCGAGTCTATATTTTTTAATTTTATTTGCACACTTATGTGATTTCTGCTTCTGAATTCGTTAGAATGTAATTATCGAATTTTCGTCGAATAAATTTTGTATCTTGGAAAGTTAATTTCTTGTGAACCATTTACATCTGTGTGGAAAGAATTAATACATTTAAATATAAAATATTTTTCTGTGTGTCTAACTCATCATTAACTCTATTACCTACATAAATATACAATATTATTTTCAATTTTGTTTACTCAACTTCATCATGAAAAAAAAAAAACATCAATATAAAGAGTTTAATTAAAATATTTATCACAAGTTAATTGTTTGTGCAAATTTAAATTATAAATATCAAACTAAAAATAGGTGAATAAAATTCACGGGGCAACCCGTTTTATTTTGGATCCGAACAAATTGAATTGGATTGAATATTGATTGATTTACATGGATTTTAGGTCTATACAAATTTACTTAAAATTATATGTGATTTATCCATTTCAGTGCTGTTCTTTCTTCTCTCAATTTTGAATTCAAGTTTTACTGCGTGTTTGTGGACTCTATTATATAAATAGAAGTACTTATGATTCAAAGTAATTGTATTTAATAACTTTTAAAATAGAAGTACTCTTGCGTGAGACCGTCTTACTGTGCGTCGAAGTGTAATTTGGACATTGACGCTTTAACATTTTAAGAGGAATGATGTTAATTATTATAAATTGTACTTAGTGTCATGTATAAAATCGTCTCATACGGTTTTTTTTTTTTAAATAAGGGGGTGCTTGGTAAAATTATGGAGAATGGAAAAGGGTATGAAATCAAACTCATACCTCTCAAATATATGAGGTATTGTGGATTCCTTAGTTTTGGGGAATCAAAGTTATAGTGTATAATTTCAAACACCCACCGTAACCTTAATTTCATTCTCGTTCTCCACCGTCAAAAGTCAAAACCCTTCAACCAAACACCCCCTAAGTATTTCTCGCTTACTTTTTAAAGTTTGCAATCAAACTCTTACTAGATTAATTTTAGCCTTTTAGGTGACCATTTTTTTAGATTCATATGAAAATTTAGATGGACTGATTGATTTTGGGAGCAGATGACGATGTTAAAGTTTTACCTAACTAACTTTAGGACAATCAGCCTCCAAGTAAAATCAAACAATAACGTACAAATTTCACTTCATTAATTTCGTGTGACAAAACCCAAGTAAAAATTTAATTAAATTTGACTAATCATGAGATAGATATCGATCCACCCCCAATACACAATTGACCAATGACTTGCACACACAATATTTTAGTATTAAAATAAAAATTCAAATTCACCGTACATTTTATTTTATACCGAACCATATGCGTGTGTTAAATTAAATGCTCTGAATATTTAGTTGTATATATAGCGGCTCCCATTTGGCCTTTGTTCTTAGACACAATTCTTTCTCACAAAAACAGGGGAACCGCCACCCCCTCCGGCCTCCGCCACACTTCCGCCGTACAACCACCGCGAAAATGAGCAGTTTGAGCACCGTGGAAGCGAAACTGCCGCCGGGATTCCGTTTCCACCCGAGAGACGAAGAACTAATCTGTGATTATCTGATGAATTGGGTGGGGGGATGCGCCCCCCCTCTGCCTTTGCTTATCGAAGTTGACCTTAATAAGTGCGAGCCTTGGGACATTCCTGGTAATAATATCTTCTTTAAATTGTTAATCATCAAATATGAATATGCAGCCTATTATTCAGATCATGCTTCTTGAATTTATTTATCTATGAATGTTCATTGACTCTGTGTAATTTTGTCACAAACCTCTGCTTTTTTTTTTTAATTTAATTCTGTGTTGATCAATTATGGTACTGTTTGATCTTCAGCTGATACTTTACTGAGTGGTAGCTGATACTTTGGAGAGATTATGAGCTGGAATTGTTATAAAGGCATGATTTTGATGCTTATAAGCCAATCAACTTTATGTGGAAATTAAAACATTACTAATAATTGTAAAATCATCACTGGTTCATATGATCATATAATCAATAACATCATCGAAATATGTGGGCATTCTGAACAGGGGATTAGTGAATTATTACTCCTTGTCACAATCTTCATCCTATAATTTTGCTATGATCCTCAAAATAAAATTAATTCATCTTTAAATTAAAGCGTGTATATATATATTGTGTGAGAAATTTGTGGTACAAGTGAAAGCAGGAAGATTCTTTAAAAATTCAGACCGCGAGTTCCACACAGGCATAAAATAATTGTAATATGAAAAATAAAAATTGTAAAAAATGGAATAACAATTTCTCATTCAATTGCCTTTTTGAAGAAACTGACACTACTCTTGGCCTTGTCCTAAGTGCTAACCTAAAGATTGAGACATGCATTCGAGATAACAAATTAAGATAAAAAATTTGAGTCATATTTGTCTACTCCTTTAACTTGTCACGTGCCTCGACCAGACACGTGTGCACTGGCTCACAGTTCAATTGACTTGGGACAAATCGACAGTGATAGATCGAAAGTTAGATCATAAGTTTCTTGAATTAATAGAGTGGTTGGAAATTAAATTAAATTAATTAAAGCTTCATTATTTTCAACATCTAACTCATAATAATATCGCAATTAATGTTGAAAATTGAGATTTTGAGAGTTTGCCAATATGCAACAATTGTTGCATAAGGGGCGCTTTCAGGATAGGGGCTGATGATCAAAAATAGTGAGTCATTTTGGAGCCCATACTTGCTAGGCCACGTGTTTGTCACTAACAGGTCCACATCACTTTTCGACCATTATTTCATCCTTGATTTTGACACATCCATTCTTGTACCAAATGATTTGTACTAAAATTAATTGTTATTAGTTGTTTCATTTAATAGTATCAGTTCTTATATTATAAAGTGATAGTTGTGTACCTGGTGCATGATAAAATTATTTTACATAAGAACAACTCTCCTTGCAGCGGTTGCATGTGTGGGAGGAAAAGAATGGTATTTTTACAGCCAACGGGACAGGAAATACGCAACCGGGCTCAGAACGAATCGGGCCACAGTATCGGGCTATTGGAAGGCCACGGGCAAAGACCGGCCCATACTCTGCAAGGGATTCCTCGTTGGAATGCGAAAGACTCTTGTATTTTATCAGGGCCGGGCTCCAAAGGGAAGGAAAAGCGAATGGGTCATGCATGAGTTTAGAATTGAAGGATCACAGGGGCCCGGCCCGAAATCAGCTTCTCCTCTCAGGGTAATTAATTATAATCCATAATCTTTATATTGATATATGCTGTTTCGCATGTTTGCTCAATGATTAGGTCGTTAATCAAAATTAATATGTTAATTAAGCCTTGACTAATTAATCATATTTCTAGTTGATGATTATTTTATTGGCCAAATCTTCAACTTGTCAATATTACGGACGTCATTAAGTTACAGGCTGTTTTCATTTAGAAAAGACTTTTGATAATATCTCAGTTTTTTAATCTTAATTTTTGTTGTCTTGTTTAAATTATTCAATGCTTCAGGACAATTAGTTATTTGGCTCCATACTTATTTCAATTTAATATTTCCATTTAAAATAGTCTATTTTGTATTTTTGTCGTTTCTGCTAGCCAATGCTTAGCTAGTAGCTACCTCTCCCTCACCAAAAAGTAGGTGAAAAACATTCTACAAATAGTAAAACAAAACGTGTAATTTATTATTTGTTTACACCTACAATCAATTCATATGTATACATTACATCTACGTATAAGTATAACCACCAATATTTCTTAAAATACAATACAAGCCCCTAGATTAATATGAATTTGCAATATGCACTTAATGTCCTTTTATAAATTTGCAATTTATACGATTTTCTAATCTAATTACACTATTTTAGGTCACAATCGGTCATTTGCGTACATTATATGTTGCAATCATATTAGAAAAAATAATTGTACATGCTGCAAATTGATAAAGAGGTCATAGTAACGATTGAAAATTGATAAACATAACATAAACATATATAGGGTTAATATCAATCTGCAATCTGTATTATGCACTTTTATCAATTTGCAATCAGTACAATTTTTAAGTTGCAATCGATCAATCTTATATAGTACATATCGTAGTCAGATAAAAAATATTGTACAAATTGCAAATTGACGAGACGTGACACGTATGCAGGAGGATTGGGTTCTATGCAGAGTGTTCTACAAAAGCAGATCAGAAATACCATCCAAATCACAAGAAACGACAAAACAGAACCAAGTAACGCCATCTCTGCCGCCACTAATGGAACCCGTGATGGGATTCGACCCGACAACGCAGCCCGGCCCGAGTGATAACCAGTATCATCATGAGCAGGTGCCCTGCTTCTCCATTTTCAATTTCAACCAAACAAACCCTACATTCTCTCTCCCACCAGAAACCATGCACCCGAGCTACACCGGAATAATCCCCGATAATATTGGGAACTACAATTCTCCACCGTTGATGAATGATAATAAGATGATCCGAGAGGTTTTGAATCATCTCACGAAAATCGAAAGTGGAAATGATCAGATTAGTATTAAGGGTGGATCTCCGAGCTTCGGGGAAGGAAGTTCTGACAGTTATTTGTCTGAGGTGGGATTGTCTTCTATGTGGAATCAGTACTCATGATAATAATGTACAAGCATAAAATACTTGTACGTTATGAAAGAGTACAAGTAGTTTATGCAGATTAATTATAGTGGGGATGTATAATTGCTTGGACTAGCAATATATATAATATGTATGTATGTTCTGGGAAGCCTATGATTAATGCTTGGATCAGTTTCAAGATAGGAGTTTTGTCACGACAATTATAATGCCACTGGTATTGGGACTAATCATATATATGTGCTAGCTAGCTATATATATATATTGTTGATATGTATACACTTATGTTTGATCTTGAAAATTAAAGATCAGGAAATATGTAAATTTAATGGAACTTGCTTATTAGTTATAAGATTAATGCAGAGGAATATTGTTATTTATGATAGTAGGTTTTTCTGGAACTAGTTTTATGGTAATGTATGAGTTGGATATATAATGACAAGCAGTATTTTCGTAGTCGTAAATTTAATCAGGACCAGGTGCTGAATAGATAAATTTAATAAATGTTTTTAATGCAGCTTCAATGCTTCTACTTGTAAATGAAGTGATCATACAAATCATATATATATACATATCATATATATATTATGGATTAAAATTTTTTTTGTGGTACAAGAAGAACTACTACACTTTTTTGAAATGTAGTTCACTGGAAAAGCGGTTTATTAAAAAAAAAAAAAACGCTTGGTTAAAAAAGATTGTCAAAGATCAAAAACTTAGAAGCGGTTCATAATATTAAAAAAAAAAAAAAAATAAAAAAAAACGGTTTTGAGCCAAGTTTGAAAAAAATTTGAGCGGGGTTCATAACCGCTCTCCAAATGAATTATTTTTTTTTTTTTATTTGTAAAGCTTGTATTTTTTTTTTTTATTTTTTTGTTTTAATTTGTAAATTCTTTTTTAAATGACAGATTCAAATATTTTATTATTTAAATTCTCGTGTTATTTTTTTTTTAATATTTGTCTTATATAATGAGATTAACACAAACTCTTATGTAAAATTTGTTCATAATATTCTTGTTTAAATAGAAAAGTATTACTTGTTTAGATAGAAAGATATAACTTGTTTAAAGAAAAAGTATTACTTGTTTAGATGAAAAAAAGTATTACTTGTTTAAAGAAAAATATTACTTATTTAGATAGAAAAATATTACTTGTTTAGAAAAAAAAATTATTACAAGTTTAAAAGAAATGTAGTACTTTTTTCAAAAAAAAATACAAGTAAAAAATAAATATAATTTAATTTAATTTAAATTTAAATTTATATAAAAAAAATTATTATATAAAAATGTGATTGAATTAATAAATAAGATAATTGAAATAAAGAATTTTTAAAAAAATTGTAAGAAAAAAACGATTTTTAGAACATATAAATTAATTTCATTAAATAAACACAAAGAAAAGTATTACTTGTTTAGATGAAAAAGTATTACTTGTTTAAAAAAAAAATTACTTGTTTAAATAAAAAAGTATTACTAGGTTGTTTAAATAGAAAGGTATAACTTGTTTAAAGAAAAAATATATATTACTTGTTTAGAAGAAAAAGTATTACTTGTTTAAAGAAAAATATTACTTATTAAGATAAAAAAAAAAGTATATTACTTGTTTAGAAGGAAAAATATTACAAGTTTAAAAGAAAGGTAGGTAGTGTACTTTTAGAAAAAAAACAAGTGAAAAATATAATTTTAATATAATTTAATTTAAATTTATATAAAAAAATTATTATTATATAAAAAAGTGTGATTGAATTAATAAATAAGATAATTGAAATAAAGAATTTTTAAAAAAATTGTAAAAAAACGAATTCTAGGACAGATAGAATTAATTTAATTAAATAAAAAGAAATTTAGTCTAGTCGGCGGAATTGATCTTTCGAGGCGCCCAAGGTCTAGTGTTGGGTCCCGTGAATAATAATTGCCTCAATTAATTGGGAGACTTGGTGACTTATATATGAGATGCTTGGTGGGTCCGTGCCTAAAAATTGATTTTTTTTTTGCTCTCCAAGTGATCCCTTGCAATGCAGTTAAAAATCGTTGTCCAAGTGCGATTTTTTGGACAGCGATTTTTTATCAGCTGTCCAAGCTTGGATAGTTGTTACTTGGAAAGCGGTTATAACAGCTCTCCAATGTCATTTTTAACAGTTGTCCAAGTCCAAATCTGTATTAGTTAACTTTATTATTGTTTTGAAATTAATCTCAAATGTTTTAACTTTTTAATTTTGATCCTATAAATTTGTGAAAATTTTGAAATTGGTCCAGATGACCTGCTATTGCAGGTTTCCTATCAGGTCAATATACATCCATGTATCATTTTGTTTAACTTTTCTTTAAAAGTGGCAATATTGATTGAATTTTTATATTAATGTGATATTATATGATTTAAAGATTCATTAAATTACCACAAATATAATAGATTTTGAATATTTTTAAATTTTTTAAAAATATATTCTCAAGTTATGTTACTGAATATTTGTAATATAAATTTATATTTTTTTTTTTTTAAAAAATAATTTTATAATTCTATAAATTAAGACGTTTAATTACCTTAAAGTAAATTTAATTTTGCTAAATTATTATAAAAAATTAAATTAAAATATTTTAAATATTTTAAAGTAAATTCATTAAAAAAAACTTATGAATGTAAAATTAGTAATAATTTAAAATAAATTTTAATAATTTTAATGTAAAATCTTAAGATTTTAATAAGGCTACAATATAAATAATTTAAAATAAAATGTTAAAAAATTAATTTAAATTTAATTTTGAAAAGTTTATACATAGAATTCTTTTAAATTTTATTTTAATTTATTTATATTATAGCCTTTTTCAAAATTTTAAAGTTTTAAATTTTTTACAAATTTAATGGTCATGAGTTTTTTTTTAATGAATTTACTTTAAGGTATTTCAAAATCTTACTTTAATTTTAAAAATGACTTTAAAAATATGGATTTATTTTAAGGTATATAGATGTATTGTGAAAGTTAATAGAATTACAACTTTTTTTAAATAATATAATTTTTATAAAAAAAATCACTATCATAATTTGAAGAATATATAAAAAAAATATTTTTTCCAACTAATGTAATAAATTATTAAAATAAATAATGTAATATTAACATAAAAATTCAATCACCATCGCCCACATGTAAAAAATGGTCAAACAAAATGCCTCATATATATATATAAATATATATGTGTGCATTGACTGAATAAATGGCCTGTAATAGTAGGTCACATGAACCAATTTCAAAATTTTCATAAATTTACAAAATAAAAATAAAAAAATCAAAACAATGGGGATCAATTTCGAAATGATGACAAGTTATTGGATTAAAAAAATTAATCCCTATGTATAAGAACAGACTTTGATCAACTTAAATTGCATGGTACACTTGGTGTACAAGAGACCCATCCCTATTCCTAAATCAATATACTATAGTTTTGATAGTTTTGATGGGATTAAATTTTTTGTAGTCCAACAACTTTGCATCGTTTTAAAATTTATCCCGATTGTTTTGACTTTTTGATTATGATCCTGTAACTTTTCAATTTTTTTGAAATTGGTCATTTAACCTAATGCATTAGGTTGTCAAGTAGGTAACTGACAGTGTGTAATTATTTTGTTTTTTTTTCTTTAATTTCGAAGAGCTACTTAAACTTTTCTAATCCTAATAATTTTGGTCGGGTTTTGAGTCAGGTCTAAAAAAAATTGTATATTAAAAGAAAAAGCAAACCTGGTCAATTTACTGAGCCTAAATTGATCGAAAAAATAAAAAATAAACCAAAATACACAGAAAACCACTAATTCTCCCTAAAAAACTACACAGAAAAATTCTGACCCAAAATTATTAGGATTAAAAAAGTCTAGGCGGCATTTTGAAGTTAAATAAAATAATTGCATAGGTGACGGTTACCTGTTTAGTTACCTGCTACAACATGTTAAAGGACCAATTTCAATTTTTCTTTTATAATTTACAGAATCAAAATCAAAAAATCAAAACAATTAGGACCAATTTCAAAACGAAGCAAAGTTACTAGACTACATAAAATCTAATCTCAATTTTGATTAAACATGCATTTAGTTACATATCTTAAATACTTTTTGAAGATGCTCGAGCACATTTCGTTTTGTGATAAAGATAAAGAAATTTGTTCTTTCTGAAAGCCGGAAAGCCCGAAGGATAGTTGAATAACAATTGTTTGGTATTTGTTATATGAGGCGACAATAATCAAATTGCTTTTTGTAAACTAGGAGAAAAGGTCTGAACACCAATCAAACCATGGAGCGAGGAGATATGCGACACCATTTACGATGAAGATAAACATGTTGGGATAATACTGGAAAGTATGCTTTTACTTTGTATAATCAAAATTGAATTTCGGACTTATTTACTGAAATAAATTATTTATCACTGATGCTTTAAATATCATCGAATGTTACATATATTTACTGCATAATTGTTCAATAAATAGTACGTGTTACATTGTAGTTAATTTAGTGATACCGAGATCACGAAGATTAAATTAACGGTCCTTGTAACCAAAAAGTACACCATTCATTCGACCTAGATGGAAATGAACAATCCATCGTGAAAGGTTGAAGTGTAAGGCTCTGGGATTGGTTTGTCTTGACCAAGAGATTACACTAGTGCATGATGATGATGCATGAATAGGACCTCTGAGGAGGACAAATTCTTGAATCGAACAAGAAAGAATTAGACCTCGGTGGTTCGTTATTTCTTAATCATCGTTCCTTAAATAGGATCACGTGTGGTTGGTAACTATTGTTTTTGACTTATCACGGGTAGAGAATCAACGAGATTCAATACTTTATATCTTGGGCAATATTATTGGTCACATGCGATTGCTAAGATTTAATACGGAGAATCGTGTGCAAAACGCTTTGTTCGATTTGCCCCCTTGGGAGGTTCATAAGATTTATCATACCAAATCTTGCAAGTGGAACTAGTTTTAGGTATGGATAATAATGTTGAACGTTCTTAACCAAGGACAAAAGATATTAATTAATGGAAAGTTGTTTGGTGGCTTGAATTAATTAATGGGCTAGATAATCTTAAACACGGGAAATAATAACCGGGAGCCATAATGACTGTAATATGGGTTAAGATGGATAGTGCAATATTAATTATGTAGTGGGATTAATTAATATTTATGGGCTTGAATAATATTATGGCTCAATATTGAGAATTCAAGATCCATTGGAAGGTCCAATCTTAATTCTCCTAAAGGCCCCCTAAGTAGCCCAACATAAAGTCCAATAACTGAAAAAAGTGTTTAAAAATAAAATAAATTTTGTTGCCTATTTTTCCTTGTTTTTTTTCAAAAATTATGGATAAAAGGGGAGAAATATTTTCTTTGAATTTTGTTATGGAATGAAGATATGTATTCTTGGAATACAAGATTATCTCATTAAATTCAAGAAATCTCCCACTTGGTTATTCATATAGTAAATTTCGAAAATTTTGAAATATAAAGGGCAAGAAAGATTTTCTTGATTTTCTTGAAAAGATATTATGGTAGATATGTATTTGTTGGAATACAAGTATATCTCATAAATTCAAGAAGATCCAAATCTTGGAATCTTGATCCTTAAATTTTGAAAATTTCATAACAAGATGAGGTGGGATTTTTGTGGAATATTTTTAATTATGGAGAAAAGAATATATGGGATATATTCAAGATTTCTTGGAGATCAAGAAAAGATTTTCCCACATTGTTTTTTCCCAAAAATTTCGACCACCACCCTATCTATAAATAGGAGATGATTCTTTCATTCCCAAATACAATTCCATGTGCTGGAAAAATTAGTAAATTCACAAAGGTGGTGCAACAATTTTTTATTTTTCCTTTTGTTAATTGTTCATGAAAGCATCCTTCCACCGGATTGTCGAGCAAGGACTAGGAATACTTGGGAAGGCTTTTTGGTGTGTTTTCATCGGCGCAGTCCATTGCCATTCCAAGAGGTGCGTTCACGTAAACTCGTAGTAATTTCCGCATCGTGGGATTTACGTGAACTGTTTTATATACATGATTTGTTGTTGAATTATTATTTGAATTAATATAGGATTAATTCATGCTAGTAATAATTGTTAGAATTAAATTTGTATTTAAATATTCATCCCGAATAGATCCGTGCAAATAATTCCCCAACATCGGTATCGAGCCTCGGTTTGAGACTCTCAATTTTAAATTGTAATTTAATTCGTTTTTCATTAAATTTGAAATTGGATAGTAGAATTGCTAGATTTTTTGCGGTATCCAATTGTCATGGAATTTAATGTGTTTATTTGTGCATGCATATAAATTGTGGATTTTAATTCGATTCGTTCGAATTCGTTTTGCCTCGTGAGAAAATCCACGAGTAGATTAGGATTTGTTTGATTTGATCAAATGTAATAGACTAGTCTAGATCTAGGTTTATTTATTTTTGTAAATAAATTGTAATCGGATCGGAAATGGAGAGCGAGAGCGAAAAAATTAAAGAATAGATCCAAAATCAGGCGTGGCGTGCGTCGTCCTTGTGAAATGTGCCAAAGGAGGCACGCAGCGAGACGCGAACGCACGCAGCACGCGGGCGACGGGCCAGGGCGAGGCCGAGGCCGAGGCTGCTAGGTCAGTCATACAAGACGGGCGGGCTTGATAGGTGCTTTCATGACACCCGGAACCCGGACGGGCGAAAGCAGCGAAGCCTTGAGATGGGCGCTGTGACTGCCGAAGTTCAGCGTCTTGGAAATGATTTGCGGCGAGCGGCGGATCTGTGGTACGTCGTCGTCGCTGCCGAACCTGCCGAGGGCGACGCGGGCAAAAGCCTTTACCGAGGTCACCGAAAGACCGATGGGCGTCTGTGCGGCTGTGCCAAAGGCGCAAGACGGACGCGGTCGCTTCGGCGAGGGGCGGCCGGATCTGGCGTGCATCACTGCTAGCTACTTGGCGTGGCGTTTCGAGATGGAGTTTTTTTTGAGACGATCGAGTGGGAGAAATTCAAGACGGCGTTTCTTCAAAATCAAGCCAAGAAAAATCAAACCATGACAATTGGATAATTTGTGCCCAATATGTTTATTTTTTTTCCGCTTTGCTTGATTTATTGTTGTGTTTTCTTGTGCTTTATTTAATTTGTTTAAATGTGTTTGCATGAGAATTGCCCAATGAAAAATCTCACCTTCAAAAATTACTAAGTATGTTTAAATAATTAATTGACAATTTTATTCCGGATAATAAAATTGAATTAATTTTGACCTCCATGATTTATTTATTTGTGAATTCTTTTGGAGAAATTCCCTCCACGGGACGGTCAAAAGATAGCTTTCACATGAATAAATTCCAGTTGGATGATTGTGGATTATTACTAGTGGCGATGATGATCCTCCCCACGAGGCCGCGTTCAAAAGTTTAAATAATAATTATGTATTTAATCATGGTTATTACTTAGGTATAAAATTGATATGCATATACTTCCCCGAAGTCCCTGTCAATTTTATATTGGTCAAGTGGGAGCCAACTATTAATCTGGATATTAAAGATTTGTAACTGTTCTTGTTTATAACCTACTTGAATGTGTTTAAATAATGACCCACTCACGTGGCTTATTTAAACTGTTTTGAGATGTTGGCTGATGCATGTTCATATATTTTTTGAGATTTTAATATGAAACATGTGATCGAATTTTGTGATATATTTGTACTTATGCATATTATTATTTATTTCAGTTCATCATGTCGCAACCTTTTAATCCACTGTTCAATGTACTTAAAGACAATTTGCTTACTGGTGAAAACTATTTTGGTTGGATATACAAACTAAAACCTGTCCTAGCCGCATCACCTTCCAAATGGGTACTTGATACACCAAAACCCGAAAAACCAGCTAAGGACGTCGGAATATGGGATGAGATGCTATATGGTGAATGGGAGCTGGCAAATGAATTGATGAAGGATACAATTCTGGCACATCTGTCAGATGCGTTGAAACACCTTCACCAAGAATATGAGTCAGCTGCAGACATCTTACAGAATCTCGAAGCGATGTTCGAACATCAGACCCATATGGCAATCCAAAGTGTGAAGCAAGAAATTGCTGAATTAAAAATGGTAAAAGGGACGACTGTAGCGCATCACGTTCTTATGGTTATGGTGCTATTTGAGGAGCTTGAGATCCTCAGCGAAAAATGTGATTTCAAGACTAAGATTGATTTCATTCTCCAATCCTTACCAAAGAGCTATAATCACCACTATCTTGAGTATCTATTGGAAGATCTAGATTTTACAGTGGATGATCTTGTAAATGCTCTCACTTTGGTTGAAAGGGAAAGGGAGCGTGAGGAAAAGAACTTGGGAAAACAGAAATCTTCTTTTCATCCTAGATCAAGTGGTGATAAGGGTGATGAAAAGAGAAGAAAATTGAACCAAGCAGACTCAACATCAAATAAGAGCATGGAATCAAACATGAGGAAAGTTTTGGAAAGCGGCAAAATAGGACACTCGAGGTCAGCCTGTTCCAATCCCAAAAGGAATGGAAAGAAAGGTAATTCTCACGCACTAGTTGTTGAAACTTGCTTAGCGGCGTATGCCTCCCATTTATGGGTAGTGGATACGGGATCCACTGATCATGTTTGTTTCACTTTACAGGGGTTCAAGCGGACCCGGCAACTTAGTGAGAGTGAGATCCTCATCACACTGGGTAATGCTACGAGAGTGGCAGCTGAAGCAGTGGGAGAAGTGCACCTGTCTTTTGAAAACAGAGTTTTAATTTTAAGAGATGTTCTTTACGTTCCGAATTTTAGAAAGAATTTAATTTCAGTTTCTAAACTTTACCTTGATGGATATTCGGTTACTTTTAATAAAGTTGTTACCATTTCTCTTTATGATATATTTATTTGTCATGGAACGTTGTCGAATAATCTCTATACAATTAATCATGCACACCACTCACTTAAATGCATCCTATAACACATCAATTGTTTCCGAGAAAAAAAACGTTCATCGGCGTGAGCGAGACACTTCTATGGCATCTAAGATTGAGACATATTAATCAAAGAGGATCCAAAGGTTGGTGAAAGGCGGTTCCTTTGGAGTTTCTCCAAGTTGAACCAATTCAACCCCGTGAATCATGTTTGGAGGGTAAAATGACCAAGAGGGCATTCGGAGCCAAGGGGAATAGAGTCAAAGAAGTGTTAGAAATCGTTCACACAAACGTATGTGGTCCAATGTCAACCAAAGCAAGAGGAGGTTATGAGTATTTTGTCACTTTTATTGATGACTAATCAAGGTACGGTTATATTTTTCTCATGAAGCATAAATCTGAGACCTTTGAGAAATTCAAAGAATTTAAGGCTCAAACAGAGAATCATAAGGAAAAACGTATCAAGTCTCAACGATCCGATCGTGGAGGCGAATACCTCAGCGATGAGTTTTTGAAATACTTGTCTGATAAAGGGATTGCATCCCGGCTAACTGCACTCGGAACCCCTCAACAAAACGGGATTGCAGAGCGAAGAAACAGAACTCTTTTGGAAATGGTTAGATCTATGATGAGTTATGCGGATCTTCCCAAGTCGTTCTGGGGTCATACCTTAGAAACAGCGGCCTACATTCTGAACTTGGTGTTATCCAAATCGGTTCCCAAAACTCCCAAAGAATTGTGGATCGGGCGCAAGCCCAGTTTGAGACACATGAAGATTTGGGGGTGTCCGGCCTACGTGTTGGACAAGGAAGCCGGAAAATTGGATCCTCGATCAGAATTAAGGTTGTTTGTAGGATACCCCGAAGGGAACAAAAAGGTGTATGTTCTATGGTCCCGAAGATCAAAAGGTGGTAATAAGCACCCACTTTAGATTTTTGGAAGAAGACTATATGAACAAAAGAAGACACAGAAGTGAGATTACCTTAAATGAGCTAAGGGGCTAACCTCGAAGGCTAATCTGTACAAGATGACATACCAAACGACACACTTGCACAACCGGAACCTCGTCGTAGTGGGAGGGTTGTGAGACAGCCCGAGAGATTCATGGGGATAGGAGAGTCCTCGGACTTGATTCCCGGACAAGATGAATCAGATCCATGGACATATGACGAGGCAATCCAAGACAAGGATGCAGGTTCTTGGCAAACAGCAATGAAAGCCGAAATGGGTTCTATGGATCATAACAGAGTGTGGGAGCTAGTCGAACCACTTAATGGGGTCAAACTCATTGGTTGCAAGTGTGTATACAAGAGAAAAAGAGGACCGGACGGGAAGGTGGAAACCTTCAAGGCAATGCTTGTGGCGAAAGGTTATACTCAGAAAGAAGGGATCGACTATGAGGAAACTTTTTTTTGCGTCAGAAGAATGCTCAAGTCCATCCGAATTCTCTTGTCGATTCTTCAAGATCTCGACTTTGAAATCTGGCAAATGGATGTCAAGACAACTTTCCTTAACGTAAGTCTTGATGAAGAAATCTATATGCAACAACCCCAAGGCTTCATTGAAAAAGGCCAAGAACACCTAGTTTGTAAGCTCATGAAGTCCATTTACGGACTCAAACAGGCATCCAGAGCTTGGAACCAATGTTTTGATCATGTTATAAAGTCTTATGGGTTTGATCAAAATGAGTTCGAAAGTTGTGTGTACAAAAAGCGTGTCGGAATCGCATTGATATTCTTAGTCTTATCGTAGAGCGACATTTCGATCATCGGGAGCGATGTAAAGGTGTTATCGGGCGTAAGGGCATGGCTTTCAAAACAGTTTGATATGAAGGACTTAGGGGAAGCCGCGCACATCCTTGGGATCAAGATCACTTGAGATCGCAAGAAAAGGATGATAGGCTTATCGCAAGCTTCATATATGACCTTGTCTTGAAACGATTCAAAGATGCAGATTCCAAGAAAGGCTTCGTACCTTTCGGACATGGAATCCATCTATCAAGGAAATGTGCCCTAAGACACAAAAGGAGATAAATGTCATGAAAGGCATTCCATATGCTTTGCCGTGGAAGCCTTATGTATGCAATCTTCGTGTACGAGACAGGATATTTGCTTTTGTCGTTGGCATGGTGGCAAGATATCAAAGTAACCGGGGAAAGAACATTGAATGACGATTAAAAAACATTCAAGTATCTGAAAAGAACTCGAAATAGAATGTTAATTTATCGATCGATAGTCTAATCCCCATCGCCATTTACACGGACTCGGATTTCCAATCGGACTTAGATTCGAAAAATCTACCTCCCAGTAGTGTGTTTTGCATGGGGAGGATCCATGACATGGAGAAGTGTTAAGCGTAAATGCATCGCAGATTCTACCATGGAAGCGAATATGTATGCGCTTACAGGCAAAATGAAAAAGCGGTTTGGCTCAAGAACTTCCTAGTGGACTTGGGACGTAGTTTCGAATTTTCCCAAAGACAATCATCATTTTATTGTGACAATTCCGAGCGGTTGCAAATTCAAGGGAACCAAGAGCCCACAAGACCGGCAAACACGTTGAAAGGAAATACCATCTTATACGAGAAATCATTAAGAGAGGAGATATGAGGTGGCAAAGACGTCGTCGAAGACAACCTAGCAGATCCATTCACAAAGGGTCCGCCTTAGAATACATTCGAGAGACATGTGGAAGGAATGGGTGTCAAGACCGTTGCTAACTGCTTTGAGTATAAGTGGAAGAAATTATTAGGTTCGTGCGGTGACATTAGATGTCACGACAGAACTACACGAGACATCTTTGTAGTATACTTAAAAGCGAGACTTTGAGTATAAGTGGGGAGATTATTGGGATTATCTTTGGAAAGTATGCTTTTACTTTATATAATCAAAACCGAATTTCGGACTTATTTCTTTGAAATAAATTGTTTATCATCGATGCCTTAAATATCATCGAATGTTACATATATTTCTTTGATAATTGTTCAAAAAATAGTCGTGTTACATTGTAGTTAATTTAGTGATACCGGATCACGAGAAGATTAAATTAATGGTCCCTTGTAACCAAAAAGTACACCATTCACGACCTAGATGGAAATGAACAATCCATCGTGAAAGGTTGAAGTGTAAGGCTCAGATTGACTTGTCTTGACCAAGAGATTACACTAGTGCATGGTGATGCTTAATGAATAGGACCTCTGGGAGGACAAATTCTTTTAATCGAACAAGGAAGAATTAGACCTCGGTGGTTCGTTATTTCTTAATCTTCTTTCCTTAAATAGGATCACGTGTGGTTGGTAACTATTGCTTTGACTTATCACGCAGAGAATCAACGAGGTTCAATACTTTATATCTTAGGCAATATTATTGGTCACACGCGATTTGTAAGATTTAATACGAGGAGAATCGTGTGTGCAAGCACGCTTTGTTCGACCCCCTTGGGAGGTTCATAAGATTTATCATACCAAATCTTGCAAGTGGAACTAGTTTCCGGTATGGATAATAATGTTGAACCGTTCTTAACCAAGGACAAAAGATATTAATTAATGGAAAGTTGTTTCAGTGGCTTGAATTAATTAATGGGCTAGATAATCTTAAACACGGGAAATAATAACTGTGAACCATATTGACTATAATATGGGTTAAGATGGATAGTGCAATATTAATTATGTAGTGGGATTAATTAATATTTATGGGCTTGAATAATATTGTGGCTCAATATTGAGAATTCAAGATCCATTGGAAGGTCCAATCTTAATTCTCCTAAAGGCCCCCTAAGTAGCCCAACATAAAGTCCAATAACTGAAAAAGGTGTTTAAAAATAAAATAAATTTTGTTGCCTATTTTTCCTTGTTTTTTTCAAAAATTATGGATAAAAGGGGAGAAAGATTTTCTTTGAATTTTGTTATGGAATGAAGATATGTATTCTTGGAATACAAGATTATCTCATTAAATTCAAGAAATCTCCCACTTGGTTATTCATATAGTAAATTTCGAAAATTTTGAAATATAAAGGGCAAGAAAGATTTTCTTGAAAAGATATTATGGTAGATATGTATTTCTTGGAATACAAGTATATCTCATAAATTCAAGAAGATCCAAATCTTGGAATCTTGATCCTTAAATTTTGAAAATTCCATAACAAGATGAGGTGGGATTTTTTGTGGAATATTTTTAATTATGGAGAAAAGAATATATGGGATATATTCAAGATTTCTTGGAGATCAAGAAAAGATTTTCCCACATTGTTTTTTCCCAAAAATTTCGACCACCACCATATCTATAAATAGGGGATGATTCTTTCATTCCCAAGTGCAATTCCATGTGCTGAAAAAATTAGTAAATCCACAAAGGTGGTGCAACAATTTTTTATTTTTCCTTTTGTTAATTGTTCGCGAGCATCCTTCCACCGGATTGTCGAGCAAGGACTAGGGAATACTTGGGAAGGCTTTTTGGTGTGTTTTCATCGACGAGTCCATTGTCATTCCAAGAGGTACGTTCACGTAAACTCGTAGTAATTCCGCATGCGTAGGATTTACGTGAACTGTTTTATATGCATGATTTGTTGTTGAATTATTATTTGAATTAATATAGGATTAATTCATGCTAGTAATAATTGTTAGAATTAAATTTGTATTTAAATATTCATCCCGAATAGATCCGTGTGCAAATAATTCCCCAACAAAACTTTGTGCAATTGATGCTACACTATTGTGACTACAACGATATCCATTACTATCTAGTTAAAATAACAGGCAAATCCCATGTTATTTCGAGGTATATGGGGCATAGTATCTACAGTTTATTTTAGGATCTTTAAGGTTGAGCTAGAAGAGGCTACTTATCGCGAGGTCTACAACATCGGGGACAATAGATGTACCTTTGTCGAATTGAACTCGTTCACTGTGTGCTAAATGCACCACGTGGAGGCGTTTGCAACCGAAAGAAAACACTATACACTTCTCAAACACAACGTACGTGATATTCTTGTTTCTTGGATGAAGTTAATATATCAGAAGAATTGTATGTGTATTATTATTATTATAAACCGTTAATCAGAATTATGTATATGTAAAGTTTATATATCAGAAGAATTGTATGTGTATTATTATTATAAAATCCGTTAATCGGAATTAAATATATGTATAGTATATGTATGCATGCATAGTGTGATATGAGAGAGCTCGTATTAATATATTAGTTTTTTAATATGTTATAATATCCACTAATACTATCTCAGTTCCAAACTCAATTAAATATTATTATAAATGGTAATAAAATATTTTTTCTCTTTTATTTATACCCAAACACCCAATGTCATTATTTTTTTAACATTAAAGTCAATTTTATCTTATTTAGTTTACATAAATGTCTCTACTTTACCATTTCACCCCAACCAAAAAATAATTTATTCCTTTTAATAATAATAAATAATTTTTTTTCTTAAAACCCTTGTAAATGCAATCAAACTATGGGATGGAGAGTGTAATATATAACACATCTTTTTACCGTGTGTTAAAAGGGGTGTGATAATAAAGTATTATTATATTTGTAGTGACATGTTATTGTTACATGTTTTAATAGATACTATAAACCAATTTTTTATTGAATTGATTTTCAATATAATATTATATAATAAAAAAGTTAATAAAGAGTTTTTAAAAAAAAAAACTCAAACACTTATTTACAATTTTTGGATTTCATATAAGCACCCCTTAACTAGTTATTCTAACTTACCCCACAATCGACAATGAAGATAGTTTTTATCTAAAGGTCATATGAAATTCTCTAGAACTAGCTTTTAAGTAATGATTTAAACTTTTTGAAATTCTTCTAGAATTCTCTATATTTACTTTTAGAGAGTTGACAACTAAAAAAAAAATTGACTTTTAGTTAGTATATTTTTTTTTGTAATTATAGCTTCTTTAACTAGCTAAAAGTCTTTAATGTCAAGAAATAATCTTCAATAAGAGAATCATGTCATTAAAAATTATTTTTTATCATTATTTTTTTAACTAAATAAATTATAATGACAAGGTTTTGATCATTAAATGTCAATTCTCTTGCCGTGAATGTGGAGAATATTATATGTGCATTCATGTGATGGAGAGTAGGATACAAGGTTTTGACGATCAAACCGAGTATACGGGTAATTCATACTAATTTTGCTGCCACCGAAGGCGCTCAAGAATTTCTGAACTCTACACGGACACTATCGCCGAAGCAGGACCAATTTTGGCACGTGACTCACACGTGTTAATTTTGGCTGCTTTTTAAAATTTTCAAGGGAAATGACCAATTCTGATAATAAAAGGGCTACAATTAAGAAACTAAAAAAGATAAATAACCAAACTTGAATTCGTAAAAGTTACGGGATCATTTGTAATTTTTTTTCTCGATTAAAATTCATATCTTGATCTCTTTTACAAGATCAAAAGCATTCTATTTGTGAATTATTGTATCGGTACAAGAAAATTACTCGCACGAATGTTTGAGCAACCAAAAAAAAAAACACTCCCAACTTTTGTATTACAAAGAAAATCTAAACACGATTTCCAGTACCGTATATATATACGAGTCGGGTGGAGGCAATTTCGGCCCATTAATTCCTAATACACCTTGATTTTTGTTGTACGTTTGTCCTAATTATCGTGTAATGTGGCGCAATAAACCGTTCCTACATATATAAATGTAGTTTTTAATTCAGTTATTATTAATTTTGCACTCCATATCAAAATCAGATGATATTTAGCATTTTAGCTTATTATGAATAAAGCCTTGTTTGTTTACAGTTTTTTTGGTATTTGAAATCCTATAGGACTATTTAGTTTTCAATAAGTTTATGTGTTCCTAAAATACTCTTTGAAAGTTAAAGATGCTTAGTTTAGACTTTAGATTGAGCTTCTGTTTCTCGAGGGAGATTAGGGAGGATGTCGGGGTGGTGGAGAGTAATAGTAAAAATCACAATTGGGCCAGAGGGGAATTGGTTTAATAAGGGGTTGGTGCGAGTGGTGGGGGACGGGCTTCATACGTCTTTTTGGGAGGATGTGTGGGTTGGGGATGAACCCCTTAGACTAAAGTTTGCAGATTTGTTTGAATTGAGTCTAGAAAAAAAGGGAAGGATAGGGTCTATGGGAGTCTGGCTAGGGGAGTATTGGGTTTGGGATTGGAAATGGAGTCGTAACTTGATTGAGTCTGAACTGCTTATGCTAAGGTCTCTTTTATCTTTAATACACAAATTTTCCCCAAAACCCGGAGTTGTTGTTAAATGGAAGTGGAAGTCATCTACGGGTGGCAGGTACATCACTAAGGAAGCATACGACTCTCTTCTGGCAAGACATGAAGAGGATCAACTACATGATGATTTGGAATTCGGATTCAGAGCCATCTGGAATAAGCTTGCACCACTTAAAGTGGCAGACCATGTGTGGAGGCTTCTATGGAACCGCCTCCCAACAAAAGACAACTTGGTTCGTCGTAAAATTCTACAACAGCAAGATGATATAAGGTGAATCTTTTGTACCACTAAGGAGGAATCTGCTCGCCACGTGTTTTTCGAATGCCCCCTATCTTATTCTTTGTGGATGGAGGTCATGAAATGGTTAAATCTCACTACAACTCTAAATTCAAGTGCCACCTCGAATCTATCCTCCTTTGTCCAAAGCTTTAAAGAAAAACGAGGTAAACTCATTGCTACTTGTATTTGTCTTGGTGTAGTTTGGCTATTATGGAAATGGAGAAACGTTGTTATATTTAGGAATGAAGTTCTGTCTAATATCAAGCTCTTCGAAGAAGTTAAGGCGAGGATTTGGAGTTGGATTCTTGTAAAAGATAAGTCGACAACTAATTTTTTTTTTCGTGATTGGGAATCAAATTCTAGAATGGTTATGGAGAGCACTTTATAAATAATTTTGTATACCTCGGGTATCATGTACCCTCGTTTATAATAAAACCTTTTTTCCTGGTAAAAAAAACTAATCCTAATTTATGTCAACCTATTTCTTCAAAGAAAGATCCTAGATACAATTAGCTTTGAAAAATATATACAGATATTCTGTGGTCTGTACCTATATATTATCTGCAATTTGTAGTGTAAAATTACACCATTTGAAAATATTTCAAATATATGTGCACATATATGTATATACATATTAAAATGTCAAAATATATGCTATAATTAAATAGAGATGTCAACGGGTCGGTCGAGTAATTGAGTACCCGAACCCGGCCCACTCTTTGTTCGGGTCGGGAGGATCGACCCGCGAAACCAAGGGTCAGGGCGAAACGATCCATTCTAAATAAAATTTAAATTAGTTTTAAAATAATACATGTTACAATTTAAAATATTTAATATAAATTTAAAATTTTAATTGAAAAAATTAATAAATGATTATAGTTATAGAAGCATGCTCATAAATTTGTTTTCACATTTTAAAAGTTAAGTTATTGATAATTACATGTCATATATATATTGACTTAGAGCATTCCCAATGCATCTCACCAATATGTCTTCACTTCACCAAATTTGCTTTCAAATTTGTCTACAACAATAAAACCACTTCCAACAATTACACTCAAATTTTAACTCAACACTAATATACTCTTAGAATATTCTTAGTTTAATCAAATTTATAATCTATTTTATCTAATATTTGTATATTAAATTTTTAAAGATTAAACACAATTAAAATATGATACATTTAAAAAAAATTAAAGCACAATGATTCAATAATATAAACTTGGGATTAAGTTTTTTTTAGTCCAATAATTTATCATTGTTTTGAAATTGGTCCCGATTGTTTTGACTTTTTGATTTTTATCAAGTAAGTTTGTGGTAATTTTGAAATTGGTCCAGGTGACCTGCTATTACAGGTCACATGTTTATTCAATATACATGTGGGATTTTGTTTGACTTTTTCTTTTATACATGGCAATATTGATTAAATTTTTATATTAATTGGACATTATTTGTTTTAATAATTTATTAAATTGGTAGAAAAATAATAAATTGTAATTTTTTAAAATTTTTTTAATATATTCTCAAATCATGTTACTGGATATTTTTTATTAAAAATTATATTATTTTAAAAATAATTAAATTCTATTAATTAAAAACTTTTAATCGGCCCAACATAAATTAAATTTTGCTGAAACAATTTAAATATTACATTAAAATATTTGAAATATCTTAAATTAAATGCATTAAAAAAGTTATGACAATTAAGTTTGTAAAATAAAAAATCTTAAGATTTTTTAAAAAAGCACTAATATAAATAAATTAAAATAAAATGTTGAAAAATTTAATTTAAAAAAATATGTAGTATAAACAAAATTTTAAAGGTTTTATTTTAATTTATTTATATTGTAACCTTTTAGAAATCTTACGATTTTTAATTTTTTCGAACTTAATGCATAAGATTTTTAATGAATTTACTTCAAGGTATTTATTTTTAATTTAATTTTAAAAATGATTTAGCGAATTTTAATTTATTTTAGGGTATTAAGAAAAATAATAAAATTACAAAAGAAATTTATAATAATATATTAAATAATTTTTTTTATTTTTTTTCAACTAATTTAATAAAAAATTTAAAAAAAATGCTACATTGACATAAAAATTCAATGAACATTGTCACATGTGAAAAAAGTTCATTGCATTGACTGGATAGGTGACCTGCAATAGCAGGCTACCTGGACCAATTTCAAAATTTTCACAAACTTACAGAACCAAATCAAAATGTCAACACAATCGGGATCAATTTCAAAATGATGACAAATTACTGGATTAAAAAAAATTTAATCCCTATAAACTTTTATTGAAAAAATTTGATAAAAAATATCAATGTTCAATAACACAATAATATATTTTATTCAACCAAAAGAATATTACATAAGGATTAATTTTTTTGTAGTCCCATTACTTGTCATCATTTTGAAATCAGTTTTTGGTCCTGTAAGTGTAATTTTTAAAAAAAAATTGGTCCAAATGACCTACTATCGCAGGTCACCTATTCAGTCAATGCACATGTGGAGTTTTATTTGACCTTTTCTTTTACATGTGGCAATATTATTAGATTTTTATGTTAATATGATATTATATATTTTAATAATTCATTAAATTAGTAGAAAAATAATAAAAATTTGAATTTTTAATTTTTTTTTAATATATTCTCAAATCATGTTATTGGAGTATTTTTTTTTTATAAAAACTTATATTATTTTAAAAAGAATTAAAATTTATAATTCTATTATTAAAATTTTTTAACTACCCCAAGATAAATTAAATTTTGCTAAATTAATTAAAATATTTGAAATGAGTTCTTGAGTTTTGTTGTTTGTGCACGACGTGAGCTTCGTGGATTCTGTTGAAATAAAGTGATCGATAATGTGAATATGATTTGAGAATATATTAAAAAAAAATTAAAAAATTATTTTTTATTGATTTTTCTACTAATTTAATGAATTATTAAAAAAATAATATCACATTAATATAAAAATCTAATACTATTGCCACATGTAAAAGAAAAAGTCAAATAAAACCACACATGTGCATTGACTGAATAGGTGACCTGCAATAGCAAGTCATTTAGACTAATTTCAATTTTTTTACAAATTTACTGGACCAAATTCAAAAATTCAAAACAATCAAAACCAATTTCAAAATAATGACAAGTTACGGGACTACAAAAAATTTAATCCCATTACATAATTTAAAGTAAATAAATACAAAAAACCTGATTTAAAAAAATAAAAACAGAAAAAAGAATCATTGTCAGGTGAACAGTGTATCATCAAATATCACCAAAGCCCAAATTTGCCTTCACTTTTACGATTTTACCCCTCTATGAGTAGAAGGGGCTCAGGAAATTTGTCATTGCCTCATCTTTTGCCTACCCCATTAGGAATTCCCTAAGTAAATAAACAAACTTCAATTAGTAGCTAGAACAAGAGGAGTCGGTGGTTCTTACCTATTTAACTGGAATGGCGAGTCCCATCAACTCAAATTATTTAATACTTAATTATAAAAAATAATATATTTATATTAATTTATTATTTTTCCTTGATTTTGGAGATCGGAAAAATCAATAAAGTCGCATACTTGCATTGGTTATTTTATGATTTTATTTATATACCAGACTTTCTTAACCTAAAAGTAATGATAATTAACTACATTAGTTAGTGACAAACTTGCGATTCATTTCTAACACAAATGATCAACTTGTGAGTACTATTTTTGGTTCCAACTTCCAAGTGAAACCTAATTTTGGCAGAAAAGAAGCATATATTATGTATACGAGAGAGAGAGATTCGTGGAGATATACGTTCTTAGTTCTTACACATAAATAATTAATGGGATATACTACAATTTTATTTATTTAATACTAATTCCTATGTGATTGTCGTATTTTATCCACAGTGGTGCTACAATATCGATATAATTTTATCTTCTTTTTTCTAAAATTACCCTTAATAAATTATTTTAAACTTTAAAATACTAACCATCTTGTAATTAATGAAAAATATAAGAATATAAAAGGATTGTAATAATCTAATTAATGCAAAATTTAGGTTGTGTGGATGGATAAAATAGAACAGACAAGAGTTTAAATTACAAATGGTCTCCTAACTTTGATCTCAAATAAATTCAGTCTCATAACTTTTTTATCGTCGATTTAGTCTCAATATTTTTGGCAATGTCCAATTTACGTCTCAAGTCTTCCGAAAAATTCAAAACTACTTCTTTTCATCGACCGAATTTGGGGCGTGTAAAAAAAAATTAATCTTTTTATACTTGGAATTACAAGTCATAGAATTTAAAAAAAAATCAAAACAAATAAACACTTAAAATCAAAAGTGAATTCCCAATTTGTAAAAAAAAATAAAAAAATAGATTACACGTGGGAGTTGGGACAAGCTTTTCACATTTCCTCAATCTTTTAACTTTAAGAAATCACTTTTTCATTCACCTAATTAAATATAATTTTGGGGAAAATAACTACGTATCAATTTGAAGGCTAGGTCTCAGATGACTTTTCAAGACCGCCAAGAAGACTCATATTTATAGTCATTTAAAAGCGTCAACTTGTTATCTTTGAAAAGTGTGACTTATTTACATAGAAAAAAGTACAATTATTAATATGAGAATATAACAGATCTTCATTTAAAAAAACTGACGTTTTTATTTTTGTATAATTCACACTAAAAATACACCACGAAATAAGGTCGTTTGTCTTAGGGTCAAAAAGAACCTCTCCCATTTGAAACCCTCAACAAGAGAACCTCTCCCATTTGAAACCCTCAAAATATCGCGCGATTTGAAATCCACACAGAAAAGAACATAAATTTAACTTTATCCTTGTAATTGTTTGGTCAGCTGCCCTAGTCCTACTTTAAATATTATCCAACAAACACGATTACAAAGTCAAATTTCTCATCCTAATTATTTACTAAAAAACAAAGTTTCATATTTATGTTTGTAATGATATTTCGTATCATACGTTTATGGCCACCCAGTTTATAAAGTTGATATCTGTGATTGTAGTATACGTACGTTTATTGCCACCCAGTTTATGAGTAGCCAGTTTGATCGTGTGTGCTGTACGTATCCATAAAACACATGCACAAGCGTCAAATAATTAAAAACTATTATTGATACAAAGTGGGCTAAAATAAGATCATATGTAGGTTATTCAAATATCCCAAAAGAGAAATAAAAGTTCTTGTAAAAAGAAAGGAGTATATGCCAAAAGATTAAACTAATTATTGTAAATTTTTTAATCTAATAAGTTAAATATGATTACATAAAGTAAAAATTAATGATTTTATAAAAAATATACTCTCATTAAATAAACTACTGTGTAAAAAGATTAATTTGAATAATAATTAATTAAATATATTTTTTTCTCTTTTGAGGTATTCTGTCTATTGTATGCATTCATCTACAAATTGGAGATATTCTCCTTTTAGTATTTTTATCTTTCTCTTTTACATGCTTATTCCAATAAAAGAAGAAAAAAGGAAAAAAAGAGAAAAAGGAATAAACTAAGTGGCATATGTCCCGATCATATCCTTTATGAGTTTATTAAGACAATAAATCACATTACCAGGCCACGTCTCCCAATTAAAATTCTCCTCACTCCTAGATAAAATTACTCATTTTCAATATTTTTAGTACTTTTAAATTCCAATAATTTTGATCGGTGAACGGAAAAAATAATTAAAATTTATATCATTGGCTATTTTTTATGTTCAATGATTTAGTCATTTTATCCATTGAAAATTATTTATTCGCTAGACCTAAAGATCTAAAAAGTATAATCAAAGATTTTGTATCTAAAATTAAAGAAAATTTTATGATATAACTAATATTTCTAAAATGTTTTAGATAAAAACTCAAATGATATGATACATATAAGACAAAAATGTTTAAGATAAATTAATAGATTATTATTCATAAGCAGACAACTAAGTGTACGTATAAAATGTTCATTTAGTTAGAATTTGTTAATTCGAAATTGCATTACACTGTCTCACACTAGAATTTATATTGAGTAGTTCGATTGTCCAATTTATAAGATTCTACCGCTCAACTTATATAAAACTCCAACATAAATTAACATTATTTGAAGGACATTGCGACAACCAAATTATGTACTTTCAACAATATTATTGGATGTTTTCGTTGTATCATGCATGATAATTAATTAGTTCATATGAAAATCTATACTAGAAGATATTAAGGATAGAAATATTCAAGAGAATTAACTATATCTAATGTGAATTGGTAAGTAGGGTTGTTGAAAAGGGACTATGGTTAAAAAAAAAAAACGTATAATTTGAGCAATGATCACAACAATGCGGAGTGTCAAACATCAAATTAATTTTATATTTGAAAAAAATAATAGTTTAGAGATCGATAAATTGACACTTGGTGCATTTATATTTCTTTAATTTGGCATTAATTTATGTTGTAAGATTCAACCTCCCCATTTTTGTCGAATGTCAAAGTAGATGAAATCAGATGAGTGCAATTGCGTGATGAGGTTATAGATGTAGCCAAACAGTAGAGAACAAAAAAATTAAGGGGGTTACGTTATTATTTGTAATTAGAATAATTTGACTATCACTTTCATCCATCTAACTCGATCGACAGGTAAGAGAGGAAAAAAATATATAAATCCCCATTAGCTCATCATTCGGATTTTACTGATTTCATCTTTCGCAAGATATTTTAATTATGAATATTATAAGACATGAGTACGGATAGTAAATACTCTCTCTAATTCTTTTTAAATGTTATTTTAGGCATTTTGAATTGTTTGTAAATTTTGTTTTGACATTTTTTTATCTTTATTATTTCATTATATATATATATGATTATTTTAAATTTCTGCTTTTTCACAAATGTGTTTTGTGAAAAAAAAAATTAGCCAATAGTAATTAACTAATTATTATTAAAAATATTTAATTATTAATTAAAATTAATTTTAACATAAAAAATATCTTTAATTTATCTAAAAAAAATTGAAATAATATTTAAAAAGAATAGGAGGGAGTATATAGCTAGGTCTAGGTTACAATTAACTATTCAAATATAAAAAATAAAGGGAACTACTCTCTCCGTCCCAAAGTTATTTACTTTTTTGTTTATGTCATGAATTTTAGTGTGGGAGTTATTTATTAGTATTTAAAGTGATAAAGTGATTTTTAGTTGAGGATATTTTAGTCCTTTCTACTTTGTTATTAAAGTAGATGACTTTTTGTGGGTAAAAGTAATGACATGAGATGTAATTTTGAGATGTTAGGAGAAAATAGTTGAAAAATGTATAATTACTTTATTGCCTTTTATGAAAAGGGGTAAACAAGTTTGCGACGGTCGATGGATCTTTTGAAAAAAATAGATAAATAACTTTGAGACGGAGGGAGTAGTACGTAACATAGTTCTAAATTAGATACTTAATTTGTTTATACTTGCTAGTATATTACACGATTATGAGATGGATTGAAACTGAATAGTTTTCTCATGTGCATCATGTATATATATCGTGTAGTTTTTAAAAAATTTTAATTAAAAAATTATTTTATTACGAAATAAAATGTCCATGTATAAAATATACCCGAAACAGAGAAGAACATATACAAAATCCTAACAATCTAACTCTTTTCTTGGCTCTAACAACCAACCTTGAAAAAAGAAACTTTATAAGCCTATAGAATATACATAAAACCAACACCACAAATGACATTAATTAGTAAGAAATGTTATTTTTTTATCCAAAAAAAATAAAAAAATTAAGGAGGCATTTGGTTCACGGGACTGAATTGATTAGGTGTGATAGGATTGAGTGGGATTTGATTGATTGGACTGAATTTGTTGAATCAAGATATGCATTTGAATTGTATGATTATATTGAAGGATTAGATGGGATACCTATTGAAATGTCATAAATACTCTTGAATTGAATTGAAACAACCACATTTCAATCTTGTGAATCTATTCAAAATATAGAAGGACAATTCATAATATTGCATTGAGGATATGTTCTATCTCACCCTTCACATGGGATTTGCATATCCTCCATGGAGGGATTTAATACATTTTCTACCCGGGCTTGAAGAATATAATGGACCCTCGTCCCACAAACCAAACGATAAATTAGTTGGATTAAAATCTTAATCCTTCCATATCCCGATCAATCGTATACGATGAAGTCAGCTTATCATCTAGTCATGCGAGTTATCAATGATAACTGGGACTATGTTGATACCCCGTGGAAGCAACTTTGAAAATTCGCAGTGCCTCAAAAATCAAGAATTTTTATTTGAGGTTGTGTAAAGTTAGGACGATGGTATCGGCCACGCTCTGCCGATTTGTGAAGGAATGAATGAGACCATATGACATCTTTTTGTAGATTGTCTATTTGCTATGGAGTGGCCAGGATTTTCGTCTAAGAGGGCCCAATTAAGAGTAAATTTTGTATGCATCAAGTGCATCGTGCATTTCATAATGTATTTTAGAATCATGCAACTTGTTGCATTGAAATATGCAACTTGTTCATACTGAACCGTGGAACTATTAATATGGAAAACAAGTTACACGTTTCAGTGTAGACAAATTGTACATTTTAGTGCAATAAGTTGCATGGTTCTAAAATATACTATGGAGTGCACTATACAACTGGTGTTCATGAGAACCATTCCCCAATTAATAGTAATAGAAAGCAATGATTTAAAAACCGGTTTGAACCGGCCGGTAAACCGGTCAGAAAACCCATGTAAAACCGCTTTTAGGGTTGAACCGGATTGAACAGGTCAAAAACCGATTCAACCGGTCAAAAACCGGTTCAACCAGCCAACCTGGAAAAACCGGTTTTTTTTTTTTTAATAAATTAAAATTTCACATTTTCAGTTCACTATTTCACTTTTAGAATTGATTGGTCTCATTCAAGTTTCAACACTCTTTTTTTTTCCATTTTTCCATTTAAGCCGCCCAAATTCATTAGCGCATACTTGCATTGAACCCGGCCATTTTTTGCATTCCCATAGAGAATTTTACTGTATTTGTTTCTAAAAAACATTGCAACCCTATTTCTCTAAAAGGTATTGTTCACTTTCATTAATTTTAAATCAAAATGGTTGGTGAATTTGATATTAACTTGGTGTTTGATTTATTATGGTGATTTGGTCATTTGGTGTTTGATACTTTGATTTATTTTGATAATATGGTTGGTGAATTTTGGGAATATATAACAAGATATTGTTGTTTCAATTTGTTGTTTGAATTTGGGGAATATATAACAATTGGTTGGGGAATATTTGTTGTTCACATTCACTGTTAGTTAAGGTTCAATTTGGGGAATATTTAACAAGATATTGTTGTTTGATACTTTAATTTACAGATTTAGTAAAATCATCAAGGGATTAATGAATTTCTTATCATATTTGTGTATGACTATGACTCTATTTTGTTATCTATCATTATGACTATGATCCTCTTATGTTTTTTTAATATGAATATTAGAAGATTTTATTTAAGTGTTAGAATTTTTTTTTATATGTTACATAGGATATATTTAAAAAAAATATAGGCAAAGATTATATCACCGGTTGAACCGCCGGTCCGACCGGTTGAACCACCAACCGGTGGCTAGTCCGGTTCGATCACCGGTTCGGTTATGAAAACACTGATAGAATGTAAGAAAATAAAAGTTTAAAACAAAAACATAAACTAATGCATATATTTATATAATCAAAATGTTAAACTTAATTATATACACATTTGAAAACAAAATGTTAATACATTTAATACCATACCTCTTAGACTCTTCTTATTTTGGAAGCGTTGCATGATAGCTTTGTTACTAACTTTAAAAAAAAATATATGTATACAACTAAACAATCGTTCAAAATTTTATCAACAATTCGGTTAAGTGGTGAAATTTTGATGAATTTGATTGCTGAAATGCTATTTCCACTGTAGTTTTAGCATTGAGTAGGATTAACGGTAATTTAACAAGCGAACAATCTAATTAGAATACAATATGAATTTTTGTAGCAACCAATTTTTGAGCAAGACCTGTTATTCTAACAATTGTAGAGAAATTTTCATCCAAATACACATCAATAATAAATTTTCTAGTTGATTGTCAAGTTCAAGTTGAACAACTCAGATTTGCTCAAGCATATATATGTGATTAAATATTTTTTATTGTATATATAATGTGAAATTAATAAAAAATCCTTAAAAAATTTTCAAAATCTCAGGGGGGGCTAGTGCCCCCCCTTGTATCCTTCCTCGTTCCGTCCCTGACTAGGGGTTGTTGGAAAGCCGGCACCTTGTGGAAGAAGATCGATTTATTGTGTTACGAAGTGGAGGATCATGTAGAACTCTTTCTCAAGCTTCTACGTGTACTTGAACCGAGTGAGATGGAACGGATGATGGCAACGGTGTGGGCCATATGGTGTGCAAGGAATGTGAAGGTATGGAACAACGACTTGGTTGTTGCTAGCAGCACGGTTCATACGATGACGAGCTATATGGGCGAGTGGAAGCACGCTCGGCTTCGCCCGAGCACTAAGAGAAGGGTGGAGAGTTGCAAAAAAAATGGCATACACCACGGCGAGATTTTCTAAAAATTAATGTGGATGCTAGTTTCTTTGCAGAAACAATGGAAACCAGATTAGGCATGATTGTACATGATGACGTTGGCTATTTTCTGATGTGCCGCACTATGGTGATATCTGGAACTCATGCCGATTGATGATGGTGAAGCATGGGGGGTTGAAGAGGCAATCCGTTGGGTTTGTAATTTGGGATTTGACAGGGTGCAAGTAGAATGGATTCTAAGAGGGTGGCGGATGCGTTCAAGTCAAAGGATATTAGTGAAACTTCCTTGGGAGATTTTGTTTCTTCCGGGAAGAAGATGATAGAAGACCGGCCACATATTTCTGTGAAGTAGATTTGTCGAAATGCCAACAATTTGGCACATGTTCTTGCTAGGACTGCTCGAAATTTTAATAGTCCTCAGTGTTGGGTAGAGCCTCCGGTTTGTGTGGATGGCCTACTCGATAGATGCTACTCTTGCATCTAAGTTTTCTTTCCTAAAAAAAAAAAAAGAAACTCTAGAAAATGTTATAAAAATATTTATTTTTAGAGTTGTTAATCATTTTTTTTTAAATCTGCAAACAGATACTAAATCAAAGTTAAACAAACTAGTTCACAAAAAACTCATCTCCACATCCCCCTATGTATTTTTTAAGTATGATTTGTTTTAGGCAAACAAAAATAGGTTTATTTTTTGGTGGGTGAAACAATATTATATGAAGATCCACTACCATATGGCAAAGTCAAGAACTCTAATTTGAAATTATGATAAAAAAAATATTTGTGACATAGTCTTTGTCTAATCTTAATGGATTTCATTCCGTCACAACAAATTATAGAAGTCTTCCTTCCTTAAAAAAATTGAGTGGAACAAATTGCCACGACCATAATCGCAAATTCACCATTCACAACAAGATTGGAATCAACAAATAAATAAATATGCTGAAATGAGTACACGATTAAATACACATTTCGCAAAAATCTGAGGATTATCAATTACTATGATTTTACAATAGTTGAACACTATTCATTCTCTTGACCAAATTAATAATATTGTATTTAAATTAGTACTAGTATTTAATCGGATGAACAACTTGGAATGGAATCTAGCACTAGCTAGGTGCACTACAATCAATTTTACATCTCGAGCTCAGCCAACTATTAAGAACATAGTTGATGTGTTATTTATATATATTCTATGACTAGATTTAATATACAATTTAATACATTAAAGCGACTAACTTTTTTATATTAAAACATACAATTTCTTCAATAAAAATAAAATTAAACGTTTCAAAAATACACTTAAATTGCACGGTGCAAAGGAGACCTACTCATACTCTATCCGTTTCATGTTACTTGATATTATGGAGCAAATATATTCTCTAATTATATAAATTTAAAAAAAATAGGATAAAGTATGTTCAATCTTGTAATATTATCCACATATAATATTAACAGAGATTTAAAATGTTAAGTATATCATAACACTCACTTTCCAAATAATTATTAAAAATGAAATAAAAATAGTTTGGTTAATTATTTTATAACACACCTCGATTTGTTAAAATCTTCTAAATCACCAAGTAAAATGAGACGGAATGAGTATATAATTATACTTTATACATTATACGAGGAAGAAATCTTCTTACATATGAAGGATAAAATTATTAAAGTTAGGTTTGGTTGTGGAGCCAAAGTAAGTGTCAATATTTATTATTAGTAGATCTCAGCTTCTGCCCGTGTGAGGGGGATTATTGAAAACAACTTATCACCAAATTCATCAAAGTCGCATGTCAACAAAAAATAACCCTGTACGTCCTAATTTTGATTCCTAATATAATATTTTATTTGAGCAAAAATGTATGTACACTAGTTGTATAGTGTAAGTGGTGTAATTTCAATTTTATTTAAATTTATATATTTTATTGATAATAATTGTTTTTATTGAATAATGTTTGCATCAATTTTAAGTATAAATTGATGTACAAGAGATTTGTTCTAGTAAAATTATGTGAACATGATGCATTGTATAGATGTAATTGCAATCAGATACATTTTTTTTTAAGTGTACTTGCAACTAAATATATTTTGATTGTATATATGTGGATAAAATTGTACTTTTAGTGCAATTGTACCCACATATGTGCAACCAAAATGTACCTGATTGTAAATTAAAAAAAAAAAAGTACTTGTGTATTTTTTTGCCCCACTGTATATCACTGATCACATTAGTAATTTGAATTTTTGAATTTACAAAATCATGACACGTATTGGATTGACCCGCACTGAACTGACCAAGCAAAACACAAAAAAATAGAACGCATAAATGAAAATTAGTACATGGATAAATGATGCATGTAATACTTTACGTAAAACCAATTTAATACTTTTAAGTTGTACAAAAAAATAGTAAGGTAACTTACCTTAAGAAAGAAAATAATATTCATGGTGCACCATGCATGTTTGTATATTTACTCAGGACAAAAATTTGTATAGATCTAATACATACTATGAATCTTATTTTTAATTCATGAACATTTAAATTTAATGTGTTTAAATGAATAAAATAATCCAAGTTCATAATATAAATCTGGTTCATAGGAGATTAACTCTTTTCTCAAAGTAGACAGCATTGTAAATTGTGTCATGAAACATTTTCCTTTATTCAAATGAGACAAATTTGCATGAGATAGTCTCATGCATAAACGGACGTACATTGCCCAATTTCAATTTTCATTGCGAAATACCATATATACCCCTCAAAAATTTTAAAATTTCATAAATACTTTTAACATTATAAAAAAATAGAGAATCACTTAAGAAATTTGCCAACATATCTACGGAATTTTCAACGAAAATAATTTCGTTCTTAAACAGTGAGGATTGTTTGGGACTTGTCTACAAATTTTCCTAATCATATATACTTTTTTCAATCCTCTATGTAATTCACAGTTAAATTTATTTGTAAGCAATTCTAAATTATAAATGTAATTGCCTATAAAATTATTTGTGTAGGTAATTTGTTTGCCTACAGAAAATATGTAGATAATTTGCTCATAGGTAATTTGTTAATTTGTCTTTAAGAATCCGTAAGTAATTTGTAGAGAATATATTTGTCTACTAAAATGTTAAAAATCCGTAGGTAATGCTCACTATTTAAAGACGAAATTATTTTGTTGAAAAATTCTATAGCCATGTTAAACAAATTCGTAGTCTTTTTTTTTGTAGTGTAAAAATTAGATAAAAGTGATGAAATAATGAATGATAATTTAACAAACCAACGCCGTCAGTTGAAATTCAAAGTATTAATTAATTATTATTTTTTAATATTTTTTTTTCGATTCTTTTTTGCCCTGCCTGGACTAGGTTTTTGGGTTCGCCACTGGTCTCACGGTGAGACGGAAGCATATTTTAGACATTGATACATTAATATTTTGAGAGGAGTGATTGTTAATTTGTGCTAGATTGTACCCCGTCTCATGCATGATACCGTCTCATACGAATATTTTTCTTTTCAAATTTATTCTCGTTTATGTTTAATCAAATTTGTATTCGTCATGAATTAATAATTCCAGGAGTGGGCCTCATGCGTATCCGGGTGCACCGTGCACTCATAATACATTTTAAAAGCATGCAACTATACAAAACATAAACGTGCAACTATTTCAAACAGAAGCATGCAATTATGTTTTCATATTAACAATTGCACTTTTCTATGTAAATAAGTTGCACTTTTTAGCATAAAAAGTTACACGCTTCTAAAATACATTTATGAAAGTAAGACGGTCTTGTTTCAAACAATCACAAAGATTTCTTAAAGCCTAATTCCAGATGGCCCAGATAGACGAAGTACAAATGGGCCCTAGCAGGCTTCTTAATAATTACTGGGCCTGTACAGCCCAATGGGCCTTTTACGAAAATATCAGCATCTTCTCAAAGAAATTCGTTCGATAGTCAAGAAAAGCACGCTCGTTGTTCATCCTTGCTTTTCCGCTGTTCTTTGCTACTATCTCATAACATTCATACTTCACTTTTCCATTACTTGCACTTAATTTTACTGGATAACAAAAACATCAAATGGATTTGATTTTCCCGCTACAATCTCAGTATGTATCCTCAAAAACCAAAAATGGTAGCTCCCCCAGCCTCACAAATGCTCCTTCGCTGCGAGGTTCCATTCAGACTTGTCGTCTTTCGCGCGTAAAGCCTAAAAAAAATAGGGTTCGCTCCGAATTCGATGGGAAAGTGAATGGTGCCCTTTCCGCTGACTTTGACCCCCGTTTTCTCGACAGGGTTAGCAACCTTTTATCACTTTTCTGCGTTTTTTTTATGATTTTGGAGAATGGGGGTTGGTGGTTCAACTGTATTATTTAATGGGCTATGGAATTGTGGAACAGAGTTCTATTGAAATTTATTTGTTTGTGGCCCTTTCTTTATTTTGTGGAGTTAAGTTGAACATTGGGTTAATTGATTAGAAAATCCAATTTTGCATGGAATTGATGTTGGAGTGACTCTAACTTGTTTCCTACTACAGCAAAAAGCTCTTGAAGCTGCCATGAACGACATAAATAGCTCATTTGGGAAAGGAAGCGTCACGAGGCTTGGAAGTGCTGGTGGAGCTTTGGTGTATGTGTTTTCCATTAATGCAACTATTTCCATTATGGAATCATTCCCCAAAAGAACAATAAGAATATCGAAATGCTTGCTAGAGAATTTATGCTCATTTCCCTAGAAAAAAGGGTGACTACTAGTTGAGGATACAAGAACATATTCTACATTTCCCTAATTTTAAGTTTTATTGTATATCTTCATTGTCTTTATACATATATCTTTTTTCATATCTCTGTTTGTTCATGTAGCGAAACCTTTCCAAGTGGCTGCTTGACCTTGGACTTTGCTTTAGGTGGTGGCCTTCCTAAAGGAAGAATTGTAGAGGTTTTATTTCTATTTCCATACATTTCCAAGTATATGTTACTATTTACTTTGGGAGCTTCAGTAAGATGTATCTATTATTCAAAAAGAACTGGTGTTCCACCTAATGCAGCATGTTTGGTTCAAACCATTTCAAATCTTTTGCCAAATTATGAAACTTCAGGGATAAGGTCAATTGTGTATTCAATTGATATAGACACGCAGTTGGAAAAATCGTTTTTCTTTGACAATCTATGGGCTGGTATGCATATAGAACCTGAGTTTTTGTGGTTTTTCTTATCAGATATATGGGCCAGAAAGTAGTGGGAAGACCACTCTAGCACTCCATGCAATTGCAGAAGTGCAGGTTTAGTATGTGCTCACTTTTACCTCTATCAGTTATTTAATCACTGCTAATATCTTATGTAAACCAGTTTCACAGTGCAATTGGTTTGCATTTTCTGTGTATTTTTTAACAGTATTAGTTGTTCCATTAAAACGTATTAGTTTGTCAGTATTATTGTACTGATTCTATCCACATTCCATTTGAAGAACAACTGACATTTTTTAAATATTTATTGAACAGAGACTTGGTGGAAATGCAATGCTTGTTGATGCTGAGCACGCTTTTGATCCTTCATACTCAAAATCTCTGGGGGTTGATGTGGAAAACTTGATCGTATGCCAGCCGGATAATGGAGAGATGGCTCTAGAGAGTAATTTTCTTACATTCCAAGAAATGAACTAGAGAGTTTTATGATTGATTGATCTTTTATAAGTTACATTTGTTTGACATAATCTGCATTTCTGAGTTAATTTGTTTATATATCAGTTGCTGATCGTATCTGTAGATCTGGAGCTGTCGATCTCATTTGCATTGATTCAGTCTCAGCACTAACTCCACGGGCTGAAATTGAAGTACTATACATAACTTATGTTACACTGTTTTTGAAGCTGATGGATTTCATTTTCTTAAATAGCATAAATATGTCTTGGTGTGTATTTTCTCCATAGGGTGAAATTGGGATGCAACAAATGGGTTTGCAAGCACGTCTTATGAGCCAAGCTTTGCGTAAAATGTCGGGGAATGCTTCCAAAGCTGGATGTACACTTATATTTTTGAATCAAATAAGACACAAGGTACTTTGGATTGATATTTTTTAATAGCTTACTACCTCATTTAGAGGCAAATGGCTCATCCTGTTTTATGGAAAATTGAATTGTATGATTAAAAATAATTGTCTTTTCATTCATTTTTTCTATTCATAGTTACTTACACTAATTGTGTTTTTAGATAGGAGTATATTATGGAAATCCTGAAGTCACAAGTGGTGGGATTGCTTTAAAGTTCTTTTCTTCTGTCCGACTTGAGATACGACCTACCGGAAAGATAAAATCGGTAAGCTCTAAATCTGCTCAAGTTAACAAATTTCTGTGTGTTCTATATGGTCATGGTGTTTACTTACTTTGCAATAATCATAAATGGTGTGCTTTGTTAAAGGTTAAAGGTGATGAAGATATTGGTATTAAAGTACGTGTAAGAGTTCAGAAGAGTAAGGTAAGTGACACAAGAATACGTTTTTGCTGTACTATGTATATTGTCTTGGTTAAAGATTACTACTATTTTTGGGAATATTTATCTTAGTTCAAGCTAATTAGTTCTATTACAGGTTTCCAGGCCATACAAACAAGCTGAGTTCGAAATCATATTTGGAGAAGGAGTCAGCACACTGGTTCGTGTATTTGTGCATATTACTTCTTGTTTTTCTATTGCTATTTTCTTACTCCCATGTTTCTTATAATTACTTGAACTTCCATTTTAGGGTTGTGTATTAGACTGTGCTGAAATGGTTGATGTTGTCTTGAAGAAGGGTTCGTGGTATAGCTATGGAGATCACAGGTGTTTTTATTCTCTTTTTTTGGGTTGAAATGATTGGATACTTCTAACATGCAATGCTCTATATTTGTATATATTTTCCCAAATAGAAGTGTATCTAGTTCAATCTTTTAGCTGGTTCCATAAACAGTATATCTGATTATCTTATAACTGACCCAGTCTTTGAAAGCTTGTTTGCCTTTAAATTTAGCTCAAACCATACTTGGTATTCAAATGCAGGTTAGGACAAGGAAGAGAAAGAGCATTGCAGTACCTAAAAGAGAATCCTCTTCTGACTGAAGAAATAGAGAAGGTACTACTACACTCACTGTCCTCTACATGTTTCTTGAAAATGAATATACAATTTGATTTTTTCTTTTTTGCAGAAAGTTCGAGCTGCCCTGACAGGACAAGTAGATTCTTTTATGAAATCGTCACCCACACAACTGGATGAGGAAGAACTATTCCAAGAAATGCAATGAGAGGATCGGAAACGTACTCACTGCAATTGTAGAATTGAAAAGGGCAGATTCTATTAGATCTCCCCAATCCCCAAAACAGACAGATTTGTTGAGTTGGTTTCTGTTTTCATGCTTTAAGATGTAGTCCTGTCCAAATATGTCTACTCCTTGGTGATCAGTGAAGGGGAACAAAGAAAGAGCATCGTTCGGGTTTTGGTACAGAAAAAAATGTTTATGCATCTCAAATGGCTTTCATGTCTCATCTTGTATCTTACATGGGTTGTGGCTATATTTTGGCAAAATTATTTTTGGCCCCTTGCATTTTATTTTATTTTACTTTTTGGTTCCTTGCTATTTAACAACAATTCAAGTATCACCTTTTAGCACATGATGTATCATCATTTAAAAAATATTTGGTTCTATGTGTTATTTTTCTTAAATCTACTAATTAAGGACACTTCATATGCTAAAAGGTACTCCCTCCGTCTCCATAGTTAATGGTAAAGTAGTTAAAAAGTACAAATTCATTATAAGTAATACTCTTTCAATACTAACTTATTTACCATATGTCCTTCTCTCATACATCAACATTTTATCACTTTATCACCTTTGATAAATATTATTCTACTATTTAATAAAGTTGATTTCCCCTTTTTACCCCCAACATTTTATCATTTTATTACTATTTCACTAAATCCTTATGAACAGTAAAAAAACCACTAACTATGGGACGGAGGGAGTAATACTTTATAATGCTAAAAGGTAATAGTTTAAAGAAGATAATCTTCGTGAATCTAAGTTCATAAAAATATTTTTCTTATATATTTTTTTTTATCTTTGAAGTCCCGTGTATGATACTCCGTGTTGTTTAAAGAAGGCACAATAGAGTAGGTGATGCGGGGAGATATTCCTAGTCAACGCAGGTTCGATCCTCGTGGGGGACAAATTCTATTGAAATATTAAGAAGGTTTGTCAAGATATTGAGATTGAATCGTGAATCTTTTCCATAAGTGTATGCTACTCGAGCATATCCCTCGATTACATTCCACTCGTTTGGGGGGTTAATAGTACGGCTGGGAGAGTTTCTCCTATCTCGCTCACCAAAAAGAAAAATTCATCTACAACTGAGCACCCCCCATAAGTATCATTCAAATTCATTTCCATATATATATATATATATATATATATCCTCAAGCTTGAAACAAATTATTATTTGGGATAACAGATCAAGAACAGTGAACTGAGCACTTTCCGTTGATATGCATTTTTTTTTTTTTTTGTTTCAAATGAATAGATCTCTAAACATGGAGTACATTTGCATACATGAGGAAGGAAATAGACACAGATTTTCTTTTATAGGAGCTTTGAGTCACAGATGAATTGGTAAATTTGCATCTGTCTCACATTTTCTTGTAAATCGTCGCTACTAAGAAAAACAGAGATAGTTGTAGATTGGATGTGGCAAAAATAAAAGGTAAATGTTATCAAGAGTAGAATAAATGTGGTTTAAATTAGATACGATGATTTATGTAATATTGAAGGAAACATGGTTTTACATAGGTTGTTGATTATAGGAGTAGTTATTACTGGGCCAAAGCACTGGTGTTGTAAACAAGAAGAGCTCCTCCAGCTAGGATACCCAGAAGGGTGACTGCCCATATCGCTAATCCTGTGGTTCCTGCACCATATATATATATATATATATATATATATATATATAATCATTATTAATTTCAATCATTTTGTTAATTCAACAACTTGTATACTAGAAATATCTCTCTATTTGTTACCTCCAACATAAACATCACCAGTTGGAGACCATTCATTCTCGTTGTAGATAGGACTGCATCACCATTCATCGATTTATTAATTAACTATACTAGTATTACTATTATAGTATATATAGAATGAGAAATAATTAGTTGAATATGGCATGGGTCACTCACCTGTATCCGTCCACGTTAGCACCGTATTTGTCCACGTATTGGTAAACGTCCTTTCCCTGATCCACCAACACTATAATTATATTGATTGTCTAACCAACTAATACTGTTCAGTTAAACTAACTAATACTGATCAATAAAAACAAGTAATACTATTTAAATACACGAATTTGGCTTTAAAATGGACTAGTAATTAATTAGCCACAAGAGAAAAGAAATTTATGATAATTGACGAACCTTGGGTTTCCTGCCAGAGGCATCGACGCCATCCCTCAAGTTCATGCTCCCATTAACTCCTATAATTATTTATTAATCTCCATCATAATTAATTATTTAACAATAAAAAAACAATTTGCACATGAGAGTAATACAAACTAACTAACCATAAGGCTTGTCGGTCTTGATCTTCTTGACACCGCTGGCCACCACTCTGAAAGTGGTGGTTCTGGGGAGCGACGGCAATCTCTCTCACGGCGGCGCTTTTCTCCACGGCGAATGTCGCCGGCTTTAAGCTCACCGAACTCATCACTGTGCTAGCCATCTCTCTGATTAATAAATTAATTTCTTTGTGTGAACAGTGAATACTGAATACAATAGGTGGGGACTTTGAGTTGATAATAATATTATCAAGGCCATATTTGCTAATCCCATCTCGCCACGTGGCGATGCTGCTGTGGTTTCCTTTTGGATTTGATTCTTCAAACCTTATCACAATTCCCAATTCTTTTTTATTCATCCCCACAATATCAACGATTGCCTGCAAATATTGTACTAATTCCGATTATATAGAAATATTTTTCAACTGTATTTTTTAAATTCATTTACGTTAAAATTTATATTGTATTAACCTAAAGGTAAATAGGTCAACATCTTATGTTTCCACAATTTTCTAATGCGTCACTAAATTATGAAAAGGATGGAGTGTATGTGAATGATATATATAATTTCTACGATCGATTAATATCCTGAATTAATTCTCTTATTAAAAATTTATTTTGAGTAATACTTAATTTTGACCCATCAATTCTCAATTTAGTCTTTTTTTTTATAACCAATTTACATATATTAATATTGTTCAATATAAAAATTGATACTAGTACTTTTTATATTTATGAACTAATATTATATATTTATACAAATTAATACTACTACGTACTCATTCTGTTTTTCTTATAATTCTGATGACCAATTTGGATTAGTCAAGATTGCACCAACTTGAAGATATAATTAGTGCGCAAAAATTTATATGTGTACATCATGAGCGATCAAAATATTAACATAAACTCAAATTGTAATCGATTATTCACAGTAATTAATTGATCATCTGCGGAAGAAAAAAATGCTACTTGTTTCCTTTATTCAAGATAGAGTAATATTCAATTTATTTCCCAACCACTAATTCAAACAATTGTTCAAACTTAATGGTAGTAACAATAATAAAAGAAAAATGTATTGTTACATGACCTCAAATTTTGTGTGAGAGACACATAGTGTTGGGCTTGCCCAATATAGTTGGGCCCAAACACCTAATAAATGAAGGAGGCCCATTTAAAAGAAAACAAAAGAAAAGCCCATTAGTTAATTAGGGCATTTTGAGTTTGCTGCTAAGTGAGGGAGCAGACGCGAGAAACCAGAGAAAAAAAAAAGAGAAAGGGAGAGAAAGAAAAAGAGAAAGGAGAAGAAGGGTTTGCATTTTGAGTACTTGTTTCTTCACCATTTTGTCTCAAATTTGGAGGGGGAGTTCGTGGCGGCGTCTTTCTTCATTTTGATTAGAGTGGATTTTATTTATTAAATCCAAAAAGTCTGAGGAAAATTGATATATCTATTCTCTTTTGTATTATTTAGTTTCTTTCTCATCCCATATCTCGTTGTTTGTCTTAGGAATTGTATTAGCGAGGATAGTGTGATCTTATTGGTATTGATTTCTATTTGTAATAGAGGAAAACTAATTTAATTCTCATTTGATATAGTGGAGTATTTTACGGATTTGGGTCGTGGTTTCTTGCTCTTGTGAAGGGTTTTCGCGTAAAATTCTTAGTGTTATTGCGTATTTATTTGCGGTTAATTTCGTATTTTGGTCAAAGTCTATTGAGTTTTGTGGAAGTAATTATTCTTTTTGTGATTCATTTGTCTTAGAAGCGATTATTTCTGAATATTAGCCCTTCCACAACTTGATTGGTATCGGAGCTAGGTTAAACCAGGCTCGGACCATGGAGGCATTGGTAGTAGCTCTATGATTAAGTTGATTGCGAGAAAATTGTTACATATGGTTCAGTGATGGAGGATTTCTTTCTTCGCAAATTTGTATGATCCTGTTGAAGGAAAAGATCTTCTCGAAAGTATGGAAGGCGGGGAATGGGAGAAGCTTAGTAGGAAGGCGATTAGTACAATCAAAAGCGATTGGGTAGATATCGGTGTTTTTCACCATGTGGTAAGGAGACAGATCCGTGTGATCTATGGAAAAAGTTGCAAGAATTGTATGAAAGGAAGAATGCACAGAACAAAGCCTTTGTTATCAGAAAGTTGGTGAACTTGAAGTACAAAGATGGGAGTTCTGTAGCAGAGCACTTGAATGTTTTTCAAGACTTGGTAAATCAGCTTTCTACCATGAATATTGCATTCGATGATGAGGAGTAAAAACGTTATTCTTGTTGAGCTCTCTGCACCGATGGTGGGAGACTATGGTGGTGACGCCAAGAATGTCTGTTTTCCGAATGGAAAGTTGACATTGAACATGATCAAATAAAGTATATTTAATGAAGAGACTAGAAGAAAGGAATCTGGGTCTAGTTCTTCGCAAGCACTTGTCACATAGAATAGAGGTAGAAGCAAGAGTAGAGGACCCAAAGGTCGAGGTAAAGCAAAAGACGACAGGTTTAAGTCTAAGGAAAAATTCAAGTGTTACCATTGTGGTGGATCTAACCACATGAAGAGAAATTGCAGAGTTTGGAAGAAAGAAAAAAAGGAAGAGAATCGTAAAAAGTCGGAGGATAAAAACACAAAAAAATTATTGTGACTCGCTCCGATGATAATCAAACCGTAGTTTGTGTTAGTGATGAGTGTCTCCATGTGGAGAATCCCGATGTTGAGTGGATAGTTGATTCGGGTGCTTCTCATCATTGTGTTCCGAAGAGAGAGTTTTTTACAAACTACAAAGCTGGAGATTATAGTCACTTGTTCATGGGGAACAAGAGTGTTGCACCGGTGATTGGCATTGGTGATATGGTTGTTGAGATCGACTTAGGATTCCTTAATATTTGAAAGATGTGAGACATATTCCACAAATTCGCCCACAATTTGATTGTCATTAATGTCCTTGATAGAGAGGATCTGAGCAAAAAATTCACAAATGGTAATTGGAAGCTTGTGAAAGGTTCCTTGTTGGTCGGGCAAAAAAAAGCTTTGTTGTACATTGTACTGGGACGAAGCTCAAAATGGCTCGAGACCGATTATTTGCGGTAGAGGATGATTCTTTTTACCAAATTTGTGGGCACAACAGCTTAAGGCACATGAAGTGAGAAAACATTGCACATCCTATCCAAAGAGTCTCTCATTCCTACTGCTCAAAGTAAGTCACTCCACCCTTGTGATTATTGTTTATTAGGTAAACAAAATAGAATTTCGTTTCGTTCTCATTCTAAACGAAAAAGATGATGTATTCGAGCTAATACATTCTCGATGTTTGTGGTCCCTCGAGGTGGAGTCATTAGGTGGAAACAAATATTTCCTCACTTTCATTGATGATGCTTCAAGAAATACTTGGGTGTCTTCTTGAAGAATAAAAAGTGAAATTTTAAATTTCGATTGGTTCCACACTATGGTTGAGAGACAGATAGGAAAGTTGCTGAAATGTCTACGATCGGACAATGGTGGCGAGTACACTTCTACAGAGTTCAAGGCGTATTGTGCTCAGCATGGGATTAGACATGAAAGAACTATTCCAGGTACTCCTCAACATAATGGTGTGGCAGAGAGAATGAACAGAACCATTATGAAGAAGGTGAGATGTATGTTGAGGATGGCCAAGCTACCCAAGTCATTCTGGGGTGAAGCTGTGTTGACTGCTTGTTACTTGATTAATCGATCTCCAATGGGTTCTATGGACTCGATATTAAGAAAAGAGTATGAAGTTGGAAAAATGCCTCTTATTCCCACTTGAATGTGTTCGGATGCAAAGCTTTTATGCACATACCGAAGGAGCAAAGAAGCAAGTTGGATAGTAAATCCACACCTTGCATATTTGTTGGATATGGAGATGAAGAGTACGGATACAGATTATGGGATCCAGAGAAGAAGATGATTGTGAGGAGTAGAGATGTCATCTTCCATGAAAATGAGACAATGGAAGATTTGAACAAGGGGGAGACCTCCACTCGATGCCCTCTTGGTGTTGTTGATCTAACACCACATGAGATTCCTACCACCGATGCTGAAATTGGTGGAGAAGAAGTTGAAAATGAAAATGAAGTTGGGATGGAAAATGATGATCCAACTACATTTGACCCGAGATCCGATTGTCCAAGAACCGAGGAGATGTTGAGTAGGAGATTCAACACGCACTGAAAAAAATGCAAATGAGAACATGGTGGAAGACCAACGAGAAATCGTGAGGCAATATATTGTATCCGAGTTCGATTGGGCATTGATTACGGATGATGGGGGGAGCCGAGAGAACTTTGAGGAGGTACATTCCCTCAAAGACAAAGATCGATGGCTTGAAGCGATGCAAAAGAAGAGATGAATTCTTACACAAAAATCATACATTTGATTTGGTGGAGTTGCGAAAAGTGGTAAGAGAGTTCGAAGAACAAGTGGGTATTCAAGCTAAAGAAAGATGGTGACAAAGTTGTCGAGACCACAAGCGGTTGTGTCGTCGAGGGTTCCTTCGGAAGAAAGTAGTTGACTTTGATGAGATATTTTCACCGGTGGTGAAGATGAGTTCTATCCGCATTGTGTTGGGATTAGCAGCTAGCTTGAACCTGGAAATCGAACAGCTCGATGTTCGAACTGCATTCTTGCATGGAGAGTTAGTTGAGAACATATACATGAACCAACCACAAGGTTTTGAAGTTAAGGGAAAGGAACACTTGGTTTGCAAATTGAGGAAAATCTTGTATGGCTTGAAGCAAGCTTCACGACAGTGGTACATGAAGTTTGACTCTTTTATGGCTAGCAAAAGTTATAAAAGAACGGAGGCAGATCATTGTGTTTACATCAAACACTTCCCTGATGGTAACTTCATTATCTTGCTGCTTTATGTTGATGATATGCTGATTGTGGGAAAAGATATTGTGTCGATTAGCAAGTTGAAGGAGGAGCTGCCCAAATCCTTTGACATGAAGGATTTAGGCTCAGCAAAGCAGATTTTGGGCATGGAGATATTTCGTGATAGAAAAGCCAGAAATTTGTGGTTATCTCAAGAAAAGTACATTGAGAAAGTACTTGAGAGGTTCAACATGAAACATGCTAAGACCGTGTCCACGCCACTTGCTAACCACTTCAAGTTGAGCAAGAAATCTTGTCCCACTACTCGAGAGCAGAGAGAAGAGATGACAACAATTCCTTATTCCTTTGCAGTTGGTTCTTTGATGTATGCCATGGTGTGTACACGACCAGATATTGCTCAAGTTGTTAGCTTGGTGAGCAGATTTCTTTCCAATCCAGGAAAAGATCATTGGGAGGCCGTAAAGTGGATATTCAAGTATTTGAGAGGAACTTCAAAATCATGCTTGAGTTTTGGAAGTTCGAAACCGACTCTTACGAGATACACAGATTCAGATACGGCAGGTGATCTCGATGGGAGGAAATCCACTTCAGGCTACTTGTTTACATTTGCAGGGGGAGTTGTCTCATGGCAATCAAAGTTACAGAAACGTGTTGTCTTATCCACCACTGAGGCAGAGTATATTGCAGCGAACGAAGCTGGAAAAGAGATGATGTGGATGAAGAGATTTCTCCAGGAATTGAGTTTGAAGCAAGGAGAGTACATGATTTTTTGTGATAGTCAAAGTGTTATTGACTTGAGCAAAAATTTCATGTATCATGCTCGAACGAAACATATTGATGTGAGGTACCATTGGATTAGAATGGTATTGGAGAAACAGCTCATGAAGCTTGAAAAAATTCACACCGACAAAAATCATGCGGATATGATGACTAAGGTGGTCACTCGAGAGAAGCATGAGTTGTGTGCCGAATTGGCCGGCATGAGCTCGAGATAGTTGTGACGTTTGTGGCCATCTATATCGAGAGGGGGAGATTGTTGGGCTTGCCCAATATAGTTGGGCCCAAACACCTAATAAATGAAGGAAGCCCATTTAAAAGAAAACAAAAGAAAAGCCCATTAGTTAATTAGGGCATTTTGAGTTTGCTGCTAAGTGAGGGAGCAGACGCGAGAAACCAGAGAAAAAAAAGAGAGAGAAAGGGAGAGAAAGAAAAAGAGAAAGAGAAAGGAGAAGGGTTTGCATTTTTGGGTCTTTCGTTTTTCACCATTTAAATCTCAAATTTGGAGGGAGTTCGTGGCGGCGTGCTTTCTTCATTTTGATTGGAGTGGATTTTTTCACTATTCATCTCCAAGAAGTCTGAGGGGAAATTGATATATCTATTCTCTTTGTACTATTTAGTTTGCTCTCATCTCATATCTCATTGTTTGTGCCAAGAATTGTATTCTTGAGGATAGTGTGATGCTATTGGTATTGATTCCTCTATTTGTAATAGAGATGAAAACTGTGTAATTCCCATTTGATATAGTGGAATATTTCTTGGACTGAGTCCCGTGGTTTTTACCCTCTTGTAAAGGGGTTTTCCACGTAAAAATTCTTGGTGTTATTGCGTATTTATTTCTGCAGTTAATTTACATATTTTGGTCCGAAGTATATTGAGCTTTTGTGGAAGTAATTGTTGCTTTTGTGCATTCCGTTGTGCCGAGCAATTGACTCTGATTATTGGCATCTTCCACAACACATAGAAGGTATAAATTAGTAAAATATGATAAATATGCTGCATAAATTAATAAAAATCAGGTTTTTTTTAATGTAATTACAATTTGTACTCGATGGATTAGGGAGAGCCTTTTAAAATTAATAAATTTAATAACCTACTATTTTAATCAATACCGTTTTTAAATAATAATTTACAACTGTTCAAACAATATTAATAAAATCAAGTTTTTTTTTGTAATTAAATAATTAATAATTTACTATATCATTATTACTTTTTCAAACAAAATTAATTACATACATATTTTTTTAATAGATCAAAATGAATTTAAATTTGACTTTTGACCCAAAAATAAATTGGAGATATGGTTTGACTTTTGGCCCCAAGTTACATAGTGGAAAAATAATAAAAAGAGATGAAGTAAAATTTCGTCGGAACCCGCTTTTCTTGGGAGAGAAGCTCACGCCGCTTGGATTCCTCTTTGTCAGAATACCATATTTCACTCTTATTCCACATCTTCTTAAATTGACACCTGTCTCATGATTTACTTATTTAAAATTTTAAAATTTATACCCTAAATTAAGAATCTTAAACCCTAAATCATGAATCATTCGGGCCGTGTGAACCATGAACCACTTGGGCCGGGTTAAGTCCAGGTCGAGTAACAGAAAAAATGGAAAAAAGAAAAATTGAAAAAGAAAATTTATATATATTTTTTAAAATTTTAAATAATTAAAATATGATGTGGAACATGAGTGGAATAGGGTATTGTGGAATAGAGGAATCCATGCGCACGCCTTCACCTACAACTACTAAAGTTCTTTGTAATAATCAAGGGTGCAGAAGTCGGAAATCGGTAGTCGGACGGATATGGACCGCCTAGCGCCTAGGCCGTCTAGGCGGAGACTAGTCGGTTCGGTTTTCTTTTATTTTTTATCATCTAAATGAGTTTTATTTACTACTTATCGATATATTATAACAAAATTACACTTCAAAATTAATTAACAAATTCATTATACAACCGCCTAAATCTAGATAACAATTGAAACACCTTTTCTTATATATATTATCCATTATAAACTAATAATTAATAAAACTCATAATCACTGCATATATGTGAATCTTATTCGGATCGAATTGATCCAAATACACTATAAAACCCGTTTACATGCATAAAGCATACTCAAAATATATGGGTATACAGACATATAAGTTGATGATCCTTAATTTTAACAATATGAGATCCGTACGTATCTCACAAAATTTTGTCCATAACAAAAATGCTAGGCACAATAGGGTCAACTTAATTAAGATATCCTGGATCCTGGTAATAATTTAATCACACTAGCCCCATCCCATTTGATTTAAATAAAAGTCTGTTGATCGATCTATTGGATGATTAGATTTAGTAGTTGTTAAAACAGACCACTATTCTTTTTTGAAATACATGGATTATGATGGTCCCGATTTTAGAAAACCCATTTTGCGCGTGCGGAAGCAAACATTTTAAAAGCGATGCATATAAAAACAGGGGAGAGGGCAGAGTGATTACAGATTTTTCACTTTTAAGCTCATGTGTGTTGTTTTGCTTATAATCGAATGCATATGACAATATAAGAACATAAAGCAGTAAATAACACAACAATTTTATAGTGGTTCGGACAACTCGTCCTACATCCACTCTTCCCTTCATGGGGCACCGACTTAACCGACTGGACTTAGTTTAACGTGTTAGTCCAACACCCAACAGATGTTTACCGAGTTCACACTCAAACGGGACTTATCACCCTCACGGGATTGCCTACCCTCCCTTTCGGGATTGCTAGATGTTTACCGAGTTCACACTCACCTACAAACTTAACCGACTCTTGAGTTTGGGTATAAGATTGTTTGGTTTCCAACTAGGTTGAGATTTTCCCTTACATTTGTTTAGCCTCAATGCTAAGGATGGGAAAATCTTTCTAAGCTTAGGATATAGCATTTGTGCTTAGATCTAGGGTAGAACACTTTTGAATATATGTGTGTATTTCTTGCTCTGTGTTCTATGGTGGGAATGCTTGATGATTTGGCTTGATGGATGTTTCACGCATTTTTCCACACCTGATAATGAAGGAAGAATGTTGCGAGACCAGAGGGAAATTTGAAAAGTAAAAAGATGGGTACGAAAAGAGAAATAAAATCAGGGTTTCGTTCGTCAGTAGGAAACCTGATTGAGAAATCTGAGGCTCAGGATCCACCTGAGCCAAAGAAGCTGAACGAAGAAACTGAGGCTTAGGATCAACCTGAGCCAATTTATCTGAACGAGCAAACTGAGGCTCAGGATCCACCTGAGCCAATTTATCTGAACGAGCAAACTGAGGCTCAGGATCCACCTGAGCCAAATTATCTGAGCGAGAATACTGAGGCTCAGATTCTATCTGAGCCAAATCTTCTGAACGGCTTATCTGAATGAATTAAGGTTTGGGCTTCACGTAATTGGGCCCAAACAGTTAGAATAATCTAGAATAGCAGATATATATTTTAGATTATGTTTTTAATTACCAAAAGAATATCCACTGTTGTGTGGACCCCAGAATGTTAGTTACAAATATGACACTGGCCGATGAATGGGAATATCAGAAATTTGCAGTACTCTCTCTCTTCTAACTACCTCTCCCTATCTAATTCTCTCTCTCTCCCTAATTCTTCATATCTTCAAATCTTCATATCTTGTTCTTCAAGCAATTTACATTCCTGCAATATTATTCCATAAAATCCCAAAAAATATATTACGATCATCCAGAAAATATCAAAAACGTAACATTTGGTAATCAGAGCCAAGTTTTGATCATGGCCGAGGAACACGCCCAAGGATCTCGCAAGAATCACACAAAAATTTGGAATTATTAATCAAACGGAAGCCATGAAGCGGGAAGCGAGAAGGGAAGCTCACAGACAATATGCATGGTTTAACAACCAAGATGGATGAGAAATTTGAGCTTTTGACTAACACTTTGGCAACTTATCGATTCAATTGTTGAATATGGAAAAAGGCAAGGGTCACAATGAAGGGCCTTCTATTTTAGGGAGTCCTAACTTTAGATCTGGTGGTGGAGGGCCTAACTACGGAACTGCTGGTGGGGGATCATCCTATCAGTATCAAGGAATCTCAAGGAGGTTAACTGATGGTACTCAATTTCACAACCCAAGACCTAAGATTGAATTCCCTAGGTTTGATGGCTCTAAACCTAGGTTATGGGTCTTGAGATCCAATGGGTATTTTAAGCTTATGCCCAAAGATGATGGTGATCAACAAAAATCACTTTGGCTACTATCCATTTTGAGGGTAAAGCAAAGACTATGGGTTCGGAATTTTAATCAAAGAAATGTGGAATTAACTTGGGCACAATTTTTGGTTATTCTCTCAACAAGATTTGAAGAGATTAAAGACTCTACTGTTGATTTTCGAGTTTAACAAACTCAAACAACTGGTAGCTATGAAGATTATGTTGATAAGTATGAGGATTCGAAAAGTTTTATCTGCCGTAATTCTTGGGGATGTATTCTCGTAAACCTACTTTGTGGCAAGTTTCATTGGAGGACTTAATGAGGAGCTACAAGCCACAAGAGCCATGTTTGAACCTACCACACTTCAACATGCTATTAAATTCAAGGGGAAGCAAGATCAAAGCTCTTTCTTCAGACTAACTAAAAAAACTTAAGCCCTATTCGGGGTTTCTAATCCTAACCCTAACCTTAACCCTAACTCTAACTTCTAATTTTACGCATTGGAAGAAGGGTGATGCTACTCTGGGGGCCCTTCCAAAGAAAGGGAAACCACCTTTTAAAATCTTATCTCCTCTGAGAGATGGCGGTAGGAGAGAGAAGGGACTATGTTACAATGTGATGAACCTTTTGTGCATGGGCACAAATGCAAACAAAGGATTTCATACATGATTACGGCGGGAAGAAGAGGAAGATACTCAAACCTTCTCTTTCTCCTACCAATGAAGGGGAGGAACAGTACATTTTATGGGGTGACATCATAGAAGAGGTCCGGATGACACTAAATGCTCTAAGTGGTGAAGATGGAGTTACTACCATGAGGGCTATTTGGAGAGTTTGAACACCACAAACTCCACATTCTTATAGACTCGCAAAGACCGAGTTTTATACAAAAAAGCTATCGCTAAAAGGCTCAAATGCCCTCGAGTGATGTTAAACCCATCTTGGTGAAGGTTCTTAATGGGCAAAGGTTGGTCATTTCACAACAAGTGAATCCTTTCACTTGAACATGCAGGACATCGGTTCACCTACCCACCGAGGTTGTTGGAGAATGAGGGTTGATGATCGATTCTAGGAGGAGATTGGTTAAAATTTTGCACACCCATTGAGCTTGACTATGAAAAGATGACTTTTCAAATCAACTTGCTTGGGAAGAGGGTGAAACTACAAGCACTTACTTCATCAGCTGAATGTAAGTTGATTTCTGATGTGGGATTATACCAGATGATCCACACAGAGGCCTTTATGGAAATTAATGAGATGTATTTAATTACATCAGCACCTCCTACCCATTAATCGAAGATGATCCTGAGTTACATAAGCTACTACTAACTTATAAAGATATATTTGAGGAACCAGTAGAATTACCCCCAGGGGGGGGGGTGGAACACCAGATTATACTAAAACCAGGGAGCATCCCTAAACAAACAAAGCAGTATCCATATAGAACTTCTCACAGCCATAAGGAGGAGGAGATTGAGAAGATTGTAAAGGATTTTCTTGACTCTGAGGAGTAATTCAACACAAGAAGAGCCCTTTTTGCTTCAATTCGTGATTTTGGTGAAGAAAAAAGATGGCACCTGGAGGCTATGTGTGGATTACATGTACCTTAATGAACTCACAATCAAGCACAACTACCCTATTCCTATCATTGATGAGTTACTGGATGAGCTAAGGGGTGCTAAGATCTTTTCAAAGATAGATTTGAGGTTAGGGTACTTCCAAATCCTAATTAAGAAGGAGCATAGGCAGTTGACTGCTTTCAGGACCCACAATGGTCATTATGAATTCCTAGTGATGCCATTTGGGTTGTGCAATGCACCTGCTACATTTCAATCATTGATGAATCGGTGTTCGGGGGATCACTTGAGGAAATTTGTGTTGGTTTTTTATGATATCCTCATTTACAGCAATGAGGAAACACAACATTTAGTTCACTTGGAAGCAGTTTTACAACTTTTGAGGGCCAATAAGTTGTTTGCTAAGAGGAGCAAATGTAGTTTTGGCCAGACTAGTGTGGAGTATTTGGGCCACATAATTTCTAAAGATGGAGTTGCCACTGATCCAAGGAAAGATTGAGTGTATGGTTCAATGGCCAAAACCACAAACCATTAAACAACTCAGGGGTTTTTTGGGATTAACAGGTATTACAGAAATTTGTGAAGGGATGTGGTTTCATTAGCAAACCACTCACTTCCTTACTCAAGAAGGGAGTTTCAAATGGAACCCTGAAAGGACACTGGCTTTTCGGAAGTTGAAGGAAGCCATGGTGAGTGTTCGGTGCTAGCATTTACTGATTTCACAAAGAGATTTGTGGTGGAAACCGATGCTAGTGGGAAGGAATTAAATTGTTTCTCATGCAAAGAAGGTAAGTCCATTGCTTACATGAGTAAGTCTTTGTGTCAAGGAACCAAGCACTCTTGGCCTATGAGAGGAGTTTTTGGCAAGATTAATGGCCATTGAGAAGTGGAAACACTACTTGCAAGGGCAAAATTCACTATAAAGATTGACCAACAATCTTTGAAAACACGGACGACTGAAGGTGGTAACCCCACTACAACAAAAGATGGATTACTAAGTTCTTTGGGCCTTGACTATGAGATTACGTATAAAAAGGGGAGTGAGAACGGTCGGTGATGCATTATCCGGGAAGGAGAACGGTTGTTTCGCTATTTCTACAATGGTCCCAACTTGGTTGGATCAGTCCTCGCTAAGTTACTAATCGATGATGGTTACATTAAGGACATCATCAAAGCCAAAGGTCTTGATCCCAATACTTATCCCTTAATTTAGTTCACTAATGGCATTACGAGATATAAAGAAAAATTTTGGTTGTGGGTAGCGATAGTGGATTAAGAGATTTAATCCTTTTCGAAATGCACTCCACACCCTATGGAGGGCATTGGGGGGTTACTGAGGAACTTATCGGAGGCTTAAAAGGATGTTTTTGGCCTAATATGAAAAATGATGTGTTATTGTGGGTCAAGAAGTGTGAAGTATGTGCTTTAAATAAGTCAAGCTCGGGTTTATACCCCGGTCTCCTACAACCCTTACCCATACCGACATCAAGCATGGTCACATATCTCTATGGATTTCATAGAGGGGCTTCCTAATTCTTGGGGAAAAGAATGTGATATGGGTAATAGTGGGATGATTTACTAAATACTCACATTTCATAGCCCTATCACATCCATATACCGCTACATCTTTTAGCTAAGGTGTTTTTGGATGTTATCTATAAGTTGCACGGGTTACCACTAGTATAGTGAGTGATAGGGACAAAATATTTACTAGTTGTTTTTGGAAGGAACTATTTAAGTTGGTAGGAACTCATCTCGCACCTAAGCTCATCTTATCACCCCCAAATCGATGGATGATGAAAGGGTGAATCAATGTTTGGAACAAGACTTGAGGTGTTTAGTAAGTGACAACCCTAAGCAAATGGTTGAAGTGGCTACCCATGGCGGAATCTTTGGTACAACACAAATTATCATTCAAGCTTTGAAAATGACACCACTTTGAGGCTCTCTACGGATATACTCCTCTGAGGAATCACTTATGGGTCATATCTGGATTCAACAAATGAGGAGGTCACAGATCTGCTTGCTCACGACAAAGACACATCATCTGACAAGTCAAGGCTAATTTAGTCAAAAACCACGAATCGCATGAAGGTACAAGGCATAAGCATAGGCAAGAGAGGGTTTTCGAGGTAGGTGACCAAGTTTTTTCTCAAACTTCAACCCTTTCGCAGAATTCCATTCAATCTAGAAAGAATTTGAAGTTATCATCAAAACTCTTCGGTCCCTATACAATCAATCCGCAAAGGGTAGGGAGTGTGGCTTACAAATTAGATCTACCAATTGGGTCAAAGATTCACCCTGTCTTCCATGTTTCGATTACTCAAGAAACACATGGGGGTTAAGTATGTACCTTCACAAAGTCTTCCGGATGTTGATAGCAATGGCCTTTTCGCGATCCAACCTTACTATGTCACAGAGCGACTTAGACACCGGAAAGCGGAAAGAAGAAAGATCGTGTTCGTGGTGTCTATTGGGTTACCGAAGATTGGAAAATCGATTCATGGGAAGATACCTTGATTTGTTTCGGGCGGAAATTTTCCTACATTCCATCCTTGGGGACAAGGATCTTTCGTTGGAGGGTGTATTGTTATGAGACCGGAGGGAAATTTGAAAAGTAAAAAGATGGGTAATAAAAAAGAGAAATAAAATCGGGGTTTCGATTCGTCAAGAGGAAACCCGATTGAGAATCTGAGGCTCTCGGATCCACCGAGCCAAAGAAGTTCTAACGAAGAACCGAGGCTCGGGATCCACCGAGCCAATTTATCTGAACGAAAGAACCGAGGCCTCGGGATCCACCCGAGCCAATTTATCTGAACGAAAGAAACCGAGGCTCGGGATCCACCGAGCCAAATTATCTCCGAGAATCATCGAGGCTCGATTCTATCCGAGCCAAATCTTCCGAGCGGCTTATCTCGAATGAATTAAGGTTTGGGCTTCACGTAATTGGGCCCAAACGGTTAGAATAATCTAGAATAGAGATATATATTTTAGATTATGTTTTTAATTACCAAAAGATTATCCACTGTTGTGTGGACCCCAGAATGTTAGTTACAAATATGGCACTGGCCGATGAATGGGAATATCAAAAATTTGCAGTACTCTCTCTCTTCTAACTACCTCTCCCTATCTAATTCTCTCTCTCTCCCTAATTCTTCATATCTTCAAATCTTCATATCTTGTTCTTGAAGCAATTTACATTCCTGCAATATTATTCCATAAAATCCCAAAAAATATATTACGATCATCCAGAAAATATCAAAAACGTAACAAAGAACTTGTATTTATAGTGTGGATTTGAATGTTACCGTTGGAAGGAGTCACATTCAAATCCATACTATTTACGTAGCTTTTTGCGACTTTTCCATTTGGTTGTCTTCCTCTCATTGGTCCACGTCCAATTTGAATCTTGGTATATTCTTGAGATTATGCGATCCTCGAACTTCAAACCGAGACTTCCTTGGACTCGGGATTCTTGATTCAACGGACTTCTCTTGATCGGACCTTGTCGATCGGGGTATCTTGACACTTTCGAAGTGGCCGAGTTCGATTCTTCTTGTCTTCGACAATCGACCCTCAGTCGCTTTTTCAAAGCTAAGCGATCATCAGCGATGTTACGATTCTCGGTGAATATGACTTGGTGACTTCTCTTCGATGACTTCTCTTCGATCTAATATCAGATTTCGGTTTCGACGATGTCGATTTCTTCTCGCTTTGATCGATCGGCTCACATGATCGGTCGATATAATATCAGTCACATATCGGTTTATTTGCGCCAGTTAGTTCGCCAGTTAGCATATTAGGTTAGCATATCGGGTTAACACATCGGTCTCAATCACGTCGATCTTGACCATCCGCTCATCTTCATATCTCGATCTCGATCACGCGTCGATCTCGTCGGTCTCATCCGCTTCTTCTTCCCGACCGCAACCTTCTTCCGATCTTACGGTGGGTTTTCTTTCGATCGACATGCCGCTCTTCCGATCACCATATCGGCTTGATTATTTTTCCGGTCATCCGATCAGTATGTTACAGTTATCGATCCGGTCTTCGATCAGTCATCCGGTCATCGATCTTTCGATCACTGGCTTAGCGTATCTTCTCTTACGATTTTGCATGGCTCATCGGTTAACTCCGGAACTCATCTAACTCATCGATCTAGATCGGTCTCAAATGCGCAACCTCGTCGATCTCGATCATCTACGCCCCGATTTAAGTGAGTTCCTCAACTTGTTCTCGTTCCCCTCAACTTGTTATTTGTAGATTAGCTTCAAAAACACAAGTTGATAATGTTTTGGCATAATTCATCAAAACTAAAATATCCCAACAATTTCCCCCTTTTTGATAATGACGCCAAAACATTAGAAATATATGCATTTTTAAAGAAACGGGTTTTCTTTTAAAAAGATCAGTTCAGGTGGTTACTTTGAAATAGTGAACTTTAGAACTCCTGCTCTGATACCAATTGATGGTATCAGATCAGAGACAGGTTTTAAAAATAGATCTGCTCAGACGATCACTTTGAAGATAGTGATATGTTGACTACCCGCTCTGATACCAATTGATGGTCCCGATTTTAGAAAACCCATTTTGCGCGTGCGGAAGCAAACATTTTAAAAGCGATGCATATAAAAACAGGGGAGAGGGCATAGTGATTACAGATTTTTCACTTTTAAGCTCATGTGTGTTGTTTTGCTTATAATCGAATGCATATGACAATATAAGAACATAAAGCAGTAAACAACACAACAATTTTATAGTGGTTCGGACAACTCGTCCTACATCCACTCTTCCCTTCATGGGGCACCGACTTAACCGACTGGACTTAGTTTAACGTGTTAGTCCAACACCCAACAGATGTTTACCGAGTTCACACTCAAACGGGACTTATCATCCTCACGGGATTGCCTACCCTCCCTTTCGGGATTGCTAGATGTTTACCGAGTTCACACTCACCTACAAACTTAACCGACTCTTGAGTTTGGGTATAAGATTGTTTGGTTTCCAACTAGGTTGAGATTTTCCCTTACATTTGTTTAGCCTCAATGCTAAGGATGAGAAAATCTCTCTAAGCTTAGGATATAGCATTTGTGCTTAGATCTAGGGTAGAACACTTTTGAATATATGTGTGTATTTCTTGCTCTGTGTTCTATGGTGGGAATGCTTGATGATTTGGCTTGATGGATGTTTCACGCATTTTTCCACACCTGATAATGAAGGAAGAACTTGTATTTATAGTGTGGATTTGAATGTTACCGTTGGAAGGAGTCACATTCAAATCCATACTATTCTGTAGCTTTTTGCAGCTTTTCCAGGTTGGTTGTCTTCCTCTCATTGGTCCACGTCAATTTGAATCCTACTGGCTATATTCTTGAGTTATGCGATCCTCGGCTTAACTGCTTGGGAGACTTCCTTGGACTCGGGATTCTTGATTCGGCGGACTTCTCTTGATCGGACCTTGTCGTCATTATATCTTGACTTTTCGGTGGTGAGTTGATTCTTCTTGTCTTGAACAATCGACCCTCAGTCACTAGCACTTTCGAGCTAAGCGATCGCCGGCGTTACGATTCTCGGTGAATATGACTTCGGATGACTTCTCTTACGATGACTTCTCTTCGTCGATATCGCGATTTACGGTTTTCGATATCGATTTCTTCTCACTTTGATCGATCGACTCACATGATCGGATCGATTATAGCTATCAGTCACATATCGGTTTATCTGCATCCAGTTAGTTCATCGGTTAGCATATTAGGTTAGCATATCGAGGTTAACACCCCCGGTCTCAATCCGTCTTATCTTGACCATCATTCATCTTCATATCGATCTCGATCCGCGTCGATCTCGTCGATCTCATCCGCTTCTTCTTCGATCGCAACCTTCTCTTCTTACGGTCGGTTTCTTTCGATCAACTTTGTCCGCTCTTCCGATCACCATATCGGCTTGATTTGTTCTCCGGGTCATCCGATCAGCTCGTTTCGGTTATCTAATCTGGTCTTCGATCCGGTCATCCGGTCATCCGATCTTCGATCTAAGTGGCTTAGCGATCTTCTCTTCTGATTTTGTACAGCTCATCAGTTAACATTCGGAACTCATCTGATCTAGATCAGTCTCGTGCTCAGAACCTCGTCGATCTCGATCATCTACGCCCCGATTTCGTGAGTTCCCCCTCAACTTGTTCTCTCGTTCCCCCTCAACTTGTTATCTGTAGATTAGCTTCAAAAACACAAGTTGATAATGTTTTGACATAATTCATCAAAACTAAAATATACCAACAGATTACAATTTGGAAAATATATAAACTTCAATCTCACACAAACTGAGAGTAGTGGTTGCATGTCGCTAATCTTGACTGGAATAAAAGTTTCCACAAACTGACGTATATAATCTCTTAAAAAATGTAAACATGGAAAATGAGGTTTATAACATTTGAAAAGCTTGGCTGACCATAAATACCGATATTTGTGTGTAGTTAAATTTCGAAAAAACTTTAATCGGATTCACAAATGCTAGGTGTAAGCATGATCATTTTTATGTATCCAACAAAAAATTGGAAAAATAATTAATTACTATATAGTTTATGTCTTTTTTTTCTTCTTCAAAAGTTTGACCTAACTTTGTTTGTCAGTAATAACACGAATGTATTTTAAATTTAAATTAGTCTCATTTGATTTTATAATATATTATTCAATTTTATTTACAAGTAATTTTTTTTTAAGATGATCAATTACAATAGTTCCCAAAAATAATCAATTACAATAGTTTCTGGCACATGACAATATCATTTCATCTCGATGTAGATCGAAACCGTAATCACCATAAGAGATGGACTTCCGAAATTGCAATTCGGAACTGCAACCCTATAAGAGGGAATAAATATTATGTTGAGGGAAATTAATTAAATGAATTGATTCCCGACACTCTCTACAAGTTTGAACTTTTAGATAAAACATAATTCTTTCATGGTATCAGAGCTTAGGCTCGCCCAGATCCTGGGTTTGATTCCCGTGAAAATCACTCCACCCATTTAAATTATCCACTCGTTGGGCCTCCTCCCCAAAGGGCAGAGGCAATGATTCGGCCCACAAGTGAGGGAGGGTGTTGAGGAAAATTATATAAATATTTTTTTTCGAGACACTCTCTACAAGTTCGGACTTTTAGATGAGACAAAATTCTTTCATATTCCCTCTCCGCGTGTCGAATTCAAAACCTTGGGGTATCAAGTAGTGAAACTCTAACCACTTGAAGTATCCATACTTGACTATTTACAAGTAACTTAACTTAAGGTTAATGGGGTAATGGATTAAGCGTGATATTTAATTTTAAAAAATGTACTTTTAATTTTATTTACATGTCTATACCTATGATGTATACTTTAATAGAGTGTTTTTTGTTGTTGATGTGTTCATAATATGATTAAATTTGGGATGTGCTATGTAGAGGATATGTACAATACATGTGCCATGATATGATTGAGTTGATACATGGAGTATTTTTTAAAAATTATAATATATAATTAAACTATTATATTTTGATGAATGCATGTGTTCTTTTATTTGTGTATTAATGTAATGGTAATTCATGTGTCAATTGTATATATTGTGTTGATATCAAAGGGGCAGAAATCAGAATTTGAAAGTTAGAAGTCAAACATTTTTTGGCCGTCTAGGCACTACCTAACCTCGTCTGGTTTAAAAAAAAAAAAAAAAAAATCCCTCAAGCCCATCTCCATTGATACGTAAAAATCCCTCAGGCTCATCTCCACTGAGTCCATATCCAATCACAGAGTCACGCAAATTTGAAATTTAGAGAAGAGAAGACTCCAAACCCTAAACTTCCACCTCTGCTGCCGCGCCTATCGCCGTCGCACCGGCCCCAGCGTCGGTCGGGCCTGCCCGCCGAGCCATCTCCCTCGCCCAACCGTCCGCTCGCTGCCGCCCAAGCCACCGATAGAAGGTTTGTAGGTGAGATATTTTTTAATTTAAAAAAAAAAATTAAAACTGAATAAAAATAAAAAATTGGGAAAAATGCCTAAGCGACAATACCGATTTGGCCGCCTAGGCCGCGCCGAACGCTTCCACCGATTTTTATGCCCGATTTCAGTAAAATCTCGGCGGCTGGCCGCCGCCTAGCCCGATTTCTGCCGCACTGGTTGATATCAAAATGTAAAGTCTTACATATATATATAATCAAATTAAATTAAAATAATTTGATTTTTGATTTTTTTTTATCGGTTAAATTAGTGTGTTTTGAACTAAAGATTCATCTATACACTTTGTAAAGTATATGAAATTAATTAAACAAAAATATAATAAAGTTCTTTTTTCTTTTCTTTGGTAAGACAAATAACTTGTATTCATGACCATTTGAGCATAGATAGTTGTGCTCTACCCACTTAAATTATCTCACTTTATCTTTTTAAAGTTCTTTCTGAGACTACCTTGATTAAAAATTTGTACTTCAATCAATAAAATAAAATCATTATGTATCTACTTTTTATTTGTAACTACTCCCTCCGTTTCAGATCAGTTTTCACACTGATTTGAGATCGCAAACTAAGGAAAATACACTTTATGCAAAAAGTAATGGCATATGGGTAACTAAGTGTATTTTTTTTAGGGTGAGAGTTGTGTAAAAGGTGTTCATTTTGGAGTGTGAAAATTGATATGAGACAAATAAAAAAGAAATGTGTGAAAATTGATGTGGGACGGAGGGAGTATAACTCAACAAATTATTATAAAATCATTGATTATATAATATAAATTTTGAATTATAGAAAATAAAACTTATTTTGAAATTTTATACTTGAATATCTTAAATAAGTAGTATTTATTTATTTTTAAAATTTATTAAAATTTATATACTATAAATATTAATTTTTACAAATATCCTGAGTAATACACAAGGAGCCATAGCATATTATACTCCCTCATTCTCATTCATTAAGTTTCATTTTGTAACAAACTCACTTGTAAACAGTTTCTTTCATTCAATTCAAAGTTATAATGTTGATTCCAATTCTCTACATGGTATCAGTTAACGTTTTGATAGATTAATTCATCAAATTCATTGCAGATACGCTAGGTTTTGTAGTTTTTTCATCGAATTCAATTTGGGGATTCAATTGATCTTGATTTTTCCGCTGCTTTTCCGATCGATTTGATCGTTTTCCTTGAGTTTTCACTCAAATCTTGCTTAATTTTGTGTCTATCATGATTTCGTGTCTATCACGATATGTTCTTCGATTTTCATCGAATTTCATCGATTTTTTGATTTCTTGCGATTTCTTGTTCGATTTTTCATGGCGTATAACGGTGATTCGCTCAATCCCGTGGAGAATCCTCTCTCTCCGTTGGCCTTACATCCACAAGACAATCCAGCTGTTGCTATTGTTTTGGAACCGCTCGACGGTACCAATTTTGTTTCCTGGAGCCACGCGGTAAAGCGTGCCCTCAACGTGAAGAACAAGGCTCCTCTGATTGATGGTACATTGCTTCCTCCGTCTGGAGATGGTGATACAATTATTTGTGCGGCTTGGATTCACGCCAACAACCTTGTGCTGATGTGGATGTTGAATTCCATCAAACCTGATATAAAGCGCACACTGGAGTACTTTACTTCGGCCAAAGAAGTTTGGGACGAATTGCATATCAGGTACTCTAAATTTGATGATACACACGTTTATGAGTTAGAAAAGTCCCTAAGTGCTATTTCTAAGGGTTCTAAGTCCTTAGTTGCTTATTACAATACTTTCAAGTCTCTGTGGGATGAGTGGTTAAGCTATAGACCTGCTTTACATTGCAACTGTGGTGCTATGGCTCAGTGTACGTGTGAGATACCACATATAGTGGCTAGAACTTAAGAAAAGGATGCTATGATTAAGTTTTTGGTAGGGGTGGATGATAGTTATGCGGTTATTAGGAGTCATATTTTGATGCAATCATCTTCTTACACTTTGGCCAAAGTTTACTCAATCCTTTTACAAGAAGAGTCTCAGAGGGCACTTAAATGTGATACTTCTCAAGTTGAGTCCATAGCAATGTTATCAAAGAATGCAAAATTCTTCAAAGACAAGAAGAAACCTATGAAATGCAACCACTGTGAAGGCCCTGGCCACACAATGGATAGATGCTTTCAATTAATTGGGTATCCCCTGGATGGAAAGGCCCTAGGGGTCCTAGACGTCCTGTTTCTGGAGCTAAGGCTGATTCCACTGCTAATGCAATGGTTAAGAGTGATGAGTCTACATCCCATAATAATATGTATTGTATACTCTATCTTTTTATTATTCAATATCGATTGGGATTTGGGAGTCGAATCCTCTAGCCTGTGTTCTTCAATTCTTTTCTTTTAATTATTGTACATTTCATGTTATTGTAATTTTATGGACTTAAATACATCTTGTATTATTGAATTTCACATTTACCTTAAAAAAATATGTACCATGTCTATCCATATTGTGTGTCCATTTAGCAGTGTAACCAGACATTTAATTTTAGAGTTGGTCTCTCATGAATAAATTTCATAGTAAGAAATTGGACTATTTGATCTATTAATTCATCAATTCCAATATATTTTTTTAACCCACAAAACTTGATTTGTATCATACATTGGATAAATTCTCATGTCCATAAATTAAAAATCAGATTCATAGCATGAAAGTTGTTCCTCTTAAACTTTGACTTAATCTTATTATTATAGAGCAAACACACATTTAATCATATATTAACATTAGATGTGCTGTTTCTGCGTGTAAAAATATTAATGATTAGGAGCAACTAGGGAGAAAAAATCACAAATGATCCTGTAACTTTGGCCGAATTTAAAAATGGTCCTGTAAGTTTTTATTTTATCAATTTTGGTCATTTTGGTTTCAATTTTAGTCCAATTCGCCGGATAATTTAAAATTTGATCGGAAAATTGACCTATCTTTTTATTCTGGTCACGTCGACGGTCGTCACCACTCTCATTTGAACTGTCTTTCATCAAGGAAGAAAAACCCTCAATCAATTTCATGTTTTGATTACACCTACCCCTTGAATTGCAACTTCAAAATCACGAATTTTATTCATTATTGTGGCTAATTTCGAGTGATTTACGTTGAGGTGATGGTCGAAACTTATACTATTCTCTTCCTTTCACTGAACCCGCTATTTCAATATTTTATTTTTTGCATTATTTTGTATGCTATCTCATATTTCCGGCCATTTTCCGGCCAAATTTTTCAATTTTTCGATGAAAATGAATAGAATTGAAACTAAAAGGACCAAAATTAATAAAATAAAAACTTACAGGATCATTTGTGAATTCAGACAAAGTTACAAGACTATTTGTGACATTTTCTCAGCAAATAGGACTAACTTGGGAAAAGGGTGCAGTGCAAGTATAAGGTGTCAGTGAAGTTTATTATACTCAAATTTCATAAACAATTTCTTACAGGCATATTTATATTAGACAAAATTATAGTAATGGAGTATATTTTAAATAAAATTACTTTCTAGTCAAGTTTATTATAGTGACCAAGTGGTAGAACAATAAAGTATGAGCCAATGAAAAGAAGTAACTCTGAATTCCTTCATCCGTACAAATCTTCGGTTGAAGACTTCCAAAAGAATTGATATGTACTAGTGTTCCTTATCATAAGTTGGGAAGCATTAATGCATTATAGTCTATATGTGTGGTGAACTTGTGATAGTTCAATGAATTTGAAAATATCTCATAACCATTTCATGGATTTAATTTGATACATTTAAGTCTGCATTAGAATTAAATACGATCTATTTAACGTGTATAAAGTCTCATGGATTTAATTTGATACATTTAAGTCTGTATTAGAATTAAATACAATCTATTTAACGTGTAGAAATCGAAGGACGTCTAGTGTGGTTCTACACATTGAAATACATCCAATAATGTAAGAGACTAGTTACATTCCTGATAAGATTTCTTCCTAAATTCAATTGGTCATAGAAAGAATAGCTCACTTTGATGCGAGACAACTCACATGTGAATCTCAAATTCTCAATATCAATATATACAACATAACGTACGAAGGTCTGAGGGAGAGGAATACATGGTATGATAGTAATGCCAAATTATAAAATTTTTGTTTGTATCTCATGTAAATGTATACACGTGTAAATCTTTCTTGAGATGGTCTTAGAGGGGAGACTTCATTTTGTTTTAAAACTTGACCGAGTTGGGGTCGTATAAGTTTGACTAAATCTTTTGTGCATTGTGTAATTCAAATGTAATTGAAGATTTTGCACAGTGTATTTGGTGTATAAAAGCGCTCGATATGATTCCACACATTGAAACACATTTAATAGTGAAGGGGACTAGCCACGCCCCTAAGGTTCCATCCTAAAATGAATTGGTGTAGGAGGAGTAAACCACTAGATTTATAAGTTAGTATCACTTCTTTCAATATTTCGATGTGGGGCAATTCACATGTGAAATTCATATGAATACAATCAACATGTCCTATCACATGCGAGTAATTCATTAATTCTTTAATCGATCTGTCATTTTGACTGCTCATCCAACTCTAACATATGACCCACTCTAATACCACGTAGAAATCAAAGGACGCTCGATGCAGTCTCACATATTGAACCGCACCTAGGAGGTTGCATCCAAATAAGACTTGAAATTAGTGGTGACAATTCCGGACATGAAAGCGACACAAAAATTGTGGGTTAATGTTTGTGCTTATCGTGTTTGTGTCCTTATCATGTGACCTGATATGGACACACAAAAATTTCGTGTTGTGTCAACCCGTTAAGCACGATAAAATTAACAGATGACACAATAACTTGTTAGCAATCTATTAACCTGTTAGTGATCCGATAATATGTACTCTCTCTGTCCCACTATAAGTTTCCCACTTTCCTTTTCTATCCGTCTCACTATAAGTTTTCCATTTCATAAATGAAAAACGTAACTCCACCACCCATAATTTGTATCTTCATTTCTCTCACTCAATATTAAAAAAAATATCACTCACTACTCCACATACATTTTTCCACTCTTCCACTACTCAAAACTACCCTTAATTTATATTATTTTATTATTATTTTTTAACTAAAACACCAAAAAAAAAAAAGGGAACACTTATACCGGAACGGAGGGAGTATATGATAATAACAAGTATACGATTAAAACACGATAATGCTAAGTTTTCAAATTTAAAAGTAGAATATTTTGTGTTTGTATCGTGTCGACCCGATAAACGACACGATTACACAATTTGATTTTATTTTTTTACTCCATGTTAAAGATCCAACATTAATCAATGTCCGCGTCATTTGTTGAAATGAAAAAAGAAAACTCATAACACAACAATTGGCCCTTGTTGGAATAATTAAAATGCAACTGGATTAGAGAGAGGTGTGAAAATGGCGGGTGGGCCCCTGAATCAGAAACGAGGGGGGGCCGCATCGAAGGGAAGTAAGAAGTTCGTGGTACGCCATGGTTGACTCTTATGGTCGCCCCCTCCGCTCGTGGAATTCTCAATTACTCCAATTACATTCCCACTAATCCCCCAACAAATATTCAACTCTTCAATTTTGATCTTTTCCTTTTTTTTCTCTTTCGTATTAATATAAGCTAATCATCACGCTGTTCAATTGAAAGACTGTGTGATTATTAGTCCATGACGGAATGCGAAAGTCCCTGGCGCTTACGTGTTGTTTTCTGACTTTTAAGAGAGATTTCTCTAAATCTAGATATTCCGGATTGAAGGCCTGACCATTACTGATTGATTCGTATCTCCAGAGGATTTTTGCTTTCTTAACTTCTGGGGGGTTTTAGGTGATTTTTCTCACCTGAGCTTTTTTAATTTCTTCTATCTCTGGATTTTAGGTGCTTTTCTCACCTGCTTTTTTAATTTCTTCTGTATCACTACGTTCCTTCTTTTCGATTTTCATTTCAGTTGATAGATCTGGTTCTAGCTGAATTTAATCTTGTTTTTGTAATGGTTAACGAATTTAATTTGTTATGAATATCGTCCGCGCTTTGTTTTCTGCTTTCCTTTTTCCCCTTCCAGGCAGTGATCTTATGATTTTGATTGATTGATGAAGTGATATTGCAGAAAAGCTTCAACTGAAACCAATCTCTTAGTTTATGCCTTTTGTTATTATCTGTCAATAATAACCTGGAGCTTAGAATGTCGATTGCTTAATTTTTTTTGCCTTTCATGTGCCACATAGTACCCGATTAACAAGGAAATTGCCTTTCAATTCCAATCTGTTTCAGAAAATGTTATATTTTCACTACATATGTGGTATGATTCCATTTAGAGTAGTTGTGATTGAACTAATACTTTCTGAGAACTTCTTGGGTTTTTTTTTTTTTGGAAAGCAAAACTTGTTGAGGGTAAATATTAGTACATTTTGTGATAGACTTTTAGGAAATAAATGTGGATTGTGATTTCACAAGGATTGTTTTAAGTTGAGGAAGCATTTTTGCAGGCAAACCGGTCCACTACGTATAATCTCAGCAATGTGATGTATAAATTTATCACATCATACTTTGCTAGTTACCTGACCTTACATCTGAAACAAAAAGCATATCAAATGACAATTCTAAAAACCTTTTTGGAATTTTAATTGATCAAATAGATATTTATTGTATAAATTCTCTAGTGATGTAGTATAACCAAAGACACATTATCAAACTATTGCTTTTGTTTCATACTAATTCTTTATGGATGTAGTACACCATTACATTGCCTTAACTGGTTTCATGTTGCCTAGCAGTATTACAATTTAACACGGAGCATTTCTTGACTTACAATTCTGATCTTTTTTTTTAATGGCAGCTCGTACATCCTGTTCTTTCCCAAGGAATCTATTTGTAGCTGTAGCAGGTGAAGCCACTGGTTAATCCCAGAGTTATGACCTGCTTATCATTCTTATGCAGAAGAAAACTGCATTCAGCAAATAGACACCCTGATTTTCACAATGGTAAACCTCAAAGCTTCTTCTTGTAAATGATTTCTCAAAAAATTTGACTAATTATTAGTCCATCTCTAGAATTTTGATCATAGTTCCTTTTTATTTCCATAAGCTACCATAGCTTATTTTTTCCTCCATACCATTTTGTTTTATGTATATTTTTTTACCGTTGGTTGGTTGGTTTTAATGAAGCTAAATTGTATACAGAGCTCTCAGGAGCGGATAATGTTACCATGTACTCGTACAAGGAATTGAAAGCTGCAACAGATGAATTTAGTCCAGCAAATAAAGTTGGGGAGGGAGGTTTTGGTTCTGTCTATAAGGTAAATTAAGTCTCGCATTGATTTTTCAATTGTTAGAGGTAATAAACTAACTTTTACATTTACAGAATTCTGACAAAAGATCTGTTGTGTCAGGGAAAACTTAGGAATGGGCAGATGGCTGCGATTAAGGTTCTCAGTTCCGAGTCAAGACAGGGAGTAAGAGAGTTCTTAACCGAGATTCAAGTGATTTCAGACATAGAGCATGAAAATTTAGTGAAGCTCTATGGTTGCTGTGTGGAACAGAATCAAAGAATTCTCGTCTACAACTACTTAGAGAATAACAGTCTAGCACAGACACTTCTTGGTATGCTTCTTCCGCATTTTATCTCTATCTGTATGTATCATCCTTCAGTCATTGTAATTGTGAACATAGATAATATATGACAAATGCTTCTATGCATCAGTTGCACCATGCATTTATAATGGTATTAGTTATTTTACTAAAATGTATTACTCGGTTAGTATAGTTGTTTTCACTGAACATTATTAGCTGTGCACTGGTTGCACGATGCAACTGGTGCACCCAAGTGTTACTCTAGATATATGTGTTTTCAATTCTGAAGTATATAATTTGACATAAGAATGTGACTACTCCTTTTTCAATGAATAACTGTGCGATAAAATAAATTTAAATTATGTTTTTGGTTGATCTGATGATCTTTATCCTTCTCCAGGTGGAGGTAACAGTAATATCGATTTTAACTGGAGAACGCGAGTTAAAATTTGCATCGGAGTTGCAAGGGGGCTTGCCTATCTTCACGAGGAAGTGAGACCACATATCATTCATCGAGACATCAAAGCAAGCAATATTCTTCTGGACAAAGATTTGACCCCGAAAATATCAGATTTTGGTCTTGCCAAACTGATCCCTGCAAACATGACTCATGTTAGCACACGTGTTGCTGGAACGATGTAAGTTACCCCCACCCCTAAGGAAATAATTTTTTGTGGTTTTTCCTTGTAATTAGGCTAGACCTCTCGGGGTAGTTTTTATACCTTCGTTAAATTCAAAATTTCTCATGGATTTGGTTTAAGATTTATCGAGAAGATTTTACAGTTCTAGAACAGGTTACCTTATTGATTCAACTATGAATCATTTCTTCTCATCCTATCTTTTGCTGCTTGAAGATATTGTGATTTTTTATTCAAATACTTGTTAGTCAAGATACTACATGCCTTCTAAAGTTACAGTTTTCTAATTTAAGTGATCCAATTTTTTTAAATTTAGACCGCACTTAGGTTGTAATAACACAAAATTGAGACTGTACAAACACTGGTGCCCATATGTGTCTTTTCCCTCATCTTTCTCGTGAGTATATACTAACTTGAATATATCTGTGATGTTACAGAGGTTACTTGGCCCCAGAATATGCAATAAGAGGCCAACTAACACGGCGAGCAGATATTTACAGTTTTGGGGTTCTTCTTATTGAAATAGTCAGTGGGAGATGCAACACAAATACACGATTACCCATTGAAGAACAATATATTCTTGAGAGGGTAAGCATTTATTTAGCCTCCAACTTTCAACTTTGACTTTGAATTAGCTCTTTAAAAAGTTTTCCTTGAATTATAGAGGGAGGTGACTACCACACATGCCTAGTTTGAAATTTCTGAATTTGCTCGCATGTAGTAGAAATAGGATCAAGAATGACCTTTTTTTCTTTATTCTCAGAGGCTCAGACACTAAAATGAAGCATCAAGTTGGATATACTTTACAATTAGAAAAGTTCTGTGTACTGCATATCGTACCTGTTTGAGATTTTTTTTTTAAGTTGAGGGTTATGATATTAAAATTTAAATGGGATAATATCATTTTTAGTACCTAAGATTAAGAAAAATTCCAGTTTTGATCCCTCTCTTTTACTCGGTATTAAATTTGTACTTGAAGTACATTTTTGCTCCTACATTTGGTTCCATAGTTGGTTGTCATCCGTCGACTGACATAATCAACTATTTGGGGGTACTAAATGCAATATTTAAAAGATTATTAATTTTTTTTCCCCAAATAGTTGATTCAATCAGTCAACGGGACGGTCAACTTATGGTGGGAGTAAATGTGTACTTTGAGGACCAAATTTGATAGTGAGTGAAAAAAGGGGTATCAAAAATGGAAAAAAGTAAAGTTTGGGAATGAAAAATGATATTATCCCAATTTAAATTGACGAAACATGTTGTTGATGTCTTCCCTTATTACACCTCTCACCCTGTGTTGTTTTTCAGCTAATAAAAGGAGACTTTTAGTTATAAAATATTGAATTAGGCAAAGACTTATATGCACCAGTTGCACCGGGCAACTCAAGTGCATTTTAAAATGATATTAGTTGTTTTACTAAAAGGCATTAGTTGGTACGTGATAGTTGCTTTCACTGAACAATATTAGTTGTTTTCATAGAATAATATTAGTTGGGCACCAATTACACAGTGTAACTGGTGCACCCAAGTATTATATCTTGCTTAGTCGACCATATGTCATAAGATGTTCATAACAACCTTTTTGCGTGCAGACATGGCAACTTTACGAGAAAAACGAGCTTGTAGCATTGGTAGACACAGCTCTAGATGTATTTGATGCTGAACAAGCTTGCAGATTCTTCAAGGTTGGTTTACTCTGTACTCAGGATTCTCCAAAACTTCGACCCTCTATGTCAGCTGTTGTTAAAATGCTTGGCGGCGAGAAAGATTTTGATGAGAATAAAATTACAAAACCGGGCCTGATCTCCGATTTCATGGACTTGAAGATTAGAAGTGATCCCAAACCAAAGGCCGACAATAATCGTACGTCTTCCAATTTCAACTCCTCGGGCTCAGAAACAACAACTAATGAGAATTCAACGTGGAATTCAACAGCACCTACTTCCCACGCTACCATGTCGTTCACTGCTGTATACGACCGGAGCACTTGAAACGAGTCTTGCCATTAATGGAGATAATTTTTTTATTAGTTTGTTAGAGAAAAGTTATATAGTTTTCTTGTACAATTTGTGGGTGGTTTGTCTCAATGATTTCCTTCCATTTTCATTGATTTTTTTTTTTTTTTTTTGTTGGGGGGGGGGGGGGGTGGTTTGTTTATAGCTTCTTGCTGTTCTCTTATTATGCCCAATCGTGAAAAAATCATGTAAATGCAGTTGTTTTGTCGAATGAGCATTGATTCTGTATGTATGTATACATTCCATATTCTATGTGCTTAGAATTGTCACATTCTTGAATTGATTGAAGGAATTTAGGTAATGTAATTATGTAAGGTCCAATTTGCAATAAACCAATTTTGCGTCCAGTTGTAATAGTACATGTGAAAGAGCCCAATAAGCCCATATCACCAGTGGCCCTATATAAACCCGTTTATTTTCAAAATTTTAAAAATGCAAAAATGTTATATATATTTTTTTCCTTTCTAAATTGCTGATATTATAGCATAAATGATATTTACCCAACATTATGTACAGTTTGAACTAAAAAACCTTACTTACCCATATTAACTATAATATCTCCAATATTTATACGAAATGTAAAACAAGTAATTTTTTGTCTCAAAATTATTTATCTAACCTATTTATTTACCCATGCAAGTCGGAATCATTTGATACATAACTACTTTTTCCAGACATAATGAAATATGACTTTGTTTTAAAGGTCAACTAATAATTAAATTACTCAGTTAATTGATGATTCCAGCTCCATCGCTTTCGTAAAATATAATTGTATGTTGTTCAAAGGAATGAAGAATCCAATACTCATAGAATAGAATGTATAACCCCATTATTTATTTCATTTTTGTAATTAATATTAATATACGACAATTTCAAATAGGCTGTTGACAGCCACGTCTATTATAAAGTAATAAATAATAGAATAATATAATAGTTTTGATTGGACACTTTTATTCTGCACATTATATATTTAGCACTTGAACATTGTTTTGACTGATTTACAAAGTAAACAGTAATGTTTAATTTCCAAAAATATCAATGTAGCTATTATATATAATAAAATCAAGACTTACAAGTTGTGTTTTGGTATATGTCAACATGGCTCATTCCAAGTCAATGCTTGATATCTTCTTAATTCGACCTTTATTTGTTTTATTTTAATCATCAACTTTGTAATTGTTTTATTAGTAAATATTGTATTTATAAATTTAGAATTACGAACTTTTGTATATTTATTGGTATTAGTATATAATATGCTTCTTTGTTTTTATGAAGCATGTACATGTTCATATTAGTACAACAAAACGACCATTTAAGTACATTGCATCTTAACTAGAATCGATGTTACTTCTTCTCAATTAAAATAAATTTATTTTCTAAGAATTTGTCAAAATAATCTATATTCTTACCCAGAAAGTAGTATGAAAATTGATTGTGCAACTTCCGAACAATCACATCCAAATACTATACTGTGATTAATTTTAGTTCCCAATTCCTTTATAACACATAATATACTTAATAAATAAATTTGTTTATAATTTTTTATTTGACATCAGCATTACAAAATCATAAGTGCAAACCTCAAATATATACTGTGATTATCCTTTCATGTAATTCGAAGTGTTCTTAGTTAAATTTAAATTGAATATTTTACATCTTGTTTTGTTTATAATATATAAAACATATACGTACTCCCCATTTTTTATTTAATTGTCTCATTTTATCTACAATTATGTTCTTTTTAATTTGTCATTATGGATATCAATTCAATTTTATTTTTTATTCTTTCTAAAATTACCCCTAATAAATAACTTTAAAGTATTAATCATCTTGAAATTAATAAGAAATATAAGAATTTAAAACTCTAATTAATGCAAAAAATTGATTTGTATGAATGAATAAACGAGAAATATAGTAAAAAAATGAAGTGAATATATTCTATATGTGAAATAGTCCTTGATAAAATTACGAGAAAACTTGCCGTTTATGAAATTTGACCCCATATTCTACTAGGTTATAATGTGATTCAAAAAAAAAAGGAGAATCAAAGTTAATATATAAAGAAAAATAATTATACATTGTCTCATTATGAGACGGTCTCACGTAGGGTAAGTGTCCCTAAAAAAAAATACCAATTTATGAGTTGAATAATATCAATACTTTGAGTAGTCAAGTGTGGATAAAGCTCAAGTGGTTAGAACTCCACCACCTGAGACCTTGAGGTCTCGGGTTCAAGACACGGAGAGGGAATATTATTCCCTCTTGTGGTGGTCCCTCTCTTGTGGGGTGGTGGTCCTCTTTGTTTGATTCCGGTTCTTGGTCTTGATTGGATTTAGAATTAGTCTCCTCTTGTGGTGATTGCGGTTTCAATCTACAAATGAGATTGAAATGATCGCTTATGTCGACGATGATAGAAGAAATTATTGTAATTGATTATGTTAGAAAATTATTGTAATTGATTGTCTATCAAAAAAAAAAAAATCAATACTTTGAGTAGGTCAAATTTTAACATGTTTCAAAGGGTAAAATTTATACAGTTGTATCAACGCGAAACAACAACAAAATCGTAGTCCACAGTCCACCCCACAAAAACCAACATTTTGAATTAATTATTAGTAATAAAATCATACCTACTAAAACCAAGTAAGGGGGTAATAGCGTTTTTTTCTATACCAATTACTACTAACCTACCAACAATAACAATTAACAACATTATATTTATTATTTATTATATGCGGAAATAAGAGTTACACTATAATAATAATAATAATAATAATAATAATAATAATAATAATAATAATAATAATAATAAAGCATATGCTAATATTACAGATAAGTGGGTCCCTATTTAATGATCTGCTATTTTCCATAAATAAAATTCCCCCACCACTTTCTGTCTCTAATTCCAATTCTATTATCATCACTGCTTGTCTCACTCTCATGACTCCTTTTTCAAACTTTTTTAACCTCTTCTTTTTTCTTCACAGGCATTCCCTCAAAAAGTGTACAAAAGCCTAGGGTTCCAACCTTTTTCACCACTCATTCTCAACTCTTCCTCCACATTTTTGATTCCTCTTCACAGTTTAATCTCTTGCTCTTCTTTCGTTTCTATAAATTTTGCTGGAATTTCTCTTTTTCTGATTTGTTCGGGGTTTCCTTCTCTTTTGCTCTTTTTGTGCGATTCTTCGGGGATTCTGCTGGTGTTTCTTTTTTCGGGGGATTGTTGGGGTCAAAAAAGTGGGAATGCTGTGAGTTTATTTAATGAGCATGCCTTTAAGGAGACGTACATGTGAAGCAATTTGTAGTGTTTTTTAGTTTCGGGTTGTTTTTTACTGATTATCCAACTGGGTGCTCTTGAATCCTGCTATTAACTCTGTGGAGAGGGAATATTCTGGATCTATTTTGCTGTTGTTTAATGCCATTGGCGTGCTCAGAGTCTGTGGATTCGCAATTCCGATGCTGCATATCGCTTTTGGTGTCTTATTATAGTGGAGACTGAGTTAGATTTAAGACTTGCTTTGTGGTAGATTAGGGTATTCTGCAGCGACAAATCGCTGCGCATTTGTTGGTAGAACCAGCCCATCGGTAGGGATGTTGAGCAATTTTTTGAGCTTTTTGGTATGGGATTCAATAGTTTCTGTTAAGTTAACTTTTCATTAGCGATATATATATATATAGGATTTTTGGGCGATGGAGGATATTGGACTCTTTAATCAAGGGTTGAAATGGTTGCAATCAAAGGATTGTTATTCTGTAGCAAGGACTGCGGTGAGCTGTTTAAGAGACAAAATTGGGATTTTCATGGAGCGGCATTGGCCGATGGTTTGTTGTGGGTGTGCGAAATTTGGGAGAGGTCTTCTGTTCTTGCTGGTTTATTGGAAAAACTGTTCTATCTCTGGATTCCGATCTTTTATTGGGCTGGGATCAGCTGCGCTGCTTGTCATTATGTGGGGTTGCTTTCTTAGCTTGACATCAATGTCATGCCTTCTATATGTGCTTCTTAGTATGGTATGTCTCTCTCGGTCTTGCTAAATATATTCTGATGTCTAATTTTTGCTGCTGTTCATTATTTTCCTGCTGCTTATATTCTTATAGCTGTTTTTTTTTCTGAGAGCTATTCTTATAGCTGTTAGAGATTACCAAGATCTGATTTGTTCTGTAAATGCTTGGATCAGATACCTCTTGATTGTAAATAAAAGTTGTATATTAGTTTTGGATAATGTAGGAAAGGGCATGGCCTTGGGTCATGGTCAAAAGAACAGTTTCATTGTATAGTTTTCTGAGAGCAACTTCCTCTGATATGATGAAAATAGACACCTCTATACAAGCGAAATACATTTTTAAAAAGAAGGAAGGTTAAAATAAAAGTTTGCTGGTGCGACAATATTAGAAACATTGAACTTTTCTTTCCTATTTGTTTAAAATTGCTGGTGTACATCAAAGTTCCCCAATTAAAGATTCATGATCTGAATCTTTCTGCATATTATTATTAGATCGATTGTTGAGTCGTGCTTTTATAGTGCTTGTGGCATTATAGGGCCTGGCTCAATCATGCTTGTGGCAAGATGGCTGTGATTGGCTAGGGCTCCATGGTCCACACAGAATGATTGATTCAAGACAATATACCGAATTTCTTGTTCAACACTGTTTGATCTCCAGATGGGAAAATCTGATGGTCTATTGAAAAATATTCACATGTCACCGTGTTAAAATTGAACATTTTATATGATTATTCTCATAGAAATAACCGTTTTGTGATTTTCTCATCGAAAACGAATGAAATGGTTACATGTGAGAAGTACGTGCCTATAGACAAGGAAGCAAATCCTAGCATAATATGACCCCGTTAAAATCTCATCTACCTGTAGACAGTTCCAGGGAAAGATGATTGATATTAACGGCAGAAGTTCTCTAAGTCTTTCTCAGCAGCAACGTTTTTGAATTACTTGTTTTTGGTTGATATTTTGTGGTAAAAAATTATCTATCTATGTGATGCTGTGAACATTTTCAGACAGAAGGTATTTTCTGCAGAAGTTATCTCAGGCCTTGTCGAACAATTGCTTTTTATGAATCCTAAATTTTTCCTATGTGATTGCAGGGAGCAGCTGGGGTTGCTGTTCAGTATCTAGGCTACACTCCTGGACTTTTTATCGTGGGGCTGTTTGCCATTTTGATTTTGTGGATGTATGCTAACTTTTGGATAACGGGTACCTTGTTTATAGTGGGTGGTATGTTGCTTCTCTTCATTTATTTTGAGCTCAAATTTGGTGTCATTATAACTACTTAATTGCCTTTAAACTACTCTATTTTGGTGATAACAGTATAATTTTGGGGGGTTGCAGGTTATCTATTTTCATTAAATCATGCACGCCTGGTGGTGTTTATGGCAACCCTGTATTCTCTGTATTGCGTCAAAATGCGTGTAGGCTGGCTTGGCATTTTTGTTGCGATTAATCTTGCTTTCCTATCTAATGATGTGTTGAACTACTTGATCAAATGGTGTGATAATTTGAGTGAAAGCAGCACTCACTTTGAGGAAAATAAAGAATCTGATTCATTCACAGAAGATGATTTCTGCACTAAGTGTGAATATTCTTCCCCAACTGAAGTGAAAACAGAAGAAGAAGAGAAGCTGAAATCATGTAAATCAGCCACTAAACCTGCCAGCCCTTCATCTTTTGTTGAAAAGCCAAGAGAAGCTGCTGCTAAGAGTGTGGTTAAAGAAGATGTGAATTCTGTGATTGAGATGGAGAGGATTTTACAAAGTGGCAATCACTATGAAGCCCTTGGGTTTCCATGCCAAAAGAAAGTTGATGTTGTGTTATTGAAGAAGGAATACCGTAAAAAGGTGCTGTGGTTTTCTTGCACATGATTTTTATTTAATTGAATTCATGTAAATTTGTTGATTACATGTATCTATTTCTAGTGTTCTTTGATTCTTATTTACTGCTGGGTAATCCATTCTTTATTGAACACCATTTTTTTTGCATATGTTCAGGCCATGCTTGTGCACCCTGACAAAAATATGGGCAGTCCTCTGGCAAGTGAATCGTTCAAGAAACTTCAATGTGCATATGAGGTGAGTAATCTTCGTATATATTGGCTATTAAACTCCTGAAATAGAACTTTATGAATGGATTCCAATGGTGGCTCATGTTGGTAGGTTCTTTCTGATGCTGTGAAGAAGAAGGACTATGATGAACAGCTTAGAAAAGAAGAATCCAAGTGTGTTATGCAGAAATCAGCTAGCACCTCTTATCAGGTGAAGCTTAATTAATTTTCTATTCATATTTTGCGAATATCTCACAGAAATGATGGCATGAATTAGTTGTTGTGCACTGAAATCTGGAGAAAAGGAACCGTGCAACTTGTGCACAACTAATACTGTTCAGGGAAAATAGCTAATATTGATAAACTAATACCTTTATGTAAAACAACTAATTCCATTTTAAAATGCACTTGAGTTGCACGGTGCGACTGGTGCATAGAAGTATTTGCCTTATCATTGATATTCTTTGGAACGTGTACAATTATGTTTTTCACATATACTGTGTACTCTATATTCCAGAACCTATGTAAATGCCTCCTTATTGCTAATCCTGTAGTAGTAATACCTAATGTGTGCCTTTCGAAATCATCAATTTTAATTTCTGTATCTAACTTTGGTAACCAATTCAGGGATCTCTTTCGCGGATTCTTGATTTTTACTTGTGATTAGTCAGTTTCATGGCTATTTTGTGTTAGCACTTGGTGAGAAATGAGTTCACATGTATAATCTATACATAAATATTATGCAGAGTACTGCTGACATTTTCTCGGAGGAGTCGAGGCGCATACAGTGTACAAAGTGTGGCAATTCACACATCTGGGTTTGTACGAATAGAACCAAGGCAAAAGCAAGATGGTGTCAGGTTTGATTACCCTCTGAAAAGTATTGCATGTATTGTCCTCTGCTTTAATGTAAACTAATTGATGTGATTTTTCGGTTACAGGATTGCTGTCAGTATCATCAAGCCAAAGATGGTGATGGTTGGGTTGAGTACAAAGGCTCGCTTGTGTTTGATCGCCAACATAAGGTATGCCTCGTACAAAGATATATACTTTTTTTCTCTGTGCGCGACTGCGCTATAATGTTGATTAAGATTTAGGAGATTCTTATTTCTGGATTTGTCAGTCATTGAGCCGTTTGATATCAAAACTCATTTTCAGGTTCAATGCTTTTAGAATAAGATCCAACTCTTGAAGAAATGTTTATAGAGAAGCCATTTTACCAACGTTAGATTTTGATTTTTTTATTTTTATTTGTGATCTATACTCTACCATAAAGCAAAATCTATCTTATTCAAGTTTACTACGAGGTTCCCACATACAGCAAGATCCCACACTCCCAGGAAATGGATATGGTTCATATAAAGCCCATTTCATGTTCCTATTTTCATCTCTTTGTTTCTGACTTTCTGTTTATTCGATTCATTAAGAGAGTCGAGATCTGGTTGCTTTTATACTCGCAGGATTCTTGGGTGTATGTTGTGTGCCCTTTCTTTCTGATGCAATTTCTGTTGTGTGATTCAATGTGTATATTGTTGTTTCGTTATACAGGTGGAAATACCCCGTGCTTTTGTATGTGCTGAAAGCAAGATTTTTGATGTGTCAGAGTGGGCTATATGTCAGGTTAGTCTATATTTATTCTTCACTTGCTTTTGGCAATATCGTGTATGCTATGGCCAAAACGATATGCATCTGGACTGGAAATTGACTCAATAAAACCATTAGCAATTGTGCGTAAAGTTCTTTCAGTCTCAAGTCATGTTTTTGTGGTGTTATGTATTTTGTGGTGTTATGTAAAACAACTTTACAGTATAACAACTTATACATTTGAATGAAACAATTAATACCGATAAACTAACTAATACATTCTAATGAAACAACTAATACTGTTTACTTTTATGAATACAGGGGATGGCTTGCAGACCAAACACACATAGGCCGAGTTTCCATGTAAACATGGTGGGATTAGAAAAGCCGAGTCAGAGATCCAACTCAAGTCGATATCCGTGGGATTTGGATGCTGAGATGATGGATGAAGAGGATGAGTTTGAAATATGGCTTCAACAAGCCCTGGCATCAGGGCTGTTTTGTGAAACTTCGAAACGCAGGAAAAGCTGGAGTCCATTCAAACTGCCTCAGAAAAAGGGAAAGAACCACTGGAGGAGATCATCGTAATTTTGGCGAGCAGAATCGTGGATGAAGGAGGAAGTGAAAACTACTTGTTTTACACGATGATTAATCTGTAAATATTTCATGTGATTCTTGATAGTAATTTTTCCCCAGTTTCTGCGCGTTGGAAGAGGTCTAGAATGGAATTTGTGAGGATTAGTGAAACTGATGCAGCTCAGCTCATTGTGTACATTCACTCATAAATGTGTGTTGTAAGCACTTGAGCACAGATGAAGAAAATAAAGTTAGATGAATTCTTTTTTCCACCATTTCCTCTCAAGTTTGCTAACATGACATGTCTATTTTTTTATTTTTTTTACTGATTTATTAAAAATATTCATTATAAAATAATTATATATATTCAAAAAAAATATTATATATCGGGGGCGAACCCATTATGAATTTCAGGTCAGTAACAAAAACTCTATTAACGTCTGTTAAATCTCTCGTCTTTGTTAATTTTTTTCTCAGTTACATGTTCTTATGTATAAAAAAAAATTGCAAGGGCACGTGAAACATCTCATTTCAATTTGCGTGTCATTTTATATATTTTTTAATAATTGTTTTTCTTTTATGAATCAAACTTTTTTTAAATGATAATAAGATAACATTTTGACTTTAAATAACACCATTCACATATCTTAAAATTAGACCATATGTTATTACTTTTCTTACTCAAAAGCCAATTTTATCTCCTTTAATTTAATATCATATGTAGTACCTATTTTAGAACTCAATACCAAATGTGAGAAATATGTATTTTTAATGTTCTCAATCACAACTTTTAACTTCTAAAAATGTTTCTCACATCCTTAATTACTTTACTATTATCATATTCATCGTCCAAAAGTCATTTTATTTAATTAAATATTAATAAACACTTCTCATATTAGCCCGCGCAAAAAGTAAGTGTTGGTTCAGTCTTGGGACGGAAGGAGCATAACGTAGTAGACAAAAACTTGTATAGACCTGGTTCATGCTATGAACTCGGTTATTTAAGTATCAATGTTATGTATAAAAATTATCACAGATATATATAAAAACTATCACTGTTATAAACAAAAACAATCACTGTTTAGAAAATGCTTTAAATTTTTAAACAGTGAAAATTTAATAAGATAATAAAATGATAATTTTATTACATAACAAATGATATAGTTCATGCAGAACCCTGCTCACATGAAATACATTCTCTATTAATATTTTATATGTTGTAAGAAAGAAGAAAACAAATGAAGCAACTCAAGAAACGAACGTATGCGAGTGATGCAACGCAAATATTAGGAACGATTACAAAATTACCTCTGACGTTAGCCAAATTACATTCCACAAAAAAAAAAAAAAATCTCTTCCATCATTACAAGTATCATTCGAATATTCTTGTCTCTAATTTCCATATTATGTAGGTACTGAGTAGTACTCCGAGACTTTAAGCGTCAAGCATAACTTTTACAACTGTGGGAAAATTATTTTACGTTGGTTAAACCTAATTGATATAAAGAATATATGAGAATTAGCTTTGTTGCTTCTAGATCCGGGAACAATATGTGTGCAGATTAAAAGAAATCAGGCTGCATCCTCATCATTACTCAGCTTATAGTAATTTATAAGTTCCTGCAAAGTGTGATTTAAATTTTAGAATAAAATGGTAAAGAGTTTATAATCTTGGTTTTCTCAACAAAAGTAAGGAATATACTTTTTGTTTCTTTTCTTCCAAATTCTTGGTATTTTGATAAATGAACTACAATTTTATAAGGTAAACAATCCAGTAAGCACAAGACTCTTACTATATCCAAACATTTCAACAACTTAATTTTAAAATACAATAAAGAATCGTATAAGCTGTAAAGTAAAGGTGTAAGAAGCTTATAAGATCTACTAACAAAATAAGCTCCGCCAAGGATTTTCTGGCATTTTACATTCGAACAATTGTTCAGACAAAAGCACAGTTTACATTTGACTCGTACCAATGGATTCGGAAGCTCACTTACCACATATTAGTAGAACACTCATGCTCTATAACCAGTCACAAATCTTTGGATTCCAGCGAAATCAGAAATAATATTAATGCTGCAGAAACATCCTCTTACATTCTTATCCATGCAATCCACAACAAGTTTGCTCTGTGTTTGACAGTTTGTCTGCACAGCAAAAGGAGCAACACAAGAAACATGAGTGCCCATCAAGATCACACGTTAACTTCTAAAGAAGAAACATGCATAAAAAAATTGTTTGATATGTTGCATCAACTGGGAAGCAATCTGTGCTGTCTTAAAGATCGCCATTTAAAGTTATTTGAAATCTATGCGGTGGTCACTATTTCTTGAAAAACAGAATCATCAGTTGGCGTCATCCAGTATACCACATAATTCAGTAACAAAATAGGTATTGTCCTTTTTAAGCACCAAATCCTCCAATAGCATTATCCACTCTACATATTCTTAGTCATACGTGACATGATTTAAAGGCAGACCGGGTTAATAATCAAGAACTAAAAATTACAATGGGAATGGTAATGAAAATCATCGAATGATGGTTACATTGTTAGTGTATTGTTTATTCTTGGAAAAGGTACACACAAAAAATGATTGTTGGTTGAGGAATAGTGGGTCTGTTGCCTTTTTGAAAACAGAGCAACTGTATTACAACTCTGAAATGTTCATCAGCTGGAATCAAAAGGGTCAAAAAATGCTAAAACTATTTCTAACTATTAACAATATGCTATAGCTATATAAGCACATAGCATCAATTAAGAGATAAATAACTAATGGCTTGTTCATTCAAAAGCTTGCACGCTCGTTAACTATTAAGCATTCTCTTCAACTAACATTATGGAGACAAAATGAATAAAGATTGATACCTCAAACGCAAAAAATCCACCACGTTTTAACATCGAAGCAGCACCATTGCAAAGGTGGATCAAGTCCTTCATGCCATTTGGTCCCCCATCCAGAGCAAGCCTCGGTTCGTATCTAGAGACCTCAGCTTGTAGCCCATCAACGTCTTCACTTGGAATATACGGCGGATTGCTAACAACTCCACTCAGTTCCCCTTCAAATTTCTTTAGTGGATCAAACCAAGATCCCTGCCTTATTTCAATTCTCTCCTGACACATCATTCAAAGAAATTGAGAAACAGATCAACTAAATTAACAGTGAAGAGAACTATCAACATGATCACTTTCAGTGAAAACAACTAATACTCCTACTAACCAACTAATACTTTATAATAAAACTACTAATAACATCTTCCAAAATGTACTTGAATTGTGCATCAATGTATTTGCCAATTGCCTTCAAACACATACTATAAGAAAAATAATCAGAATACAGAGGTCTAACCTGCAGATTATACCTCTGCACATTGCACGAAGCAACAGCAACCGCAACCGGGCTCAAATCCGTTGCAACCACTCTAGCCCGGCCAGGGTCCAAAATCCGGGCTATCCCAATGGCTAGGGCTCCGCTTCCAGTCCCCAAATCAGCCCACACGCCATTCCTCAATTCTTCGTTTCTCTTCAAGGCATCATCAACCAAATCGATGATCATCTCAGTTTCGGACCTAGGTATCAAAACCCCTTCTTCGACAGTTAAAATCAAATCCATCCAATGCTCGCACCCCACTATATACTGAAACGGCCTCCTTTCCTCACTCCTCTGTTTCCACAGCTTGTACAGATCCTCCAAACACGCCCTTATCGGAACCGGATCGGCGCCGTCGGAACTTCCTCCCGGCGAAAGCGTGGAGGGCTGTTCAATTGCGTCTTCGACAAGCCATTTGAGCTCCCTGTGGAGGAGCGTGGAGTCCGGGCCGTTGTCTAGGTCCAGGAAAGTGGAGCCCACTGAGGTGGCCTGATTTTTAGCCCAATTGTGCCATTTTTTCAGCTCTGTGACGGAGGCGCGGAATACCGGCGGCCGGAGGTAGAGAGGGGTTTGGGGCTTTGGTAGAACGGCGGAGGAGATTATGGTCCGACCCGGGTTTGGGCGGAGCGAGAAGACGGGTTGAAGTATGGAGGAGAGAGAAGCACAGGTGAAGCTACTGGACTTCATTGTTCCTCTAGTTTCTGAGGCCCATGTCTTTTGAGCTCTATTTTATTTGGGCTGGGCTTTGGCTTTCTAAATTGGGCTTCTTTCAAGTGTGGGCTTTTACCATTGTGAGAAAATTCAACCAATTACTCCAATGAAATGTCATAAATTCTATGGCGTTAATCCGACCGTAACACGAAGAAAGTGTTGTTTGGCTTTATGTTTATTCAATACTATTTCAACATCTTCACAATTGATGTGAGAATTTCTCAAATTCTAATCACTAATGGCAGCATACTAAAGTGTAATTGTTTGTCCAATGTTTATTACAGTATTATTTATTATATTAGGTAAATCAACTTATATTCATGGTAATTATTTCAACGCAGCATCCTGTTATTATTATGTTCACAAAATTCATCTTTGTTTGATACACAAGTTGCCAATTTCTTAAGGAACTTGCATTGCATAGTATAAATAGTTTATAATATAATATATTCTGATTGCCGAATGTCTTATGCATGGTTGCATTGCTTTGTATATTATAAAAATATATCCTTGAACTTACCAGCAAATACATACATACTGTAACATACATATGTATTAGCATTTTAATATGACAAAAACTCGTATGAGACGACTTCATGCATGAGACGGAGTACAATTTAGCATAATTAACTTCTACTCCTGTCAAAGTGTTAAAGCCTTAATGCACAAATTACACTCTGCCTTTTCGTGAGACAATCTCACGCATTTTAGATTTTCTATTTCTTATGTTGTTTTTTTATAGCATTCTATTATATTTTACTAATTTTAGTAATGTATATACTCATGGAAAAATACTTTTTTTTTATCACGTAACTTTGACTCATTTTAATCTTGATCCTATTAATTTATGGTTTTTAATCTTGGTCTTGTAATTTTACAAAATTCGACATTTTCATCCTGTCACCGGCTAATTATCTACAATAGCAGGTGACATGACTAAAAGGTCGAATTTTATAAAGTTACAGGACCAAGATCATAATTTACGAATTTTGATTTTAGCCTTGTAACTTAGAAAAATTTGACTTTTAAGTCCTGCCACTTGCAATAGCCTGTGATAAGACGAAAAAATCGAATTTTGTAAAATTACAGGACCAAAATAAAAAATCGTAAACTAGTAACACCAAGATCAAAATTGGTCAAAGTTACAGGATAAAAAAATCAATTTTCCCTATACTCGTTGTAAGATAAAATAACCATTAACCTAACAATGAGAGTTCTTTTTGCTTAACATTGATAATTATTTTTTGTTTAATAATAATAGTTTTGTGTGCTTATTGTGATAGTTTTTTAACTTAATATTTTTTTTCTTAACAATGATAGTTTTTTATGCCTACGAGATAATCTTTTTGGCTTAACCAAAAAGGGAGCATGAAGATTTACTACGGCAACGGCTGAACGGTTTTTTCTTCAGGTAAGAGGGAAAAAAAAGAATCGGAAATTAGAAAATTAATAGCAAAATGAATTATATACTACCCGTTTTATAATGCATGTGATAGGGTTGACCTGAGTTCACACCATGAACCAAGTTTATTGGAGTTTTTGTCTTTGTAAAAAGAATAAAGTTGTTTTATTTTTATTTAAGAAAATGTTCAATTATATAACAAACATATTTTTTGAGCAAATATTCAGATAAAAAGAGGACGGAGGGAGTAATTGATTTGATTTAAAAATATTTTTAAATAGGCTAAATCTTATATACACTCGTACAAGATCACAAGACTCATAAATAAGATTTTAAAAACACGCGACTTATTTATTAAAAAATTTATAATCTAAAAACGCACTGTTATTAATATGAAAACACGATTCAATATAATTTTGACATTTAAAAAATAACTCTTATTAGATATATAAAATCCGCTCTTTAAAATAAGATTGTATTTAACTGGAAAGTGAGATGTTTATTCTCCTTAAAAAAGGATTTATTTTGAAAAAGACAAAATTTAATATGAAAATGGTAACAAAATATTCGATGCATTAGATAGATTCTGCTCTGATGTGGCATTTTTTTAAAATAAGATTGTATTTAACTGTTAAAAAACAAAGATGTTTATTCTCCTGACAAAAATATATTTATTTTGAAACAACAAAATTTAATATAAAAATTTTAACAAAATATTGATATTTAAATTAGATAGATTCTGCTTTTTAAAATTTGGCATTTTTACTTATATCTTGGACGAAAGCATGCATGTTGGGGCCGTAAAAAATTACTTAGATTGAATTAAAATATATATGGTGAACATTTTTTATAATATGAGAATTTTATAAAATTTAAATATATCCTATATTATAAATTGGAAATAATAAAATTACATTAATGCTTATTAATTAAATGATTTAAAAATAAATAATACAATTATAACAAGAGTGGAACAATTGTATGATCAACACATTTATATTATTATGAAGATAATAAGGGGGGAAAACGTAGTCTTGTCATACTTGGGGCATTGGGTGGGCCTGGGCCCCTTTAGACAAAGGATTGTATGGCCCAATTCAAAGACAATCTGATAACATATATAGAATTTTATAAATTATAGGAGTAACATCGAATACACAATTGAAATTATTAATATTAACAAAAGAAGGAATCTTGTCGGACAGAAAAAAACATAACAAAAAAGAGAAAAAAAAAACCAGTGTGTTTTTATTCAATTATTGAGTACGCTTTTAAAAAATATATTTATATATATAGAGAGAGTTATCTTTTATCTTTTATATATATATAAGAAAGAATTTGAACTTTTACTAGTAAAAATGGTGTTTCAAATAAATCCATTCAATTAAGTGATGTTGATTGGTGGAGCAATTTATTGGGTTGGATTTAGGTGTATGTCTCTTTCTGTTTTTATGGTATTTGTGAAGCTGTTTCTCCTTGTCAAGTTTTAAGTTGTAACAAATCAAAACAATGGTCGTCAATTTTAGCAAACGAAAACATCGTTTTCACATAGTAAAATAAAATTACAACCATTATTCATGGCATGAACCACTCGTACTATAAACAAATTTATAAAAGAAATAATCAGCACTAAGCAAGTTATTTGTGTAGATGAATTTGAGAAATATATACAAAAAAGTATTTCAAACAATCGATACATATATTGATATTGTTGATGTCTTGATGATTGAGTTACGTAAAAATCAGTACATTTTGTAGTGCAAAACTAAATTTAGAAGTAAGTGAACTTATAAGTACTTCCCCATCAATTTTTTCATCAAATATTTTTTCACTTTATTATTTTCATTTTGAAAATTTTCTTTTTATTAAATTAAATTGTAATGTAACTTAATTAACTTTAAGTCGAGAAAGGTCATGCATTCTCATGTTAGACTTTATATATAATTCCATCGATATTTAATGAGACAATGCTTATTCAAACCTTTATTGGCGTGATAGTTCTTTCTAGGGATATTATTGCATTTTTTTTAAAGGTTTTCTTTTTTCGGGTGATGGAATAATTTATTGATGGGTCAAGGCTTAGAAAAGGTGCCAAATAAATGGGGTCTCTATATTTAAATAATTAAATTTAATGCTGACCTCTAACCATTACTAATATCACAACTCCATGCATAATATAAAATAAAATACTATAATATCCGTAGGGGGGTCACACTCAAGATTCTTCAATAATAATTGAAAATAATAGAAGCAAGATTGATTAGGGATGAAAACACGGTTGGTTGAATATCAAACTTCTCTAGCTAACACCTTTTTTTTTTTAGTTTCAAACTAGGGATATCAACGGGCGGGTCGGGAACAAGATACTAGAATACCCGGGCCTAACCCATTCTTTTTGTATGCAGGGGGATGGGCCGGACCATGGGCAAGGGTAGGGGCGGGTCGACCTGTTCTAAATAAAAAATTAATTATATTTTAAAATATTTAATATAAATTTAAGATTTTAATTGAAAGAATTAATAAATGTTATTAGAAGCATGTTTATAAATTTGTTTTCACATTTTAAAGATATTGATATCAATATGAATTTTTGTTAAATTACCATACTGTATTTAATATGATGTTTTATCAATATATATTTACCTAAAATATATTTATGAAGTTGAATTATTGAACTTACATACTCCCTCCGTCCCAATCTTTAAGGTTTTCTTTTCATTTTTTTTGTCCCAATCTTTAAGGTTTCTTTCCTAAAATGGAAATACACTTTATCACTTTATCACATCACTTTAAAACTTTATAATAAACAACTAATAAACAACCCCAACTACCCATCAACTACCCATCACTTTATCACATAAAATACTAATAAACAACTCTTTCTACCCCCAACTACCCATCACTTTATCAATTTATTACATAAAATACTAATAAACAACTATTTCTAATCACTATTCCCATAAATCCTTATGAACAGTCAAAAAACCCTAAAGAACGGGACGGAGGTAGTACTATATATACTAATAAATATGAAAATTATAGTAATAAATTATATTTATATATATTATATGTAATATATATATTAAAATTTAATATGAAAACGGGTCCAAACGGGTGAAGTCGGGGTAAGAATGATACCAGATTCGCCACGCCCGCCCGCCATTTTAAGACGGGTCGAGGCTAATCTTAACGTCATGGTCGGGGGGGGGGCAATGTTGACATCTCTATTTCAAACCAACTAATTAATAGTAACACTCATGTGAACTAAATCTATATATAAACTTTATAATTGTTACGCATAAAATTATCATTGTTTAATTTTTTAAACAATAATAATTTTTATTCATAATATTAGTAATTTTTATGTATAACTAAATGATATTAACAAATTAAAGCTCACCATAAATTCAGGTTCACAAAATTTTTTATAATTATTTTTATTTTCAATCTCACCCACCAACACATTTATAATTAATTAGTTTGTAGGTCAATTAAATATTATATTTACAATATATCCTTAACATCCTTGGAATAATTAGAGCAACAACTCAAGTTGTTACATTAATCAATATTGCTAACATAGAGTAGTGTTCAGAAATATAGACATTTGTTAGTACAATTAATTGCCTTCATCCAACGAAAACACCAAAGCATTAAACTGTAAACGATCAATTGAGATCAACCCCACTTTTTCCAAAAAGACATATGGAGGCTACAAAATTGTATTGGTTTTTTTTTTTTTTTTAAATAATAATCAAGTATCCAAATTTTATTTCCAAGGTCTTTGAGGCGTTCGTAAACCGTATCTTATAGTTATAGTAATTGTAGTACGCAGTATTTTTGTTGTATTTTGTTTTATGTTTTATTATCTAGATTCTAGACTAGATCTACGTTACTATGAAAAAAAAACCTAATGTATGCATATATCATGGCATGAACTATGCATGTAACAAATTCAGGAAACAAAATATATAAATTATGGAATCAAAGATGTGAAACATATATATGAATCGAGTTGCTCTAAAAAATTGAGTTGGTAGGCTGTAAAACTTGTTCACCGTGAAATTGATTTTTTATTTTTTTTTACAGACATACTCTTTAGTAATATAAGTCACACCCTTCAGTTATCATTACGACACTCTTTGCTATAATATAAGTCAAACCCTTCACTTTTATGAGTAATACTATTTATAGTAAAACGTCACACCCTTTACAGTAAAATACCACATTTTTTAGTAATATAAATCATACTCCTTAATCAGTTTCACCGTGAAACTTGTTCACACTATACTTTGCTTAAAAAAAATTAGTACTACATTATATGAATATGATTTATATATATAAGACAAAGTCTGATGTGCAACTGGTGCACAGATCTAAGATCCGTGCACTCGCCCCAACCCTACCCATATATCCACAAAACATGTTTAATATATTCAATAGATAAAGTATTTTTTTTTAAATGAATCATTCAATTGCATGAGTGCACGGTGCACTTGGGTGCACAAGAGACCCACTCTTTACATAAAATAGGTTTGACTATTAACACCCATCAAATTTCTCAATACATTCATTTTATAATTGTATATATATAATTGTACTAATAGCTCAAAAATATTTTATATATAAAATAAAGTATAGGGTGAATAAATTTTACACAAGAGATCCGTGTATCTGATTAAAGGGTATTTTTATATTATTAAGACAAAGTCTCATGTGCAACTGGTGAGATCCGTGCATTCGCCTCAACCCTACCCTGTTAGTGTTAGTGTCCTAGAGACAATCCATTGTAATGACATAAAACTTGATGATATTCAGTTTGAATTAATGTTATAGTTAACTTAATATTAATGTATGGCAATACGCTTGTTTGAATATTATGTTTGATTGTTTGCATTTATTCATACAAGTGTTCCCATGAGTCATTGATGTCGTTGAGGTTGTGAGAACTCAGATGACTTAAGCATGATTCTCAAATAGCCCCGATCAAGGATCATCAAGAATGGGATATTGATGATGCAATGGAGATTGGTGTCTGATCTGCATCATACTCTTAGAGAGTATAGTAAGATCTCACTTACTACGAGATACTGAGTATCTCATGATGGATGCACAAATACCTTAGAGGGTATTGGTATACCCATCCGAGAAACCGTTTGATTTATTTTCACTATATGTTTCTACGGGTGTCTCGGTTAGTGGGAGCGATGCGATACTCCTTTGACTTGAGGTCAATACGCACGACATGTGTGGGATGATGAACTTTGACCATGACCGACGCTTGCACCCTTACATGAGTAGATATGGCTTGGATTGAGTTCACACGAAGTGCGTGTGTGTAGTAGTTGAGCCAAGAATATGATTCATTCCTCAATGTGGATTTAGAGAGAATACCCATCTTCTCATCATAATTGGATCAAAGTCATCGGCCGATGCACATCAACTTAGACTTTGTGGCTAAGTGTGACATAAGTGATCAATTAGTGATTAGAGATAAATTGATTAAGTTATTTGAATAGACACTTCATCATGTTCAAGACTTAATCGAGTATTCGCGAATGAAAGGAGGAAATCGTAATAGCCCATGTTTCAGTTACAAGTAGTTGCACTTTTCTTGCAACGTACCTCATATATTGAGAATGTCTGATTTATTGTCTATGGTCCAATTAAAACCGTTAGTTTGACTAATCGTTCGATATATGAGGGCCTATGGGTCACACAACAAGTAACGGTTGTTTACTAATTATAGTTGGTTGATTAAATGTTAAATTAGATTTAATATTTAATTTATGGAGAAGTAATTAATAATAGATTAATTTGGAATTAATTATTATTAATATTTAATTAAATTGGATTTAATTAAATAAGAATTCCCAATAATAATATTTGGAATATTATTGTAGGATTTAATATATATGGAAACAAATCATAGAGATTTGTCATATATGAAATTTAAATCCGTAGAGATTTATATGTGGGAAATAAATCTAAGAGATTTTTTTAAATAAGGATTAGAGATTTTATTTCCTAATTAGGTTAGCTTGAGACTTAAGCTAATCCTTAGCTCTTGGGAATTCATAATACGTGAGTTCATATTTCTCCATAAAATCTTTAAGTTAGAATTTTCCTAGCAAATTCATCTAGGGGATTCAACGTTGATAGGTCTGTGCGAGTTAGTAAACGACTGTTACGTGGATACCATAGTTGAGGAATCCGTGTACGAATTGCTATAAGAATTCTGTTTACGTTTACTCGTATTTAATTATGCAATTAATTGTTCGTTGTTGGTGAACTGTTTATTTCCGCTGCGCATGTATTACGTGTTTACGTGCCTCTAAATTCCAACATACCCATGTATCCATAGAACATGTCTAATATATTCAATGAGTCAAGTATTTTTTTAAATGAGTCATTTTAATTGCATGAGTGCACTTGGAGTGCACAAAAGACCCACTTATTATTAAAGAGTTTTAATAGTGATAACAGAAGGATATGACTTATTACCACAAGAAAAATATTATATGTGATATTGAAAGGTGTGACCAGGGCCGTTTGGGAGAATTTAGTGGCCTAGTGCGAGCTCTCAAATGAGGCCTTAAGTGAGGCCCCAAGTAAAAATATGAATATGAAACAATTTAGTTTTTATAGAAGCAATAATTTTTATTTTTTTTAAAATACACTAAACAAGGTATTGAAGTTATTTTTTTAATAAAATATAAAAAAATTAAAAAATCACTTCAAAAGTGCAACTCTTTTAGCGTTTTGTGAAGCAAAATCATCAATTAAATCTTTTAGGAGGCATTTTCTTAGGAGGGATAATTCAATAAGCTCACTACTCACATAGTTACAGATGCACAGACAAATAATTAACAAATAACAATGAACATTCAGAAAAAAGTAACAAGTGTTGTAGTAATGGAAACTTTCCTTCTCGAATTTAACAATGATTTACAGGGTCCGGTGCAAAAAATAAAATAAAAATAGACCCTTCATATTCTTATAAAACAAATTGTAATGTATAAAACAAATTATATTATAATAATATAAATATTCTCAAACTCATCAAATTATAACACATATAGTTTTTTTTTAAAGCTTATTCCCGTAAAAATAAAAGTAGAAGAAAGAAAGAAAAAGAAATTAAAGGGGAGTAGATATTTAGAAAAATGAGTCAGCGTGGACTTGTACCCGAGACCAAAAAATATTCACGAATGCTAAATAGTGTGGACAACCAACTCAACTACTAACAATTATTATTTATTATTGTGGTGTTTTAATTTATATATATATAAATAGAAATTGAAAAAATAAAAAATTGGGACCTCGTCGAAAAGGGGCCCTATGCGACGGCACGGGCTGCATAGCCTCAAAAGCGGCCCTGGGTGTGACTTATATTACAATAAGAGTATTAGTAATAGTAATTGAAAATTATAATTTACATTACAAAAAAACGTTAAACGTGATAATTGAATGATCAAATCTATAATATCAAATAAATTTTACGGCGGACAAATTTAACAAGAAACTATTTGTACATATAAATGTATAAAGCAATTTAATGAGTAAAATAGTCGCACACATATTCAAAATAGATATTCATTCGATAACATATACTAAATCAAACATAACATAATTTATTCAAGAGTTTGAAAGAACGACGATTCGTTGGGTGGATAGTTGATAGAAAGGGAAACAAAGTAAAGGTTGAACGCAACGACCGTTTGGAATAAACAAATTAAAAAACCAAAAAACACACAAGTTTTTGTGTCATTAAATAATTATTTTAAAGAGGTCACACGTGTTGCCACATTGACCTCCATCTGCCTTTTATTTCAAGGACTACAGCTCACACACTTGAACTCCAGTTTCAAACTTGTAACGACAAATAGCATCCTACGCAACGATATTTTTCCCCCAATACCCAAATAATAATGCTAATACTAATTAGCACAACAAGTAGCACTAAAACCTTGGTGAGAAAAAAAGTCATAAAATCCACACCTACTCGCACCTCACTCACCTGAATCCTGCCTTTTTCTCTCTCTAAAACCCCCCATTTCTCTCTCTCTCTCTCTCCCGATTTCCATATCCTAAATTGGATTTTCTTTGATTATGTTTCCAGTTTGATCGGTTGTTGTTTTTCCCCTTTTAAAATCTCTCTCAAATTTCAGGGATTTTTGTTTATTTTTTTTTAAGGCTGTGGTAAAAATGGGTATTTGTTATTCATCGCCTAGTGGGAGACGGAAGGCAGAGTGGAATGATAAAGCGGATTCCAAGTTGAAGAAGACCAGCTCCGGCGATTTAGCCACTTTTATTAGTAAATTGAGTGGCGGCGGCGGCGGCGCCGCGACTGCCGCCGTTGTAGCGGAGGAGCGGACGCTGAATCTAGCCCCGGGGCGGCTGTTTTCGAATGGGGCGAGCCGCATCGCTAGCTTGTACACCCAGCAGGGCAAGAAAGGGACTAATCAGGATGCTATGATCGTTTGGGAGGTGAGTTTTCCTAAATCGAAATTTCTTGTGTATGTAATTATGTTTGATGTAGTTGAAAATTAGGGCTAGTTATTGAATTATTGAACTGCAGTTAAAGAAAACGTAATGTTGTTAGGTTATAATTGGGTAAAACTGTGAAGAAATGAAACAATAATGGTTGCTGTTGTTGTTGTGTATTCTGGGTCAGTTTTTTACTTGCTTGGATTGTTTATACGGTAGAATTTCTGCACGGGAATGGATTCAAATGCAACCTTTTGTGGGGTTTTTGATGGTCATGGTCCTTATGGTCATATGGTGGCAAGAAGAGTACGAGATGCTCTTCCGATTTTACTTCGTTCGGAGTGGGAACGTAAGCCCGAAAATGACCAAAACCATCATGTCCATGAGAATGGGAGTTTTGAAGGAATGAGACGGTTTGATGACTTTATGGATGAGGATGGATGCGAATCAACGGAAGCAGAGGAAACTGAGAAAGTGCCGGAGGTGCATATTCCGCTCAAGAATTCGATGTTGAAGGCTTTTAAGTTGATGGATAAGGAACTGAAGTTGCATCCTTCTATTGACTGCTTTTGTAGTGGTTCCACTACTGTGGCTTTGATAAAGCAGGTACTTCTCTTATGTTCCTCAGTATAATCACTCATTAGTTATCATTTTATTGAAGTCTATGTTGTCTTGTGTGAGTCCACTGATGGCATGTCGACTCATTTATTGATTCATTTCGTGTTTTAGAGATGAAATTCACAGTCACTTGTAGTTTTGTGGAATCTACAAGTATGGCCTCAAATATCCACTTTCGTGTGACCTGTGATCAGATTTTTGTGATTTTACCTAGTTGATATCTAGGTTGCATACTAGTTGTTATTCTGTCTTACATCGTGAGATTTGTGGCATTTTCAACGTGTTTACCTGCAATTGTTGGATGGCCATCATTATTATCTATGATGCGGATCCCCGTTACTAGGTGGTCTTAACGAATAATTAATACAATGATCCAGGGTGAAGATATAATAATTGGAAATGTTGGGGACTCCAGAGCAGTACTGGGAACCCGGGATAAAGACAATTCTTTGGTGGCTGTACCGTTGACTGTGGACTTGAAACCTAATCTTCCAAGTAATCTTCTCTCTTCGTAAATAATTAAATCCTCTGTATTTTCATGAGTTAATTCTTTTCTGGGGGATAACGTACATATCTATCAGTGATATAGATAAATAAATATGTGGGCTCAAAATTTCAGGGGAAGCTGCAAGGATCCAGAAATGTAAAGGGAGAGTGTTTGCATTGCAAGACGAACCAGAAGTTGCTCGTGTGTGGCTGCCTAATAGTGATTCCCCTGGCTTGGCAATGGCTAGAGCCTTTGGGGACTTCTGCTTGAAGGATTTTGGTCTAATTTCCATCCCAGACGTTTATCACCACCACATTACGGAGAGAGATGAATTCGTCATCCTTGCCACTGATGGGGTATTATTCTCGTCTCGTGTCTTTGCATATCAATTATCACAACCCCATAATTCACCCTTCTTTGTATAATCAATCTCGATATCATATAAAAAAGGGAAAAATCTTTTTTTAGTCTTGTAAGATTGTACAGTTACACATTCATGACACCTCTCTTTCCCTTGTTGAATTTCATATTGTGAACTTTCAAATTTTAACTTTTAGTCCTTTGACCAGTTTTCGTAACCAGTTTTGAAAATTAACAGGGCGAAATTAAAAATTCAAAAAAATTGTAAAAAAATGTTACGTCAGCTCAAAATGGGTTACACGCCTGTTATAGATGGTCAAAAGACTATGACGGACTATAGAGTTTAATTTTTAAAGTTGACAGGACAGAATTCATTTGGGGAAAGTGGAGTTTCCTGAAACCAAAATGGGCAAACTTATAGGACTAAATAAAAACATATTCCCTATTAAAATAGTTTTGTAGTTACCGAGTTTTTAAGCTTTGACGTTTATTCAACACAGGTGTGGGATGTTCTTTCCAATAAGGAAGCAGTTGACATTGTGTCATCGGCTCCTGGCCGTGGAACGGCTGCCAGAGCCCTCGTGGACTGTGCTACTAGAGCATGGCGGCTCAAGTATCCAACATCAAAGAACGACGACTGTGCTGTCGTATGCTTATTCCTCGAACAGATGACCATAACCAATGAGCCTAAACCACAAACTGATGCAGCAATCGTTCCAGAAGAGGAAACAAAAGTACCCCAAGATGAGAAGAAGGTTCCAGTAGAGGAAACAAAAGTACCCCAAGACGAGAAGAAGGTTTCAAAAGAAGAAACAAAAGTACCCCAAGACAAGAAGAAGGTTCCAGAAGAAGAAACAAAAGTACCCCAAGACGAGAAGAAGATTCTAGAAGAGGAAATAAAAGTACCCCAAGACGAGAAGAATGTTCTAGAAGAAGAAACGGAAAAGCCCTCCTCAGAACTGGAGGCTGAGACCCAAAATACCAACATGATAGCTTCTCATGCTGATTTTGTGCATTTAGAGGCAACCAAAGAGGCGAGTGAGATAGTGCCTGTTGTCGAGGAAGTGGAGGAGAAGGTAATCGAGAAGAATCTTGGCCAGTCTAAAAGGAGCTTAGCGGAGTGCCTTTCAACGGCAGAGGATGAAGAATGGTCTGCTCTCGAGGGTATCACCCGAGTTAATAGTCTGCTTAGTCTACCGAGGTTCTTGCCCTTCGATAGACGATCCGCAAGCTGGAGAAAATGGTTGTGAGATATAAAACGTCATTCATGATGCTCGGAAATTTGGAAAACGAGGGTAAGAGCAATGAGCGATTTCCGATCACGGAAGCGGGCTTGATGGGGATTGTGTAAGTTTTTTCGCTGCTGTATTCTTGTTGTTCTAAAATGTGCCTCTGGATTCACCCTATCAGCCTCGAATTGTTTTGCTATCAGCCTTGATGGTTTGGTGGGAGATTTTTGTATGTACTGGTATTTAGAACCACATGTATGTCTAGATAGTACACACTTTGCTTGTTTGTAAAACCCCACCACCCCCAGGAAAAAAAAATCAATAATTGAAAATTGTCTGTTAGTAGCCACAGCAAAACAATATTGACAAAGAAAAATGCATTTTAATATTTTTACTTGATGGCATGAAACCAAATTTAGTTATTAAGATTTCTCCAGAAAATTTATAGAATGCTGATCCAAACTAATAAAAATTTGAAACTGAGTGGTTCTTTTAATCTTTTTATTTTGGGCTTTTATACACCAAGTAACCAACTACATTCTGTTTATATTCATTGGGCCTTCAAATAAAAGAGGAGTAAGTTGTTTCACTTTAAAGTTAAATCAATCATGCAAACAAAAACGAATACACTCTCAGTTTCATTTTATTTATCTTTCTAGAGATTTTTTTTATACAAAATAATTATCATTTTGCACTGATTTAGGAAAATTAACTGTCATATTCCAAATTTGTCCTATACTTATTTTTTTATGATAATATGAATTAAATGAATGGGTAAACGATCATATATGTTAATAAAAAGATAAAAACATTACATTACACATATACTTATCATTATTTAATGACTCTTTTAACTCAAGTGAAACATTTTTAAACGATAAATAAAATGTGACGGAAGGAGTATATTTGAAAAGGAGGCACACAACTAAATGGACATTCGCACATTGAACCACTAATTAGGGATGAAAACGAATCGGATATTTCCCGACCGATCCGGAACCGTATTCGGTCGGTATCGAATTCGGTATAAAAAACTAGTATCCGGGCGGATACGGATTCGGATACGGATAGTTGACTTCGGATTCAGAATACATAATATCCGACCGTATTCGAGTTTTCCCATATTATATCGGATATTATCCGGATAATAAATCCGGATATCCGGATTTTAATTTTTTTTTTTTTAATTTTTTTTTAAATTTTTTAAAATTTTTATCGAACAGAGTTAGTTGTTAGTAGTTACTACACCAAGCACCCAAATACTCTACGAAATTATCAATCCACCTTATAACTCCCATAACTCCAAATTCGTTTCCAAAGGGAATCGAACCTGGGTCTCCCACTCAAATGAGGAGCCCAGTGACATATTTTATTTTATATTTTATATTAATATATATATATATAATATAATATTAGTACTTAATACTTATGTAATTTTATTAAGAAAATTGTCGAAAACTAAATGTATTTTTCCTATTTGCTTGTTAATTATGAAACCATAAGATCGAGAATTTCTACTTGCTCTTCTCCCTTCTTTATTCTAACATCTCAATTAGCTGCAGTAGGCTTAAGCCGTGATTATACTTAATTAAATTATAATTCCAGATTCATAGTTAATGGCTTGTTGAAAAGTGTGGTGTTGTAGTCTCAACTTGAAAGTTCAGTATAATATTATATATGTCTCCTTAGGCGTTATGTTGTGCTGGAGTGGTGATGATTACGAAGGATATAACTTTTAGTTTCATATTATTAGCAGTAGATATAATTTTTAAAATTTGCATTAGAACTTCTATGAAATATTGCATAAGTAGTTTTTTTTATGTGTTTCAATCACATTTTGATGATTTTCATTTGAAATATATATATTATCCGGTTATAGTTATTCGAATTCGGCCCGGATTCGTCCGATATCCGTCCCGTATCCGTATACCGAATATTCCGAATTCGTATCCGAATCCGACTCCGAATTCGAGAAAAAAATATGATTTAGAATACGGTATAAGGAATATCTGTCCGTATTCGATCCGTTTTCACCCCTACCACTAATAAATCATGATCTCATGGATAAATTGTTTGAACACAAGGTCACTATTAATTATCAACATAATACATTTCTAATAGCTCAAATTTTCATTTAAATTAGAAATAAAAAGAAATACTCGTTAAAGAAGCAAAGGTTAAGAAGAAAAGGGTTATTTATGTTTTCGAAATAAAAAAAGTTGGATGAGAAGAAGACATGAGAGAGTAGTATCCGGATGATAAAAGTTTTAACTTATGAAAGTGACCATAAATGCCGTGTCACCATAATAAATGCACGCAGCAGATATTTTTTTGGATTTTCTTTCCTTTCTTTTTCTTATTTAAGTTTTTTTGTACGTCAATTCAGTTGCTGGTAATCCACTGAATGGAAATACAATAATACATGATCAAACTCTAATTTGAGCTTCCAAATATATTTCACAACATAGACGAGTTACGGCATAATCAAAAAAGAGTCCCTAAACTCGATTGGTTCTTAAATTACTTTTATTTTAGATAGCCATTTGAGTAAATAAAATTATATTTCATAAATTCTCTCGAGACGAAAATTAATAGAAATTTTCAATTTACTTTAATTTCTAATGCTACTTTTAATGATAGATCTTATATGCACCAAGTGCACTGTACACTACATAATACTATACTTTTAAAACATAGTTTAATTACACAGAAACATACTGTACAATTTATTTCATGAACACAAATTGCACTCTTCAATGTAAATAAATTGTATATTTTAAAAACACACTATAGAGCGCATGATGCATCTAGTGCATAGAAAACCCACTCTATTGTTAAATAATGTACATGTCAACTTTACTTTTATGAGTATAGACAAAAATATCTTTTGCAAGCTATTTTAGGTCCCCATCTGAAGTAATGAGATTAATAGACTTACACAAAACACATCTGAATATTATTTAACAGGACAATTAAGAAAAAAAAAATCACGCACTTCTATTTAATAATTTTTTCTAAAATAAAATTAGAAATTTATTCCAAAATTGACCGACTATTTATGTAGAAAAGTCACAGTAGAGAAAGCATTTAAATAAAGGGCATAAAAAGGACGCTGAATAAATATGAGAAAAGAAAAGAGGTAAGCACGTCAAATCACAAACTACACGTGAATATCATCAGCTTTTCAATTCTTGCACTCCTAATTCTACCAAAAAATCATTTCCATGCATTTTAGACACAGAGAGTGTGTGTATTTTTAATGTGTGAGAAAATAAAACAAGGCAAATTAAATAAAGTAATGTAGGCGGATTGATTTTTTAATTTCCATGTTAAATATTTATAAATTATCATCGACTTAAAATTTACTCAAAATTGACCATCTTCTAAAATTAGTATGGGGGAACAAAGTTGGAGGCACAGCCCCTTGTGGGGGCACGTGCCCTTGTTAACTTTTCTCTTATTTTGTTTTTTATTTGTATTTTTCTTTTGGAAAAAATAGTATACTCACGTAAAATATAAATGTTGGGCTTCATAACCACTCATCTTAATGTTTTATTTACGTTAACTAACAGACTTATTTATGAAGATTCCTTTTATAATTATAATGAAGTTTTGCTTTTTGTGTAGGCTAAAATATATATTTTGTATATATTTTTACCCTTGTTAAGATTTCTGGATCATTTCTGGATAAAGTTGCCGGTATTAATAGAAAAGGAAAGGATGCTATTTCTCTATTTTAAAAATAAAAGTAATTCGTTATTATATTATTTATTCCTTTCATTGAATGGACTGTATACATATTTTCATCCTTTTCTCTTGGCTTTATCTTGTTGGTCTTACTTGCCACTATCAAATCCATTTTACAGTTTTCCTATAGTAATCTATAAATATATATACATATTTATCAAATCCATTTTTTACAGTTTTTTTTCTACAGTCAATATTAATATTTCTTGCCATATTACTTTGAATTGATCGACCCAAATTATTGGAAGTGTTAATGCAATTACTTCAATCCCAATCATTCCTGTATTATATTCTCAAGTGCATTTGTACGTACATATAAACGGTCAAGTTTCAACGTACTTGATGCGGAGTTATATGATTCCAAACAATTTATGCGAGATGCATTAATTTAGGGTATAATATATAAACCTCATTTGCAAAATTATTCTAAAATGGACAAATTAAGAATTTGTGGGACAACTAATTTTTCATTGGTCGTCATACGGGACAACTGTACTTTTCTTTTTTTTTTTTAATCAAAAGAGGTTTTATAATTAAAAAAAAAGTGAGTAAAAGTAATAAATCAGGTCCAAGATCAAGATTCATAGTAAGATTTTTAAACCATAAGCAAGCAACTATTTTTCCATATTAATAGTTGCAAGGTTCGGTATAACAAGTTGCATGATTTTAAAATGCATTATGAATGCACGGTGCACCTGAATACATACAATATTTAGCCTTTAAAAAATTAGTAGATAAATTGTTATTTATCAAGAGGATCATTCATAATACTTAAGGGCTTGACCCAATAATCATGAGGGTTTGGAAAAGGTTCAGATGCCGTAATAAAATGATTAATCAATTCATTGATATTTTAACGAAAACAAGGTGAAACCCGTAATCAGGATACTATTGTAATATAGCGTTACAAGCCATTGTTGAGAGAAAAGCGTTATGTGCACTACTACACATTTAAGTTTGGACAGCTCCACTTAGACAACCCTTTAAAAAAGAGCTCTCCAAAATCGAGATTGGAGAGCGATTTTTATTAAAAAAAAAAACTTACAATGCGGTTTGAAACCGCTCTCCAAGAAAAATACTTGGAGAGTGGTTTCGAACCGCTCTGCTTGCAGCTTACAATGCGATTCAGAACCATTGTCCAAGGGACAACGGTTTTGAACCGCTCTCCAAGCACAAACCCTTAATTACATCGGGGATGCGTAAACGCCATTCCCCCCCATTTTCTTTCCCATTTTTCTCCTCCAATTTTTTCCTCCTCCTCCTCCTCCATTTTTTTTCCGGCGCAAAGGCCGTCCTGGCCGCCTCCTCCCACCTGTTGTTGTCGTTCGTAGCGCCATTGCCCTCCTCCTCCTCCCGGTCCCCCCGGCCTCCTCCTCCTCCACCACTCCACCGCCGTCGCCTCCTCCTCCTCCTCCCCTACCACCGCCGTCGCCGCCTTGTTGTATCTAATAGGTATTTTAATTTATTTAATGTTTTATATATATATGTATGTGTATATATATATATCTATATATGTTAGGATATAATCATATAGTGTTAGATTAATTGGTTAATTGACTTGGTTTTAATTGTTGTTATATGTTAGGATTAATTGTTGTTTGATTAGATTGTTTAATTTAGTTTTTGGGATATATATGATTAATGCTCTTGAAATTAAAATGTGTATTTTTTGGTTGGTTAATTGGTTGTCAATTTGTGTGTTGTTTCACTCAAAAGTATTAGTTGTTTCATTTAAAGATATTAGTTTTTTCATTAAAAAGTATTAGGTGTTTCATTAAAAGGTATTAGTTGTTTCATAAAAAAGTATTAGGTGTTTCATTCAAAGGTATTAGTTATTTCATTCAAAGGTATTAGTTATTTCATTCAAAGGTATTAGTTGTTTCATAATAAGGTATTAGGTGTTTATTCAAAGGTATTAGTTGTTTCATTAAAAAAGTATTAGACGTTTCATTCAAAGGTATTAGTTGTCTCATTCAAAAGTATTGTTGTTAGTGTGTGATTAATGTTGATTTAATTATATTGTTGTTAGTAGCTAGCTTGGATTAATTGTTGTTAGTAGCTTGAATTAATTTTTGTTAGAGTTAGAGATGAATATATATTGTGTTGCTTGACTTGATTTTTTTATGCTAATTTTATAGATGAACAATTGATGCACTCAAGGTGTTTATATGCTTGTGTGAGGATTAATTTAAGCATAAATTAGGATTAATACATTAGGATATATTTTGGTTATTAATTTGATGAATGAATAGTGTGTTTCTTTAATTAGATTATTAATGATGGTACATTAGAATACATTAGAAAATTAAAATGAATGTAGATTAAGTATAGTTAGGTATGCTTTTAGGTTTAATACTTTAAGATACATTGTCTTGAGAAACAGTCTTCATATTGTCTTTCCTATAGGCATCTGTAGCTAGTTCTATATGGATCGAAAGTGGGTTCGAGCAAATCAATTATCAGATGAGTATAGAAATGGGGTGGAAGAATTTTGTAATCATGCAATTAGACACTGCACCGACCCTCGGTACATTCCATGTCCGTGTTGGAAATGTATAAATGAAAAAACTGTTAGTGGTCGAGAAAATTTGTTCGTCCACTTGATGATTCACGGTATTGATAAAGCATATACCGTTTGGACATCTCATGGTGAGACAAGAGATAGATGTAGCTCAAGCAACCTAGGAACTGACTTTAGGTTTGAAGATACAGTGGATGCGGATATTTTCGATGATGTACCGACTGTTGATACATCGAATGGGGATGACGGTGATCTGCGAGATCACCCTTATATGTTAGAGAAGTTAAGGGATTTTGCTGGATTACCACTGTGGCCCGGGTCTGAGAAGGCAACAAAACTGTCAGCTGTTTTGATATTGTTCAACCTAAAAGCAGCTCACCAGTTGTCCGATCAGTGCTTCACAAGTATGCTGGAAGCAGTTAATGGTCTATTGCCTGATGGAAATGTACTGCCTACGAGAGCATATGATGCTAAACAAATGCTCAAGTCCATCGGATTAACACATCATAAAATTCATGCTTGTCCGGGTGATTGTATCTTATTTCGGAAGGAGTATGCAGAACTCGATGAATGTCCCAAGTGTGGGGAGAAGCGATATAAGAAAAATAAATCTCCCGCGAAGGTGATGTGGTACTTTCCGATAATACCAAGATTCAAGAGAATGTATAGTAGCGCTGTGGATGCTAGAAATTTAACTTGACATCATGATGATAAGATCAAAGATGGAATGCTAAGACACCCTGCTGATTCAACCCAGTGGAAGACATTCGATGTCTGACATCCAAAATTTGGCAACGAGCCACGGCACTTGCGTCTTGCACTCTCAACTGACGGAATGAATCCATTCGGTATCCAAAGTACCAACCACAGTACATGGCCAGTGATACTGTTAGTTTACAATCTTTCACCCGGGTTGTGCATGAAGCGCACTTACATGATGTTGTCTATGTTGATATCAGGACCCAAACAACCTGGTAACGACATAGATGTATATCTGGCTCCTTTGATAGAGGACTTGAAGCTCCTGTGGAATGAGGGTGTCGATGTGTACGATGCTTGTAGAAAGAAGAATTTCAAGTTGAAGGCCATGCTGTTTGGAACTATCAATGACTTTCCCGCTTACGGGAATCTATCTGGATATAGTGTGAAGGGGGCCGATGCATGTCCTTGTTGTACCAAGCAGACACGTCACATTCGCTTGAGTCACTGTAGTAAGACTGTTTATATGGGACATAGGAGGTGGTTGGACCCAACGCATAAGTACAGAACAATGGTCGATGCATTCGATGGCACAATCGAGACAGGTGAAGCACCACGTTTATTGTCAGGTTCGGATATATTGAATGAGATGAAGAATATCGACACACAATACGGAAAGATCTTCGCAAAGAGTGTCCCCACTAGCGGTTGGAAGAAGGAATCAATTTTCTTTCAATTACCATATTGGAAAGAGTTGTATGTTAGACACTTCATTGATCTAATGCACGTTGAGAAGAACGTTTGTGCCAGCTTGCTCAATACTCTCCTAGCTGATAAGAAGTCCAAGGATGGTTACAATGCAAGAATGGATATGATTGATATGGGAATAAGAGCAGAACTAAAACCTGTGCCGAGAAAAAGTGGTCAACCGTTCTTACCTCCTGCTACACACACCTTGTCCAAGAATGAGAGAAAAGAGTTACTTCAGACGCTAAAGGATGTGAAAGTTCCAGAGGGTTATTCGTCCAACCTACAGATATTTGTATCAGATGATGGTGTGAGACTGATGAATCTGAAATCACATGACTATCATGTCATCATGGAGACTTTCTTGCTCATTGCAATACGTTCTATCTTGCCTGAAAATGTGCGCATAACCATAACAAAGTTATGTTGGTTCTTCAAGGGAATGAGTAGCAAGGTCATAGATCCTGGAAAATTGCTTGGTTTTCAGAGACAGATTGTGGGGACGCTCTGTGAGCTTGAGATGTATTTCCCTCCATCATTTTTTGATATAATGGTTCACCTAACCGTTCATTTGGTACACGAGACAAGGATGTGTGGTCTTGCTCGTATGCGATGGATTTATGGTGTAGAGAGATATATGAAAGTGTTCAAAGGATATGTGATGAATATGTCCAGGCCGGAGGGATGCATTGCAAAACGCTATTTAGTAGAAGAAACAGTCGAGTACTGGTCTGAATTCATTCCGAATGTCGATGCAATTGGGCTTCCAATTACTCGGTACACCAATAGGATGAATGGTGAAGGCATTACCGGTGGTCAATTTGTAAGTGTTAGTATGGAGGAACTAACACGAATGCACTTGTGCGTACTTCACAACACGGTCGACGTGCTTCCTTTTATTGACCTGCACATGCAAGCACTTGTTGAGATATTTCCCACCAGAGATAGATCATGGATTGAAGTTGAGCACAATCGCACGTTTGTTGACTGGTTCAATTGTTATGTAGCAAATATGTTGTCACGGGATAAAGAATCAGTGAATGAAAGAGTTAAGTGGTTATCCAGAATGTCTGATATACATGTGTATTCGTATAAGTGTTATCTTATTAACGGATACACATTTTATACCAGAGATCATGATGCCACAAGTACAATGCAGAATAGTGGGGTGTCCATTACTGCAACTGCAGGGAATCAATCGAATACTACTTACTTTGGACAGATTGTCAACATTTGGGAACTCGACTATGTTGTTCACCGACAACCAATCTTCGAGTGCAGTTGGGTGAGGATCCCTAACGGAGTCCAAGTTGAAAGATCTGGGTTCGTACATGTTGATTTGAAGAATGTGGGATACAAAGATGACCCTTACATAATGGCCAGTCAAGCTCAACAAATTTTCTATGTCCCCGACCCAGTTAATAAGAAATGGTCCATCGTGGTTCTGTCAAACAAATTTAATAGTAGTTACCACATTAGCGATGAAGATGTTGACACAATCGATGATCCTTTTCAGAACTTCACTCATTCTGTACCCTCTTTCGATGATCTAGCAAATTCACGCCCGTACCAGAGAATAATTATCGATGAGGATGAATATGGCAATCCCGATCTTGTTAAAATTTATAGTCATGAACGAGAAAAGTCAACCAAAAAACGTAAAAGAAAAACAAGTACTAAAAATAAATGTACGACTTTATTTAATGTTGTTTCTTTTGCTTTATTGAATGTTATTTCTTCTGCTTCCTTAAATATTGTTTGTTTTTTGTTTATTAAATATTGTTTTTTCTGCTTTACAGGATCATGTCTTATCTGCCACATCCCAGAGATGATGGAGTACATTTAGGAGATCATGGTGGAGATTATGATGGAGTACATTTAGGAGATCATGATGGAGATTATGATGGAGATCATGGTGCTGATGATCGACATGATACTATTGACTTGAGACAGAGTGACACTTCTGCTCCCACCACTAGCAGATCTGGGGATAAGCTTGAGAGAGGTAAGAGGGCTAGTAGAGCAGGAAACAAGTGCAAGGGTGTAATTTTATTACAATTGAAGCAGTTGAAATTGTAATTATATTGATTGATCGTTGAATCTAATTAAATAATATCTTATTGCGCTTATCATTCAATGAGTATGGGGTGCAATTGGTAAAATGAGTGAGACGTTGTCTTTCTACTTGGAGTCGCAAAAGCGATAATCCCTATCGTACGCCATCCAAGGACTCCGGGGCGAATGCGACAAACCGACTTCTTTTGAAGGAAAGATTATGGGATGAACTTTCGGTATGTTAATTATATATATGCTTATTGAAAGTTGTTGTATGATTACTAAATTTACTACATTGTTATGTTATATGCGTCATGAGTACATTTCTCGCCTTGATTATTCAAAGAAGAAGCAAATCGCCGCAGTGGAGTATTGGCCAAGAATTTTCGGGCTTGGTTGAGAAGTCAAGCACGAGATCTGGATACTGGTCTTTACTCGGCTAGTCCGCCTGAGGCGTATCAGAATTGCCCTACGGTGGCCCCATACTGGGAGGAGTTTGTGCGATGATCTTTGGAGGATGAGTTCCAGGTAAAATTGATCAATATCATTTAATGTCCTATGCTTTTCAGTATTTATCGTATTTCTATTACACTGTAGTCACGAAGTGAGAAAAATCGCAAACAAGCCAAGTCGATGGAGGCGCGATATTGTGGATCGAACAAAGGTTATGCATGCATAAGAGAAAATCTGGTGAGATCAAAATCCTAACATTTAATTTTATTTATATATTCACTTTTAATATATCTAATAAGGGGACACGTTAATGACTATCGTAGAAAGAAGAAAAAAAAAAGCTGGAGAGCGTGAGCCTGTTGTTACCCGTTTTGAGTAATTTCAAACTACTAGAAAGACTCGATTCGGGGATATTCCCGATTCCAGTGCATAGCGTATCATCAAAGAAGGGGTAAACTATCCATTAATTTGTCTTTGAATTACAAACTATTATTTCTAAATAAATGATTAAATAATAATCTTTTGTAATTCAGGAGCGTATGTCTCAGACCATGACGCCCGAAGACATCCGCTTTGTCAGTCCCGATGATCTACTTGGACGGGCTATAGGTCGTCAGGAGCATCCCGCATTTCTGAGTGTTGGATATGGCGTGTGAAGTCATCATTGGCCATGTTACCTGCTCTTCAAGCCATGAATATGGTGGGTATACTTTTGGAACAGGTTGCCCAGATGGCTAAAGAGTTGGAACAAATGAGGTCCGAGAGACGGTCGCATCACGGAATGTCCTCGAGTGGAGCAAGCTGTGAAAATAGTGTCGATGTTGCTATGTTTTCGGCTAATGCTAGGGACGATTTTATTGAGGCACTTCGAAACAACGTCTCGCAGGTATCAGATGTGTCTCACATTTATTTTAATTAAAGACTAGTATATATATTAAAATTTTCTAACTAAATATCTTATTCGAACAGTCTTCGACCCTATGCTACCTTTATTTGGAGGATCCTACTCGGTTGGTGGCTACAGGAACGTTGCTCAATAACTCCGATGAAGTTATTCATGGTAGTCCCATCACTCCTGGTTTCGTGAGGGTCACACTCGATGTACCCGTAATCGGAGAAGAGGATTCACCAGTGCCTAAATTAATTGATGATCTTCATTACAAATCGAATAAACTATCGACACACTTCATCGAATGGCCGACCAACTTGGTCTCTCTCACCATGAAGGTAAATTTAATATATGTTATTAAAGTTCATTATCTTATTTGTCGTTCTAAATAATATTGCAAATTGATTGTAGAAACTGCAGACACCACACAAGCCTAAACGGAAATCAAAGGGTATCGCAGCCAGTCAGAGGGAGATACCGAGGGACTCCACTACTGGTGGTCGCAGACTAATTGGTTATCCATTGCATGGAGACTTAGATCACGATTTCACGCCCATACAAAGATATCGGTCAAGTGATAGTTGAGTGCTCGATTTCTATATGGTCACGATTTCGATGAATGCTTACTTTACCGGAATTTTATGAAGAATACATCACTCGGGAGCATGTGATTGAAGTCGTGAACGACCAGTGGTTGAGTGCAACGAGCATAGCCTTTTATCTCAGGTATGTGTTTACTAATTAATTCTCAGTATTTACTTTCTATATATAGTTTAATTTTTAAATTAAATATTAATTAGCGTATATATGTTGGTTAAAGATATTTGGGTGAGGTATATCTCTCCGCAGAGATCCTCGGCGAGTGGAATGTATTCCTTCGTCTCCCCCAAGTGTCTTGCTTAATGGCCGATAGGCCACAGACCATGGAGTGGTTAGTTTCTCATATGCTGAGTTATACTGACAGAGATCATCTCATTTTTTGGCCAACAAATGTGGGGTGAGTACAATAAACATTTCGTTAAAATTTATATTCATAATATATATGATATTTGCACATATGCTAAATTTACAGTTAATTTTAATATTCTTAATATAATATAGGAATCATTGGGTGTTGGTCGCCATAAATATGAACACATTAAGTGTATATTTTATGGATCCAGCTGCGAATGGGTTGGCTTCAAATCGGCCGATCTCACTTCGCATATGGATGGGCGTAAGTTCATTTTTAATATTATAATATAATGATTTGTTTTACTTATTAAAATTATGCATATTTAATCTAACTTTATTTTTTAATTCTAATAATAATAGTGTGATGACGATGTATCGAGTCGCTTCCTAATCAAGGCTCAAGAGCTAACTTCAATAAAGTGAATGGAATAATGTTAAGGTAAATTTAATTTATTAAGTTATCAAATTAATATAAAATAATTATAATTGTAATATGTGATTATAATTGCTAATCAACACAGTACCGAGGCAACGAGATAGCGATATCATCGTGGACATTTTGTGTGCTGTTATATTGAAGATATAATATGCGCTTCTCAAACGTCGATATTCCTATCAACGTAAGTCAATTTATCGATTTATTTAAATTATTATTAATTGAATTAAAAATTCATACTATATATATCTAACTATATTGATTAATTGATCGTTGTTTGCAGTTTGTCTATGATCGTCCGGTCAAGTCATACTCCAAACAAAGAATGAACAAATGAAAAATGGATCGACAGGTACTTTTTACAATCGATTCTTGTATAATTTTAGATAGAGCGGGATAACTTTTGGTAGCATATTACTTATATATTTGTATTGATATACTTCATGTTTTAATTTGTTGACGGATATTTATTTCATATATGATGCGTATGCGTTTATTAATTTATTTGATATGTTTCGGTATATTGGATGTATATATATATTATCGTGGTATAAGATTTGGTTTATGATTTTAGTTTTGGTTTTGGTTTTGGTTTTATATAAACAGGATTTTTAAAATATAAATTAAATATATAATAATTCTAAAAAAATAATTATTGACAAAACGGTTTTTAACCATTTATTTATTTATTTATTTAAAAAAATTAAAAAAAGGTTAGACAAATGGTTTGTAAACCATTTGTCTAAGAGCTATCACTTGCAATGCGGTTGGGAACCGGCTTTGTAAGTCTTTTGCTTGCAATGCGTTTTTTTTATCATTTATCAAGCTTGGATAATTTATTCTTGGAATCATTATAACCGCTCTCCAATGTCATTTTTAACAGCTCTCCAAGCCCAAATATGTATTAGTGGTGTCTCCGATTCTTTCCTTCTTTTGCGTGCCTTAATAAGAATTAGGTGACAATTTTAACAAGAATCTCCACCTCTAAAATTATTGTCGCACTCACTAATTCACCTTTCTCACTACATAGTCAATGCTCCTCGTTGTCAAGTTTTGACAAACTTAACACCAAAAGTTTTGACTTCACATAAAAATAAAAGGAACTAAAACAGAACGAGACTTTAAGGCATGAGAGAAAACAGAGGCTCTCAATTCAAGTAAGGGGCATTAGAGATTCTCAACATGATAGATAAAAAATAGATAATCGTCGATACTCAGATATTGTATACGGAATTATAAAACTATGAAACACGTACAAAAATCGCGACAAACGAAATAAAAGTTAAGAAATTGCGAATAAGAAATACAAAATAATATCTTCAATTGAGTAATGGAGATAAGTAGATCAGACAATTAGGAAAAGAGAGTCAAGAGACAGATAGCGCCCGTAGCACTCTTGAGCCAAAACGCTAAACACCAAGTGCCGTATAACTATTTTTTTTCTTTTAAAGGTTAAGAATCCCAACTTATTGCTTAAAATAAGCCCAATTATACACTTATGATTGTCCAATTAATCATAACTTTATTTTGCCCCAAAAAATCATAAACTGATTTTGATTATATGAGTAATGAAATGAAGTTAACCCCCAAGTTGGCCAAGTGGTGCAAGTTTGACACTTAGAAGTATGCTCACAGTCCTCTCTTTAAATTTTAGGTTCGAAACTTCTTAGATGAGATTAATTCTAGAGATGAGTCAAGTCCATACATGGTGAGTTCTGTTCTCCGAATTAATTAAATATTGTAACTTGGCACATATAAGTAATTTAGTTTATGACTATGTTGGTTCCATAAGATATGCCCTGCTGAAAAAAGAAATGTAATTGGCTTAAAAGTTTAAGCTATTAGAGTTTAATAATCTTGTTTTCAAAAAAAAAAAAAAATTGACAAAATTAAATCTACTTATCTTGAATAGAGGCGGGTCACTTGATTAATCACATGCCGATCGACAAGCGTTTTGGAGTAATTAAAATGACTTTTAATGCCTCACAAATAGATGATGCTAGATGTTAAACACATGCATGTATATGATCTTTCACTTCGACATATTCTGATATCATACATGTTAAATAAACGAGTTTGAATCACAAATGGTCTCATAACTTTGGCCTCAAATAGATTTAGTCTCATAAGTTTTTTTATCGTCAATTTAGTCCCAATAACATTGACAATGTCCAATTTTAATCCCAAATCGACCGGAACAACGTCGTTTTATGGTTTTTATTTGGGGCTTTTCGGCGGATGGTGTGACTAGACTGTCTTGTGTATTTTTTTTAACAGTTAAAATTTCAGGCATATATAATTAAAATTTTAAACTTAAAACTAAAACAGAATTGACGGCAATAATTAGTTAAACACACTTAAAAATACACGTGGCAGTCAAATCACAACATCCGCCAGAAAGCTCTAAATAAAAATGGCAAAACGACGTTGTTTTGGCCGATTTGGGAGTAAAATTGGACATTATCGAAGTTATTGGGACTAAATCAACGATAAAAATATTATGAGACTAAATATATTTGAGACCAAAGTTATGGGACCATTTGTGATTCAAACTCTTAAATAAACACCTCGTCAACAACCATATATACATCCAATGTTTTTTTTTTTTCTGTATTTCAATATTTCTCTTGAGCCAAAAATAAAAGGGTATAGTTTGGCACATATTTTTAAAAAAAATGTCAATTCAAAGTCATACTGTCACGGTCATGACCTAGCTATTGTTGTTGCATTAATTCATGGAGATTGGAGAGTGATTTTAATTTATTTTTTTTTAAGTTCAATAATAGCTCGAACTTATGATCTTACCATGTAGATAGTGATTTTAATTTGTTGTAAATTTATGATGAAAAATCAACATGAGATGCATATATGTACAATACGTGCACCCCAATTTATAATTGGGAGACCTTGACATGATTGCCCTAAACTCAACCATGAAAGCATTTCATCACTAAAAATCTTAATTAATTTATGTTATAACTGATGCGAGAAAGATATAAAAGCGATAAATAAATCGAATAAATCGACATCGAAATTTTATGTGGTTCATTAACAATTTGTTAGCTACGTCCACGGACAGAAGAGAGGATCTCGTATATTATTCAGAACTGACAATAATATACAACTCAAATGAAAATATAAATAATAATCCCTAACTGATTGGGCCTAAATTAATAAGCCCAAAATCGAACCCGGCCAGGCCTAAATTAATAAGTTCAAAACCGAAACCGACTGATGCACTTGTATCAAGAGGCCTGAGCTTCTTAAATAACATTAGGAAGCCCTTCACCTTTTTCCACAATCCGATGTGGGACAGAATATGACTTTTTATAGGATTAGGAAGTCCTCCAACTTTTGATACAATCCGATGTGGGATAAAACAAACTTTTTTATTTTACACAATTCCAACAAATCTCCACCTTGGTAAAATAACAGAAAACTTCATTGTCTCCACCTTGACTTGAATCCTCTCACAGATGTACCAGATGCACCATAAAAGTGCCAGACGTACAAGAAACTCCTCGTACACATATTTGCCCCCAAGATAGGGCAACTAACAACTTGTAATATTTAACAAGTTCAAACAGTGTTGGAACTTGTTATTTGGAACCGGCTTGGTGAACATGTCAGCTGGGTTATCAACAGTCCCAACTTTCTTCACTTTAACCCTCTTCTCACTTCTCAAAAAATGATACCTGACATCAATATGTTTCGTTCTCTCATGAAGAACTTGATCCTTGACTAAACATATTGCACTCAGACTGTCACAGAATAAAGTTGCATAATCATGATGTAGATCAAGATCACTAACCAGCCCTTTCAACCAGATTCCCTCTTTGGCCGCTTCAGTCAAGGCCATGTATTCTGCCTCTGTAGTAGACAAAGTAATTGTAGGCTGCAAAGTTGCCTTCCAACTTACAACAGAACCACCAAGAGTAAAAGCATAACCGGTCATAGACCTTCTACTGTCAACATCTCCTGCATAATCAGAATCACTGTAGCTTGAAACTAAACAATTCGTATCACCTCCATAAATGAGACAAACATCAGATGTACATCTAAGGTACCGAAATATTCTCTTCACAACATGCCAATGTTCCTTTCCAGGTTGAGCCATAAACCTGCTGACAACACTAACAGCATGTGCAAGATCAGGTCTAGTACAGACCATAACATACATCAAACTCCCTACTGCACTAGTATAAGGAACCCGAGACATGTACTTCTTCTCCTCAGCAGATTTAGGAGCGAAAGCAATGGACAAATGAATATTTGCAGCACTTGGAGTATCAATAGGTTTAGCTGTAGACATACCAAACCTTGATAATATCTTCTGAATATAATTCTTCTGTGAAAGGAAAAGCTTCTTCTGACTTCTATCCCTATAAATCTCCATTCCCAATATTTTCTGGGCAGCACCCAAATCCTTCATCTCAAACTCAGCACTGAGAAGACCTTTTAACTTCTGAATATCTGACTTGTTCTTTGCAGCTATCAGCATATCATCAACATATAAGACCAAGTAGATAAATGAATCATCTTCCAGCTTGTTGTGATACACACAACTATCATACGGACTTCTGTTGTAGCCAAGATGTGTCATATAACCATCAAATCTCTTGTACCACTGCCTTGGAGACTGCTTTAGTCCATATAAGGACTTCTTCAATTTGCAAACATACTCTTCTTTCCCGGGAACTTGGAAACCATCTGGTTGGGTCATGTATATCTCTTTATCCAACTCTTCGTGTAAAAAAGTTGTCTTTACATCGAGTTGTTCAAGTTCCAAGTCCTGATGTGCTACCATTTGAAGTAACACTCTAATAGAAGTATGTCTGATCACAGGTGAGAAAATCTCATCATAGTCTACTCCCTCTTTTTGATGGAACCCCCTAGCAACGACTCTTGCCTTATACCTGATACCCTCAGCAGGTGATATTCATCCCTTCTTCTTGAAGACCCACTTGCATGTAATAATCTTTCTCTCCGAAAGCTTCTTGACTAACTCCCAAGTCATATTCTTGTGAAGTGACTCCATCTCATCTTCCATGGCAGCTAGTCATTGGGTAGACTCTGTACATGTAACAACTTCTTTGTAGGTGGATGGCTCATGAGAATCCACCTCTTCAGCAACCTGCAATGCATAACCCACCATATCCTCAAACCTATATTGCCTTGGAGCCTTAACTCCAATCCTTCTAGCTAGATCAAGAGCTATAATGTACGGTCTTGTCTCAGATGGTTGAGATTCTGGTGGTGATGCATCTTTTAGCTCGGTGTCAGAATGTGAGTGTTGTTCTCCATCTTCCTTTTGTGACTCACTCTGCTCCACCTGTTTGTCAACACTATTATTTTCGGATACAACAATAGACTTCACAGTGGGGTTAAACATAGAATTCTCATCAAAAATAACATTTCTGCTAAGAATGACTTTACTTTCTGATGGAGACCAGATTCTATACCCCTTAACGCCGTTTCCATAGCCCACAAAAACTCCTTTCTTCGCCCTTGGCTCCAATTTATCCTCATTTACATGATAATAAACAATACATCCAAAAGCTCTCAAAATAGAGTAATCTGTAGACTTACCAGACCACACCTCGTAAGGTGTTTTGAGGTTGATACCTGTGTGAGGTGCACGATTTATCAGGTAACATGTCGTGCTGATTGCTTCTGCCCAAAATCTTCAGGCTAATCCAGCATTAGAGAACATGCATCGAGCTCTCTCTAGAAGTGTCTGATTCATGCGTTCTGCTACACCATTCTGTTATGGTGTATCTCGTATTGTATGATGTCTTGCGATTCGTTCATTCTTGCAGAACTCATCGAAATCAGAATTCCAGACCATTATCAGTTCGCAGCCTTTTGATTTTCTTCCCTGCTTGATTTTCCACCACGCCTTCCATTGCTTGAAACTCTTGAAAGCTTCACTTTTATGTTTCATCATAATTACCCAAGTCATTCTTGAGTAGTCATCAATCATAGACACAAAGTATCTATTGCCTCCTAATGATTCAACACGATAAGGTCCCCAACAATCAGAATGGATATAGTCAAGTGTGCCATTTGTTCTATGAATTGTCTTGGGAAACTTGCTGTGATAAAGCTTCCCAAAAACACAGTGCTTCACAGAAACCAAGACTAGTGACCTTGTGGCCACCAAGAAAATCATCTTTCGACAGAATTTGCATCCCTCGTTCACTCATGTGGCCAAGTCTCATGTGTCATAACTTAGTCAAGTCGTCTTTGTGAACTTCCGATGATGCAACAACAATAGAGTCAGATAGCGTTGAACATTGCAAAAAGTACAAAGTTCCTCGCTTCACACCTTTCAAAACCACATTAGAACCATTGTAGACATACAAAACTCCACCTTCACCTCTGAAAATGAAACTCTTATTGTCTAGAAGACTAAGTGATATCAGATTCTTCGTCATTTATGGAACATGTCTAACATCGTTCAATGTGCAAAATTTACCATCATGTGTCTGTAATTGAATTGAGCTTATTCCAACCGCCTTGCAAACTGAACTGTTGGCCATATAAATATTGCCTCCATCCAGTTGCTCGTAAGTTGTAAACCACTCTCTGCGCGAACATATATGATAAGATGCCCCGGAATCAAGAACACACACATCAGTGTGATGTGTTTGTCCATTAGCAACTAGGACTACATCCTCCTCGGTGTTGGTGTCATCTCCTTCAGCAGTACCTGATCTATCTTCCTGCTTCTTCTTCTTCTTCGGACAATCATTTTTCCAATGACCTGGCTCTTTGCAGTAGTTACAGATATCGTTTGGTTTAGGACCCTTCGTCCCAGGCTTCTTGAATTTCTTCTTTCCCGATTTTACATGTCTCTTATTCCCATTAGCTACTAGTCCAGCGGCCTGATTATCTGAACTTCCACCACTCGCCTTATGTCGCAACTCTCTAGTATGCAGAGATGATCTGACCTCTTCCAAGGACACAATGTCTTTCCCAACAATGAAAGACTGCACAAAATTCTCATACGACAAAGGTAGAGAAACCAACAGAATTAAAGCAGCATCCTCATCATCAACTTTAACATCAATATTACGCAATTCTAATATAATTTTATTCAATTGATCCAGATGTTCACGAAGTGACTGACCTTCATGCATACGCAAACTGAACAGTCGTTGTTTCAACAACAACTTATTGGTTAGCGACTTCGTTATATACAGACTCTCCAACTTCAACCATAAACCAGCCGCAGTTTCCTCCTTTGCGACTTCGGTAATGATGTCATCTGCGAGACACAACATGGTTGATGAGTGTCCTTCTCCTCCAGAGTGGCCATCTCAGCTTCTTCCAAATCCACCGTCTTTTTCATCAACGGTGCCCACAGTCCTTGTTGTTTCAACAAGGCACGCATCTTGATCTGCCATAAACTGAAACTGTTCTTCCCCGTGAACTTGTCAATTTTCACGTTTATCCCACCCGTCATCTTTCTCGCCAAATTGCGGAAACCCCCAACAAGGCTCTAGATACCAGTTTGTTATAACTGATGCGAGAAAGATATAAAAACGATAAATAAACCGAATAAATCGACACTGAAATTTTACGTGGTTCGCTAACAATTTGTTAGTTACGTCCACGGGCAGAATAGAGAATCTCGTATATTATTCAGAACCGACAACAATATACAACTCAAATGGGAATATAAATAATATTCCCTAACTGACTGGGCCTAAATTAATAAGCCCAAAACCGAAACCGACTAGGCCTAAGTTAATAAGCCCAAAACCAAAACCGAGTGATGCATTTGTATCAAAGAGGTCTGGGCTTCTTAAATAACATTAGGAAGCCCTTCACCTTTTTCCACAATCCGATGTGGGACAGAATATGACTTTTTATAGGATTAGGAAGTCCTCTAACTTTTGATACAATCTGATGTTGGATAAAACAAACTTCTTTATTTTACACAATTCCAACAATTTATATAGAGGATTGAAACTAAATCGTTTATATCATTTTTCAAACATTTTTTCTATCTTGTATAGACTGGATTTTGAACTCTACTTTTTGGGAATCAGGCCCAATGAATAAACATATAACTTAATATGAGCATGATCAAAGACTCTAATATTATAAGAGAACTAAAAATCTGTATGAACTTATAAAAAGTTGACTGCGAAATTAATTTGTTTATATTATTTTTCTAACATTATGATATAATAATTTTCTTCGGACACAATTTGACATTTATAGTAAACGTATTATATATCTTGCCAATTGGACAATAAAAAAGATACTGTTGATCAAAATTTCCTGAGCATAAGTTCCAATTGGAGAAGTTGAAAGTTGTGTCTAGCTAGGAGCAGTCCAAATATACCCTAAGAAAAATGATAGGATTAGATGAATGATTAGGAAGATGATTAATGATGGTATATGGTTGACTAGTAGTATAAAGGAGGGAGGGAAAGAAAATGGTTGGAGTGTAAAAGGTTTGTTTGGCGTACACATTTGGTGGGGGCACGTGGGTGAGAGGGCAGAGAGTCAATTTTGCAATGTATTATGTCCGAGACTGATCAAGTGAAAAAAGCCACAAATGAGAATCCAATATTAATAGACAGACATGGAAAGAAAATGAGGCTTGTCAGTGTTAAGACAAAGTCAACTTCATATATATCTCTATCTATTTAAATATTACTCCGTATTTCTTTTCTTTTATTATATATATATATAGAGAGAGCATGTAGCTTTCGACACATTTAAGGCTTTGCGTGTTCTTGCTCTAGCTTGTGTGTTCATTCCACAACCACCACCACCCCCACCCCCAATCCCTAGAGAGAGAAAGAGAGATGAAATTGGGAGAGAGAGAGAGAGAGAGAAAGAAGGAAATGGAGAGAGGTGAATAGTGGAGAATTATGCTCATTGTCTTTCATGGAAATGGAGAGAGCTTATTAATGAAGAATAATGCGAATTGTCGTTTTACCCCTGTCCCATAAAATTCTTTCCCTATCTTCTCAAATTATTCATCCAAATTCCTTTCATTTATTACATCCCAACTTCTTAATCAAGTATACATCATCACTTCAGTTTCGTGGTTAGGGACTCATCTTTAATTTAATTAGAAATATACTAAACAAGTTTTTGCAGTACTAGATAAGATCAAAAGTAATAAATTGGTCAAATACCAACTTCAGCTAATCGAATTAAATTAAGGGTCATTTGGTATGACTTAGAATAGTAATAGTAAATTAGTTATGAGTTTCATTGATGAGTCAATCATTGTTTGGTTAGAACATCAACGATGGATATCATTTGAAAAAATTCGAGTAAAGGTGAAATTAGGTAATTAATGTAAAGTGATCAATTAATTATTTCTATACTCGTTACAAATGTATCAAAACTACGAAGTTGTAACGGGAATGATTCTCATTACCCTTCCATTACTCCAACCAAGCTAGCTCTAAGTACAAGAATGATACATCCGAATCGATGAACTCTAATTAATTTCGAAACTATAATTTTTAGACCACTAGAGTTAATCATCGCTCCATATTTAGTATTTAAATTGTGAGACATAGAATGGATGTACGTGCATTTAATGTTGACGATAGTAGGTATGGTATATGCTAGCGAGTATCAATTGCAATATATTGTAGCAGTACCACAGGGGATGGGGGTTTCCATTTTGGGTTGAGTTTGATGACTTCAAAGTATAAATTAGATCCTAATTTTAACTAGCTAATGGAATCTATGGATGTTTATATTAACGTTAGTATCTCAAGAAATTAAGCACGTACGTCTTAAAATACTTACACACACGTAAACTGCTATAAGCCTATACTTGCTTATAGACTTGTCAAAAGAAAAGGATTTGAGAAGCTAGTTTGCGAACACACTTCCTCAAGTAACAAAACATATAAAGAATATTGTTGAGGGAAATTAAATAGAAGAATTAATTTCGCACTTTTTTACAAGTTCGGACTTTTAGATGAAACAAAAAAATTTCATGGTATCAGAGCGTGTATTTTTAGAATAGATTTAATTAATGTAAATATTTTCCTGTTAGCTTGTGAATGAAATTAAATTAATACATTTGTAAGTTAAAACATTTATTCCATGTCACTTTCGCGGTGGAGGAATTGAAGGTAAGAAGTTTGGAGGTGGCAGCATTGATTAGTATACGCTTTTTGATCGATTTATGTAGTTGCTGATTTGTCTTGGGCTGCATCAAATATATAGAATGATATATTGTCTTTTGCAATTGTTTCATTATATTGTTGTAAGAATTGAATGTAATTAGTTGGGGAATCAAATGCTGAGTTCCAAATCATAGGGTTAATTGATGTGAGACCAAATGCTGAATTTCTTAATAAGATTTAACTCAATTACATAAATCCTTCTTAATTAGTTAGTTAAATATGATTCTTAGAACACCTTCAAGTTTTTATAAAAAATATATATACCATATGTTAGGGCCCCCTCGACTACTTCCTACAAGCAATTTGCAATTTGCGTAATTGTATAGTAGCCTGGCCCGAAATGCATTATAATTAAGTTGCTATTAAGAATAAGCAGTCAGAGCAAATGCAAGATGAAATTGCATCTTCAATTAACAAAAAACAGATACACATGCAATTAGGTAGTTTATAAATAGTAATGTTGGGAAATATTGTGTGTTTAATTATGTGATTCTGAGATTTGGTAATGTGTATATGTCGGCGACTCTTGTTTGCTTCCAATCCTTATATAGTGCAAGTGTAAAATGAATTCAGCCCATGAAATTGAAACCTCATATATATATATATAGATATATCAACCCTACTAGCAATTATAATTTGTTTATCAATTCATCTTCTCTCTATAATTACACTCATCACTACTATCCCTTTCTACACACATATATATATATAAGGTTCCCTCTACAAGTACTGTTGCAAGCTAGCCATTCTATCACCACCACCATAGTATATATATATATATATTGATTGAAGAAATTAAGAAGAGGTACCTCTCTTTCTGAATCATCATCATATATATCGTACCACCTTCATCAACCCCCGACCTAAAATGCAAAACATTCTCCTCTCCCACTCCTGCAATACCACTTCCATAAATTTCTAGTTATAAATTTTCCAGATTCCATTCAACTCATTAATAATACCCTCATGATCAAATCTTAATTAACAACACACTACCTCCTTTCTCACTTTCTCTCTCTAGGGTTTGAGGGACCATTTCCATTTCCATTGGCATTTATACTTACTATCTAATTATAAACATCATGTTAGGCTCTTCGGAAGAGGACCACCGGCACCAGATCCGACCGCCGATCCACATGCGGCAGCTCCTCCTGAGCTGCGGCGAACTAATCTCCCGATCCGACTTCTCCGCCGCCCACCGCCTCATCGGCATTCTCGTCTCCAATTCCTCCCCTTACGGCGACTCCACCGAGCGACTAGTCCACCAGTTCACCAAAGCCCTCTCCCTCCGCCTCCACCGCTTCTTCCTCATCCCCAACCCCCCCGCCCCAGAAAATTACGACGATGCCCTCCTCCGATCCTCCTATTTATCCCTCAACCAAATCACTCCCTTCATTAGATTCTCCCAACTAACCGCCAACCAAGCCATCCTAGAAGCAATCGACGGCCACCAAGCAATCCACATCCTCGATTTCGACATCATGCACGGCGTCCAGTGGCCGCCCCTCATGCAGGCCGTGGCGGAGCGCTTCCCGCCCCAAACCCTCCGCATCACCGGCACCGGCGCCGATCTCGACACCCTCCGCCGAACCGGCGACCGCCTCGCCAAATTCGCCCACTCCTTAGGCCTCAGGTTTCAGTTCCATCCATTAATACTTCTGCCCAACGAAGATCCCATCTCAGTGACGTCATCGGTACTGATTCTCCCGGACGAGACACTCGCCGTGAACTGCGTCCACTACCTCCACCGCGTGAACCGCGACCGGCTCCACCTGTTCCTCCGCCGCGTCAAGGCCATGGGACCCGCCGTCGTGGCTGTGGCCGAGAGGGAAGCGAACCACAACCACCCGATATTCCAGCAGCGGTTCGCGGAGGCGGTGGAGCACTACGCGGCGGTGTTTGATTCACTTGAGGCCACGCTGCCACCGGGGAGCCGGGAGCGGCTGGCGGTGGAGCAGGTGTGGTTCGGCCGGGAGATTGCGGACGTTGTGGCGGCGGAAGGGGAGAATAGGAGGGAGAGGCACGAGAGGTTCAGATCATGGGAAGTTATGTTGCGGAGCACGGGGTTTGTGAATTGTCCGTTAAGCCCTTTCGCTTTGTCGCAGGCCAGGCTACTTTTGAGACTTCATTACCCCTCCGAAGGATACCAGCTGCACATTTTGAATGATTCATTCTTCTTGGGGTGGCAGAATCAGCTCCTGTTTTCGGTCTCGTCTTGGCGCTGAAAATTAAAGATATGATGGATCAACCCTAACCCTAATTCCCCAAATTAGCCCTCGTGCATGGATTTTGTGATCTAATTAACAAGCATTTCTTCTTCTTCACTCTGGTTTTTCTTGGAGTGCTCATATTTTTATTCTTATATACTAGTGATATCATGTATGTGCGCATTAATTAATTATAATTTTCAATTATATTATTCTGATTTTATTTAATTATAATATGTGTAGTGATTTTATACTAGTGTTTTGATTTTTAATTTATCAGAGGCATCAAACGCGATGTGGCGCTTTAAATCCGTTAAACTATATTCCATTTAAGGTTTAATTACCATTATCGATCTAGCTTTGAGGGCTGTCTGTCATTATCTAATGGTGGATTCTTTTTCATCTTAATTTATTCTAATCATGCTTTCCTTTTGTTCATCCGTAATAGTAATATTAGGTTCAATTTTTTAAGGAAATCAAGTGTGCGTGTGGGGTTAATTAACAGAAAGTGCCATTAAGTTGTTAACTAATTAATTTAAAGTCCACATTTGCTCTTTTTGATTCCCAAAAATTCGTGTGTCCACATTATAAATTAATTATATATAGTAGAGATGTTGTTGATGAAATGGCATATACTGCCCTAAAAGGTGCGTTGTGTCCCCTGAGCAAAACCATGAAAGTTGTCAAAATAGGTGCATGTTGTTGCCAACATTGCCCCTCTCTATTCGCAATCGGATCTCTCTCGTGTCTTGTGGTATTTTCAAGGACCACGTACGTATATATATACTTTGTCCATTCTTCTTGTTTATTATGCCTTCAAAAGCATCAAATCGACCTCTCTCATATATTCTCTTTTAATGGAGTTTCTTAACCAAAACATACTAGCAAATCTGACATAACTGCAAACAAAATGGCTAATTGGGAAATTGTGGCCCGGGAGGGGTGTTAATTAATAAAAATAGTTAGTGTATAGTTTTCAGGTCCGAAAGAAGTAAAAGAAAGATCCTGAAATCTTGATAATCAGTGGGGGTGGGTTTGTAAGTATTGTGTACAAGTTATAGTAGCAGTAGGGTGACAGTGATGATAAGATGGTTATCAGAGTAGTATTTGGTGACGCCCACGCAACACCACTGCACCAATCTCCTTCCTTTACTTTTTCCTAGTTAATTTCTCCATTTTCTAAATCTAAAATTCTCTTTAACATTATACTCCCTCCGTCCCGTTCTTTAGGGTTTTCTGATTGTTCATAAGGATTTATGGGAATAGTGATAAAATGTTGGGGGTAGAAAGAGTTGTTTATTAGTATTTTATGTGATAAAGTGGTGGATAATTGGGGATATAAATAGTTGTTTATTAGTATTTTATGTAATAAAGTGATAAAGTGATGTGATAAAATGATAAAGTGTATTTTCATTTTAGGAAACAAACCTTAAAGATTGGGACGGAGGGAGTATATTCAATGTCTTTCAGGGTCATATAATTGACTGACACCGCACGTACGCTATTAAATATATATATATAAATATAAATGTTGGAATATTAGCATCACGCCAGATCATGTTCGTTCATGATATATAAGACTCCAATTAAACTTGTTAATAATATGAAATTTATATTATTATATTTATAAATTAATATTACTATATTATTAACTGATATCATTACAATTAAAAAATTAAAATTATAGTATTAAATGTTATTGATATTAATTTAGAAGAGTAGTGGCATCAATTAATAAGTGTCATAGTATCATTTTTATACTATATATAAACAAATTTCACAAAAAATTTGTATTCATATTAGACTTCACACTTGAAATATGTTATCTATATTTCATTTTCAAATTTAAAATATCGTTCCAGTAAAAGTTTTACATTTTGTAATTTTGGACCTGTCAATTAAAGTTTTAATTTTTAATTTTTTTTTGTCAAGTTATGACCATTCTTTAAATAACAATTATTCTTACTTTTAGTTAAAATTATATAAATTGTCGCTCAATTAACATTAAAATTCACTTTTTTTTTTACACATTCCACCTACAATCAACTATACATTTAATATTATATTTTTAAAATTTATATTATTTCTCAAATATAAAGTTTTGGTTAGGGCGAAGGACGTAATTGTATATAGAATATAATTTATATATATCAACTATACATTTAATTTATATATATTATGTTCGACATGATATATATACTTCCTCCTTTTAGAAAAGGTTTTATATGTGCAAAGGCACACAAAATAAGAAAACAGGGTAAAGAGTACAATATTTTTAGTGATAATGTATAAAGTAAATAAATAATTTGTTGAATTGTTGTATTTGTGAAAAATAATTGTATTTAATATAAAATTGTGGATGTTGTGAAGGTGCAGTTTATAAAAAAAAATTAATGTTTGGGGGTGTGAAAGTTATTACGAGACATCCGGAAAAGCAAAATGTGAAAAAATTTCCAGAACAAAGAAAGTATAAAGTCCGGAACTTGAAGAATATCGAAACCAACGAAATATGAACAAATTGAACTGAATAGATTATTTAAAAAAACATAGGGTTGAAATATTATTTTTTTTTTTTTATAAAAAATTAAAATTTATGGTTTTAAGTTTAACTTTTAATTATTAGGACCCATACCCTGCATCAATTGGGTTGAATTATTTGTAATATCTCTAAAAACATTGCAACCCTATTTCTAGTAAAAGGTATTGTTCACTTTCATTAATTTTAAATCAAAATGGTTGGTGAATTTGGTATTAACTTGGTGTTTGATTTATTATGGTGATTTGGTCATTTGGTGTTTGATACTTTGATTTATTTTGATAATATGGTTGGTGAATTTTGGGAATATATAACAAGATATTGTTGTTTCAATTTGTTGTTTGAATTTGGGGAATATATAACAATTGGTTGGGGAATATTTGTTGTTCACATTCACTGTTAGTTAAGGTTCAATTTGGGGAATATATAACAAGATATTGTTGTTTCAATTTGTTGTTTGAATTTGGGGAATATATAACAATTGGTTGGGGAATATTTGTTGTTCACATTCACTGTTAGTTAAGGTTCAATTTGGGGAATATATAACAAGATATTGTTGTTTGATACTTTAATTCTGATTTAGTAAAATCATAGGGATTAATGAATTTCTTATCATATTTGTGAAAAAAAAGATGTATTCGCAAAATTGGAAATACATTATAATGTTGTATATAAGCATATTGAAATTTCAAATTGGTAGTTACTACTTACTATTAAATATTCATAAGCATTCATTAAGTTGTTTATAATTGCAAATTGTGATGATGTTTATAATTGCATTATGATTTATGAGTAAAATTTAATATCTTATCACTATTGTTTCGAGATGGATTCCTCGTCAAGTGGTCAACAATCTAATGCTTCAAATTCAAGTTGTTCAACTCAATCATCAATTTATTCGAGCAAAAATGATCACTGGGCTCATTTTAAAAGAATACTGGTTGATGGAAAGAAAAGTTGGACTTGTTTGCCACCGCAACAATACTTGGAAAGGAGGGGGAATCAATAGGATGAAGAAACACTACCCTGGTCGGAAGGGGGATATTGTATGTGCAAAAAAGTAACTCATGATGTAAGATACCAAATGGAAGAATCATTGAAGGAGCTTGATGAAAAAAGTCAAGCACGCAAAATCGATCAGTGGGAGATGATGTTTTTGATGTGGTTGATGTTGAGGAAGAGTTGAATACTCTACAATTGCACACAAGAAAGGCTCTTTTTTGCAACATTAACGGGGGAAAAAAAAAAAGAGATGAGAAAATGGGAAGTTACTGAACATACAAGAACAACTCGGTGCACAACCTTCAATCAAAAGTGTTCTTGTAAGTAAAAAGCTTTGCATAATGTTGATATGGTTGTTATTTGTCTACAATGAATGCATTCCTTTAAATGTTGTAAATTCTCCTTACTTTTTCAAAAATGATTGATGTTTCACATTGGTCCCGGTTATAAGTTACCTAAATATAACCAATTGAGAGTAAACTTGTTGGGGAATGCAAAAAAGGAAGTTCAATTGTTGGTTGATAGCTATCGAGCTAGTTGGGAAGAATTTGGTTGCACTATTATGGCTGATGGTTGGCAAGATAGATCAAATAGGCAACTTATAAATTTCATGGTTTATTCAGAAGAAAGGAACAATATTTGTGAAATCGGTTGATGTTTACGATGTCGTGAAAGATGCAAGCACTCTTTGTAATCTATTTGTGGAGTTAGTAGATTGGGTTGGAGCAAAGAATATTATTCATCTGGTGACCGATAATGGAGCTAACTACAAAGCTGTTGGTGTCTTGCTTAATGATAAGTATCGTTCCATCAAATGGTCACCTTGTCGCAATTGTTTAAATTTGCTACTTGGTGATATTGGCAAAATGGAGCTTGTTAGTGGTCTAGCAAACAGGGCATCTCTAGTGACAAAGTTTGTGTACAATCATGCATTCTTACTTGCTTGGTTGAGGAAAAGAGAAGGATGGGAGAGATTAAACAGGACCAACTCGATTTGCTACAACATTCATTGCATTGAAGAGTATACTTGAGCATCAACATGATTTGCAAACGAGTAAGACATTAGGAATCTCGATACTATAGAGACAAAAAAAAAGTGCAAACGGTGTTGGCGGTAGTTCTTGATCCAAAATTTTGGAGTGATTATGCGATTGTAGTAGGTGTTGTTGCTCCACTTATACGTGTATTACATTATAATGGATCTTGATCGAGGCCTTCTATTGGGTATGTTTATGACGGAATATATCGGGCAAAGAAGACAATAAAGGAGATATTTAGGCATAAGAAAACATTGTACAAGCCCGTCACGAATATCATCAAGGCAATGGGACAAACAACTTGACGCGACATTCACAGCTGCGACTTATCTCTCGAACCCCGCTTTTGCATATGATAGGAAAACATGTGCAAAAAGAAAGAAATAATGGATGGCTTTGTTGAGATGGTCACAACCTTGATTAGAGACAAAACTATTCAAAGGAAGTGCATTGATGAAGTGGGTATTTTTCAAGATAGGATTGGAAGTTTTGGCGATCACTTGCTTTGGAATCATCAAAACTATGCATCCGGTATGTGTTAATATACTTCAATTTTATACTAATAATATTATTTTGACTAATATAGCTTATTACTTTATTGTTGTATTTATAGATGAATGGTGAAATTTTTTGGATGTAGTGCTCCAAACTTACAAAATTTGGCCACTAAGATATTGAGTCAAACTTCTTCTTCTTCGGGATGTGAAAGAAATTGGAGTGTATTTGAAAAAATTCATACAAAGAAGAGAAATAAGTTGGAACATTCGAGACTCAATGATCTTGTGTTTATCCATTATAATTTACGTTTGCAAAGAAATTATTAATTCTTTCACATTAATTTTCTATTGTTATAATTTATTCTTACAACTTATATTTTATCTTTTGTCATTAACTCATTTATTTTATCATTTATATGTAAGGCTTGAGCAAAAAAGGATTTGTTATGATCCTATTGATTACAAAAGCATTGAGAAAACTAACTTTTGGGTTGTGGAAGAGGAAGAGGAAAATCATCCACCTATTATAGATGTTGATGAATTGAATAGTATGCTTTATGGAAATGATGGCATTCCAATAATTGCTCCCGATGAAGTCATACCTATTTTCAATACTTGTATTAATTTAAATGATTGATTTATTTTTTCTTTTTAAATTCATTTGTATCTCTTATAGATATGGATAAGGTTGAAAATGAAGTGCATCCTTTGGAAGAGATGGAGGAATGTGAAGAGGAACGTATGGCGGCGAGAATGATTGAAAGATTGTCGTGAAAAAGAGATGATGAGAGGATATGATTAAAATTGTTTGAGAATTTGAAATTGTGTTGCTCATGACTATTATTCTATTATGTTGTGTATGACTATGACTCTATTTTGTTATCTATCATTATGATTTATGACTATGATCCTCTTGTGTTTTTTTAATATGAATATTAGAATATTTTATTTAAGTGTTAGAATTTTTTTTTATATGTTACATAGGATATATTTAAAAAAAAAAAATATATCACCGGATTGATCGCCCGGTCGAGGTCCGACGATTACCGGTCCGATCGATTGAACCACCAACCGATTGGAGTGGGATTCGATCAATTTGTTCGTTATGAAAAAACATTTGAAAAAGAAAGTATAAAGTCCGGAACTTGAAGAATATCGAAACCAACGAAATATGAACAAATTGAACTGAATAGATTATTTAAAAAACATGTAGAAATATTATTCAATTAATCGTATAAAAAAATATATTTATGGAGAAAAAAAATTTAATTATGGGACCCATACCCTGCATCAATTGGGTTGATTATTTGACCTTCGACCGGTTTCGATTCACTTTTGTGAAAATTAGATTTTTTTTTTTAAAAAAAAAAAATTGGGGAAAGTATCGATATACCCGGCCGCATAAATATTTTGTGAGGGTGTCTTATATGAGATAAGATTAGGGATTGCAATGGGTCGGGTCGGATATTTGAGACCGCCCAATTCTTTTAAGCGGGATGGGGCGGGGGTCTATTCGAGCCTTATATTAAATGACCATATTAAATGTATTTTTATTTTTTTACAATTTAAAATATTAATATAAATAGATAATTTTAATTGAAATAATATATTATATTTCATATATACCTAAAAAATGTCTATAAAGTTGAATTGTTGTTATTTACATATTAATAAAAATAAAAAAATGTAAAAATATATTATATTTGCATATATTATACTAGTACGTAAGCCCGCGAATTTCGCGGGATTGAAAAAAAATTATAATATTATTTTAGATCAAATACTTTAAACATATAATTAATATAAACAATTTAATTATAGACATAATTTCATTTTTAATATTGTATGTGTATAATATACTAATATACCCCCTCCATCCCGAACAAAGTTTTACATTTTGTTATTTTGGGAGTCTCAAACAAAACTTTACATTTTCTTTTTTTAGCAAATTGTACCGTAAAAGAATATGAACATATTTTTGAATGTCATGTGTCTCCACTTTTCTTAATAATTATTCATATTTTTAAATAAACATTTTCTTTTTGTCTCCATCTTTTCACAACCAATATAATAAGAAAAAAAAAAGTATGAGATGATTCAAATGAAAATAAAGGACAACCAAAAGCATAAATCAACATTCACCCCTCTCAAAATGTTAAAACGTCAATGACCAAATTATGTTCCGTCTCACCATGGGATGACTCTCATGTAAGTGTATCTCGCATAATAATTAAAGAGTCAAAACCCAACAAACAAAAATTTGCAGTTGTTAATAATAATATTAATAATAAATAATAATAATCTTAAAAATATGGGAGGGTAAAACACACACGCACTAACTATACACATCAAATACGATCAAATGGACCCTAATTTAAGCTATATCAACTTCAAATAAAAATCATGTCATCTATCAATGTCATTCATTCTAATTTGTATTTCTCTAGTTGTTTCTTATTAATTTTAACTCGTTCAATTAGGGAATGTTCGTTTCGCGACTATCCCGGCGGACTTTGAACTTTACAATTTCAAGCCTCATTTGTTTTTAGACTTTAAGTAGGGATTATGAAATCCTATTAATCATACTCTACCTTATAACCTACAACTACTCTACATTTTATTCTCCCAAAATACTCACATCATCTACTTTTTATTTTCCCAATACACTCAAAATAATATAATAATATCACATCAATCATCTTTTCCACCATCCTACCCTATAAAATCCTATAACAAACATACATTTTAACTATTTATCAAGATTTTAAAATACTTGAACTTCAAAGTCCGAATTTCTCACGTCACTATAAGCCCGAAACGAACATACCCTTATATTTAGTACTTGTTTTGAAACATAACTTGGGTTCAAGAAGCTTTTTTTTCCTTAAAGCTGAGTCTCATCAGCTTCAAAAAAAATAAAATTGCTTCTAACGATTGAAGTAGAGTTTTAAAATAGACCTTTAATTTTTAAACACTTTGTCGTAAGAGCTATAAAGTTTCAAACCTATACAGTTCCTTTTTTTAAGCCTAGGAAATATTAGAAGCATGCTTTTATTTATATTTATCTTTTTGGGTGAAGGAAATAATAATATTTAAAGTTTTCAAATTTTAAAATATATCTTTAACGTAATACAGAGTAGAGAAAAGTGTGATACTGCGAAATATGTGAGTACAATGCATAATTGCGAAGAAATCAAATTTACTTATCTCAATACTCTATGTGATATAAAAAAATTCTCTGCTATATACAAAATGATTGCACAATTGCAATAAACATTCATAACCAATTCACAACTTAAATTACTTACCCCATATTCAATGCAATATAAAAAAAATAAAATCAGATTAAATATAAAAAATAATAGATTAACAAATTTATCAAATTAGAAGAATCGCATCAGATTAAATATACAAAATAAAATTAGATTAACTATTTCATCAAATTAGAAGAATCGATAGGAACATAAAATAATAAAACTCATCCACAACTAAATTAGCACTCAAATTATTTACCTCCATATTCCTTGCAATATAAAACAACTCCTTGCAATATACAAAATAATTATACAATTACAATAAACATTTATCACCAATTCAGAACTCAGATTAGTTACCAACACTCTCTGCAATATAAACAACAATGAAGACATATTGATTAAGAAACCTGCATAATTTAAAGAAGAATATTTAATTGCAAATCAATAAAATCATCTTACAATTTACATTTAGAACTCAAATTACTTACCTCAATATATAACATATATTTTAATTTTTAATATATAAAATGGAGCACGGGTCCGAGGCGCGGGTCCCGAGTAATACCCAGACCCGTCCCATTTCATTACGCCTGGGCGGGTCCGACTCAAACAACGGGCCGGGTTAATATTGCCATCCCTAAGATAGACACATGAATAAGACGGATCTTTATTAGTATTATATTTAAGTATCACTGTTACATACAAAAAAAAAAGATTGTTACATACAAAAACTTTCACTGCTATGTATAAAAACAATCACTGTGTAAAAAATGATTTAAATTTTCAAACAGTAAAAAATTTTGTGCATAATAGTAATAATTTTTACACATAATAGTGATAAAATTCATATATGAACCTGATTCACATGAGTGTTTACTCAAACATAAATAGGTGGAAGCCTATAACTTTAAGAGTCATATAAACTTACGAGTCATGATATAATATATAATAAATAAAATTGAGGCACACTTGCATGAGATCGTCTCATATGAGTTTTTGTTAATAAAATTTGTTTCACGTATGGAATGAGTATATATATATATATATAATAAGAATTTAGTAAATGGATCATCAACACATGATTCGTTCATGCAACTTGATTATACATAAGATCAACTCGTTTCTTGAATATTAATATTAATATTTTTGACATTTGATATAAGTGCTGGTATATTAACCGTAGCATTTCTTTAAAATAAAAAGTAACAAAATAAAATATAATATTTTTATATATATACAAGGTAGGTTGTGGTTAGAAAATGGATCGTATGTTGTTTGACATTTGAGAATCGTTATGAAAGGAATCTTAAGCAAAATTTGAAGCAAAAAGTGGGATATCCTAGGTCCCTGCTTCCTCATTTCTGTCTCTCTAATTGTGCTTCCAATCAATTTATTTTAATTAATCACTTTATTAAAAATTAATCAACTCCAAGGCACATGATATAATGATACCAAACATTGTACAATACTACTTGTGGAATCTACGTTGTTTAGTTCATGATCGCTTTACAAATTCCAATTATTTAATATAAATATAAAGTTCAAATCAAGATTCTTCGTCATTCTTTTAGGGTGTGCAATTTTCCTATCACAGTTATAATTTATTTGATTTTTCGTGGAATAAATATATATATATATATATATTTGCAATTTACCTCCCCACACTAGAGCAACAATAGTGTGGTCTCAACGGGGCCCACCTTCTATAAAATGATGCAAGCAATAAATGTTAGCAATATTAGAGAGGACTTGGGAGTTGAATTCATGTTCTCTCCACCTCAATTATCCCAGTTCAGTTCATATATTAAGAAGTTTTATTTTATAATTATTTATTTATTTTTCAACAGAAAGCGATTTATAGGCTATAGTAACCAACAGAAAACTAGCTCGAGTCATTAAAGTAATAGCAATTGATTCCAATCTGTCGATGTATATAATGATGCTAAAGGGAAGTTAGATTGTAATAATTGACTACTTTTACATATATAGGATAGGATATTCTTTTGATCAATCATATATTGGAATAATGGGTATCTTTTATCTTTTATCCTATTCTTAATTAATTATTTTATTGTATCGCAACTCCACAAAACTCAAAAGGTGTTAGGTCGGCCATGTTTGATATATACTTTTAATTAATAACTTAACATGCAGTTGAATAATTAATGAATTCCCCATAAAAAATAAACTAAAATGATGTTATGACAATCTTAATTAATAATCCTTCACGTCAATGTGTACATATTTAAGTCTTTTAATTTATGCTGATTTTATTTTTCACATCATCAAATATTTGACCTTGAGAACTGGTCGAGAAGTATCGCATATTGATTTATTTTCTTACAAATTAAACTTTATATGAATTTAATTAGACTGAGAGACATAATATATTTCACATGTGAGGTTGTTCCATGTTAGAGTGTGTTGTGCGTGGTTTGAGGGAGACAACGAAGGCATAAATCGCGTACCAAAATTGATTAATTTAATTAAATTAATGCCTCCCACAAACTACTATTCTTGTACTAAGGTTTTGTAGCTAACATGTCTTAGCAAACATTGCGTTATTCGAGAAATCATTTCTACATTTCTTTTATTAATTACACATAATTAACATCGTCCAAAACCAAGGGTTTTATTTTAATTAGTATTGTTTTCCCTCGTTCATTTCACTTTTAAAGACAAAGAGAAATTGCTAAATATATAGCAAGGTTACACGCGTATAATTATTACTCTCTCGTACCGTTTTATATTGTTTATTCACTATTTGACTCGTGTTTTCTCGAGTGCGTTGTTATTAGTATTTGAAATAAAAAGAAAAAATTAAGGTGAATTATGATAGTCCTACTGCTCATTTATCTTACACCTCCTTAGAAAGTCACTTTATCATTTTCATATACTAATAAACAACTCGCTCGTTAAAACACGAGTCAAACCGTGAATGGACAATCTTAAACAGGATGGAGAGAGTAATTGAGTAAGGCTTCAGTGCATCAGGTGCACAGTGCAACTCAAGTGCATTTTTGAAACTTACAAAATTTCCTAAAATGTGCAACTAATTATGTGTTTAGTGTAAAACAAGTTGCACTTTTTAATAATATAGTTGAGTTGCACAGTGCATACAAGATTTTGTCTTATCAGTAATGTATCTGATTATTCAAAATGTAATATATATAATCCAATAAATAAGACGCGTTGTATATGTGATTTACATAATATAATGATTAGATCTCCTGTGAACCTGAGATCACGGTAAACTTTATCATTGTTTAAAAAATGTGCATAAATATAATAGTAATAATGCTTATACATAACAGTGATATTTGAAGAAATAAAATTCATCGTACGTGAACTCTGGTTCTTACAAGTTTTTATCTAGTATAGTAATATAATAGCTAGTGCCAACAAATCTCTTCATGAAACGAACACATTTTCAGTAAAAGTTGAAATCCTTTGATTTAACGGGACTCTCAGCTTGAGTTACAACCTTTCGATGCAACTCTTAAGTATCTATAAATTTTCAAAGGTGAGAGAATTAAGAACACCGAAAACTAGCGTTTCTCAATACTGAAAATTGAGCTTCTAAATATGAAAATTTTGAGTTTCTCTATACACTGAAATATCAAGTCTCACTCTATATACTAAAACTGGATCTTTTATTTTTAAGTTATTTATACATTTGTGATTTCTATTTCTGAAATTCAATAGAGTGTATTTATCGAATTTTTTTGAAATAGATTTTGTATATAATTCCTTATAATAACCATTTACACCTGCATAAGAGGAATATATACTTTAAAAGATAGTATTGTGACAATATTATATAGTATTATTTTTTATATTTTAGATAAATATCAAGAAGATGTCGATAAAATTATGATTATATTGATTAATATTCCACTGGTAAAAAATATATCGAGAAGATGTTGATAAATTTTGGAAAATATAGATAAATATCACATGACTATATTATATATACTACTACATAAATTTATCCAAATGTGAAATTTGTTTAAATTATTTTGTTAAAATCATGTCCTAATAAAAGTTTAATAGTAGTATTAAATTTTCACATTTTTTTAAAAATTTATCAATATATCCATCGATCATACTCGAACATAATAAAATATATTATAACTTAACCATTAATAAATGTTTATCAGAGTAGTTTATCCGCGTAAAATAATTTTAAAAAAATGTGGATGAACATATTAATAATGTGACAATGAATACATTAATATTTGTTCAGAATTAGAAATTAAGGGAGTGTACTATTACATAATAGTCGATTGAGTGGCACGTTCTTGTGTACGCGAATAAAAGTTGTAGCAATCAATTTCCAAATCTGGACAGTTGTTTGCCTTTAGTTTTCAAAGGAATCATTTTCACTTTCTTTTTTATTCAAAAATTAAACGTATTTTGTTTTATCCATTTTCCGCTCAAATATCTACATTTTAGTGTATTTTCCCATTTTCTATTTAACCAAATATACTAATATCATTTTTCTTGTTTTGTTCAAAACTTAAACTTAAACACCCCAATAATTAAGGTCAAAACTTAAACGCATTGCTTGTTTTGTTCATAAATTCATGCAGTCCATGCTAGTTTCAATAGGCCATTGCGTTTCCATTTTTTGATCAAAATGTAACAACAACATCCAAATAAAACACACGATATTATTGGTGCCTAAAGTTGCAAATTTTTGCGTGGGCTAAAGACTATGGATTATACATTCCATCGTAAAATAAAATTTTATTTTCACAAGTTTAAAACACATTCTCGGAACCCATATATATTATTCACTTAATTATTTATTTATCAAATATTCTAAAAGAGTTGAGGGGGTGTTTGATTAAAAGAGAATATAGAAGCTAGCAAGAAAACACAATGGCTTTGCTTGTCAATTAATATTCACGGCAACTGAATAATATGGGAAAAGTGTCCACTCAAATTTTGAGCATATACTATACAACAAGGTTGCAATTTTTAATTTTTGGAGTTTCTACATCATACGAGAAGACCTATCAATACCACTTCCTTAATTATAGTGTGTCCAATAGGATTAAAAGTGGAATTTCCATGTCAACTCAAGTTAATTTCTTAAAATTTATTCGAAATATGGTGTGTCAAATACATAATTAAAAATTAATGGATCCCGATATTTATTTAATATTTATTTTATGTTTTATGAAATTAAATTATAAATACAAGAGTAAAGAATAATATTAAATTAAAGAAAAACAAATTGGATATATGTTATACATTTTGATGTATATATGGGAATGCCTAGTGTTCTTTTATCACTTGAAAAGAAAGAGAGTGAAGAGGAGAGAGAATGGAAAGACACATAAAATCAATCATTCAATTGAATAGGTAGAAATGATAGATCCAAAGTGAAATGGAAAAAGAAGAAGCAACCTAGTTGCATTTAGACTAAAAATGAGAAAAATATTGGTATGGGTAATAATAATGCCAAGAAAACAAAAACAAAAACAACATTCATTCATTCATACCTCTCTCTCATTATACTTTCTCCACGTCAAAACATGTCTCATCACTCAACGCCTTCTTACATCAATCAAAATGCTCAATCAGTACTATTCCTCATTCTTAATTAATGAAATGAAAAATTATATTATTACTATAACTCTCTTCATCTTTCTTTCTTTTCTGATATGTCTCATCATCAATATTGATGATCGATGAATGTTTTACACTTAATGAAATTAAGATAATTAAGTTTTTGTGCGTTTAGATATATTTAAATATTAATCGGTTATTAAATTCATTAATCAAGATTTATCATTATTATCCACTGTCGGATATTCAATGATTAATTAATTAATTTCAATATCATAGATTATAACTGACGGGTCTTCCTAAAATTATTTTTTAGGCAATGTTTGGCTGACAATTACAGACAGCTAAGAGTAACGCCATAAACTAGGGTGCTTGTTGAGGGATTCCTCCAATCATATTGGATGTTTCTTACTCTTTTGGTTTTGGTTTTATGTCACTGCCACGGTCTCACGGTTAAGACGATTAAGAAACTAGCTAAAATAATTAATATTCATACTTTTTAAGATGTCATTATGTTGAGAAAAATTAAATAAATGAATTGATTCCCGACACTCTCTATAAATTCGGACTTTTAGATGAGACGGAATTCTCTCATTGTATCAGATCTTAGGCTCGCCTAGATCCTGAGTTCAATTCCCGTGGAAAGCACTACTTTTAGATGAGACAAAATTCTTCCACATTCCAAAAATATGATATGTTTCAATGTGCTACGATTTCATAGAAAAATTATGTTTTTTTTATATATTTTAATTTTAGTTACGAGTATTCTGTTTTTATTTAATTGTGATGTTATTTAGTATTGTATTTGTATATTGATATGTTGATAGATAAAATATTGAGAGGTTTGTTTAATGTGTCTTACAGATTTGGCTAATAAAACTAGTAATAAACGTATTTGCAAAGCAATAAATGTTAGATGATTGATAATAAATGAGGAACACAATATATGTTCTTCAATAAATGTTCAAAATAGAATTTAAGAGAGTTTTTATTAGTCATTTTTTTGTATCCTTTAATAGGGCTTGAATGTCTCTATTATAGTACATTTTGGGAGAATGAGTCTCACTCTCCAGCTAACTACAGTTCAAGCATTAAATATTCAAGTATTGCACATTTCATGTTTTGATACTGCATTGTACTTCATATCCTAGTAGTTGGGTTTTCTATACAGATCTCGCAATACCTCTGACGTCTGATATTCGACACCTAGACTGGTCTTGGGATTTTCATTTGACATTCCTAAACATTCCCTTGTAAAATGGATGTTTGAAGTTGTCACTTCGGTATTTATGTTGATATCTTTCCCTTTAAGAAAGATATTTTATCCCGATTCATTGCTTCTGCACCTCATCGTATTAAATACTCATTGTGCTCTTTCCCCGACCTCCTCTTTTTTCGGCTTATCTTCGAAGTGATCGAATCAGGTCGCCGAAACTTGGCAACCACTCTGAGCTCGCTAGAAGCTCGTCGAGTCATGCTTGTCCACATAATATGTAGGTCGTTTTCGAGGTGGAGGCCCTTACCTATTTTAACCTCGCACAACACAATACATTAAAGTTGGAATACATAATTTTAAGGAGGTGATTCTTATCCCTCAACAAATTTAAAGGAGACATTAATTTAAGATTTATCATATCATATATACTTTTACTTTTTATATTTTATTTTACTGATTCGCTGTATAGATACGTAACGAGAATAGTTTCATAATTTGAATTTTAATATAAATATAAAGGAAAGATGGATGACTTTAGTAATTGACAAAGTATAGGGTGAATAAATTTCTCACAAGAATTTGTAAAACTAATTAAGGAGTCTGATTTATATTACTAAATAATATGTTTTTTAATATAGAAAATGTATTACTCATAACACTAAAGGGCGTGACTTATGTTATAACAAGAGTATAACTTATATTACAAAATGACTGAAAGTTCATATCTGTAAATATGAAATCAATTTCACGTTAGAGCTACTTTTAATAATTTGGTTACACCGGAAAATTGTAGATTATTTTAACTAATTTTTAGGTTCGTAAAAATGCTTTTGTTGAAAATTAGGTATCTAGCGTTACTTTTGGGTCAGTGTAATGCATCAGAATCCACTCATTGACTTGTTATACTCAAACAAAATAGTAAATAATTATTTAACAACTACTCGCATTTTAATTAACAGATAGCGCTCACTACTCGTATACTCCTTTTTATGACACTTTGTTTATTTCAAATTCCATAAAATAGAACCTAGCTACGGTAAAAAATGGGAAATATCTTTGTTTATATTAAATTATTAAATTATTAAATATAGTAGAGTAAGAACATAAAATTATGAAATATAGTCGTGTGTTAAGTTGATAAAAATGAAAATACTACATTAGCCCTCATGAGAAATGTTCATACTATAAAATTGATATTGTTACACTTATAAAATAATATTATTATTTTTAGAAATTGATATATAATAGCGTTTAATGTTATGATATCAACTTATAAGTGTAATAATATCAATTGATAAATAGTATAAATTTTATACTATAAACAAATTTTATTAGAGACAAACTCAAATATTTATTATGAGTTGGGGTTTTATTGAATTCTGATATCTAATCCCAAAATCTTCCTAAATAAAATGGATGATGACTTCAAAATACAAAATTCAAAATATACCGTGCTAAGTAATAAGTATTTTCTCTGAGTCGAATTCAATTTAACATTTGTCGAAAATTTCGTTCTAAATTAGATTGAATATTTTCAAAAGTAGTAACAAAACAACTATAATCAATTTAAATATATCCTCCAAATATCTTAATATTGCACTCGTATCATTAATTTTTACACACAAAGTCAACATTTTATCCTTTTATTTACAATGTATGTCATTACTTTACAATTCAACCACCATCAAAAATCAAATTTATTCACTATAATACTAATAAATAATTATCACATTAAATTATGTACAAACAGTAAATGTTCAATTAAATCCAGGATAAAAAAAATTTATTTCGTCCCTGTTGAAATTCTAAAATATCGTCACCCTTATTGAATGGAAAATTTCGCCCCCCTTGGGACGAAATTCTGGATCCGTTCCTTAACAAGGTGCAAAAAGTTTGATTATAAATGTATATTTATTTTAGACTTATGACGTGGAGTAAACTTGGATTTTGAATTCTGAAATATTATGGATTCAACCCCAATGGGGCCCCATCACTTTATAAGAAAAAAGACCTGTTCATGTGTGTGTACCACACACTTTTTTGGTGCAATTTGTTTGCCTTTCTTATTCGTACCTCCATCTTTTCTCACCACCTTATCCTACTCGAATGATTCTCAGAGAAAGACGCACATTATTTTCTTTCTTTACTTAGATTTGTACATCCTCCTACTTTTGCTTATGTTTTTCCAAATGATTTTTTGGGATTTTGTTTGGTACAGAGAAATTTGAAGCATTCGTTTAAAAAAATATTACTCCACTTTCTTAACAGTAAGAAAATAGATCTGGGGAAAAATTAATGCTTAGGGAAAAAGTGGATGCTTATTATGTAGGGGTATGTTCAGGGGCTCAATCGAATCTTTAAAGGAGTAAATTTATAGCAACGAGGAGGCCCCTACAATGTATTTATATTTTTTGAAACCATACAAAAATATTTATATGAATAAGATGTTTCCAAGCATTGATTGCTCCCTTTGTAATCTTGTCTTGAATTTCCAATTACCAGAGAAAAGTTAAACTACTTTTTAGTTGTTTGAGCTCAATTCCTTCCCAACTGTAGAAATTAGTTATTATGAATTTGAATCCTTCTTGATCCTTACTTTCTAACTATAAAAATACACGTGTTAATACAGCTCAATAAATACAATATAAACCAATTCCCAATCAAGTGTAGCTTCAAAAAGGAAACAAAGAAAACAAATGTAATGATCCAAAAGAAAACAAAAGTAAGAAGATAAAATGCATGTCATCTCCATCCCCATCATGAAATCTTGTAAATGGCTGATTTTTATTTTAATTCATTTCGAACAATCAACATCGGTATAATCCCAATTTTTTTATGTATCTGAATAAATCCAATATGATGATACAACTTATTGATCTTGTTCACCAAATTTTAAAGGCTACAATATGTACCCGACTATGCTGCGATTATGCCTCAGGTAGTTTTACTCAAAAACCATCATCACTGTTTCATCTTCCATCTGAGAGATGATGTAGACACACTGAGTACCGTTTACAACTCTGGTTTATATCAGAGGGGGAATTCTTTTTGCAGGAAATCAAGATTCCTCGAGTCGCAAGCTTCCAGCATGTCATTCCGCGATGCACAGCTGCATAATTAAGGTAAAATTTTATATAGAAGACAATGAACCAACTAATAAGATTATTTAAAGGTAATTACCTCAATGAGATTCTCAAATATTGCCAGGCATTATCCGCCTTTGGGTTCATTGCCAGTGCCCGCACATAGTAACGGATAGAATCCTCGTACATACCCTGATCAGAATTTTTAAAATACTTGAATAAGATAGCAAGTAAATCGAGCATTATTGTTATGTAAAATTACAATCATCGATGAATAACACTGATATATATGTCGTATTTCATCATCACTGTGCCCATGTTATATATCAGCAGTAATCATACCTGATTGGCATAACTGATACCCATATTCGCCCAGGCACGGACATAATTAGGCTTTAGATCTAGAGCCTGAAAACCAACATACAAACATCTGTTAAGGATCAAATTCTATTTACAAGTTATAATAATTCTATTTACAAGTTATAATTCTATTTACAAGTTATAATAATTACTCCCAACTTAAAAACATTTTTGTGTATGACATGTATTTACCTGTTGATAAGCTGAAATTGCATCAGCACTTTGGACACTATTAGCTTGTGTTGCGCCCAGCTTATTCCACAGGGAATAATCTCGTGGTTTGAGTTTCAAAGCCGTCTGAAAAGCTTCAATGGCTTTATCATATTCCCTAGATAAGTTGTACAGCACCCCAAGAACTATATGCACATCAGCATCATCAGGAGAGAGTTGAGCAGCATCATTAAATAACCTAGCCACCTGTTCGACCACAAACAAAGCTATCAAAATGGATCCCTCTCTTCAACATTTCTACAAAATAAAGACAGCATATGAATATAGGCGCTTACATCAGCATAATACAAATTCTCGGGCTGATCTGGAGAGGCAATGGCCCCATACTTCGGATGATGACGCAGCCAACTGTACAAGTACTTTAATGCAGCTGCTTGTTCCAACTCTGCAAATTTCAAGAACCAAAAGTGAATTTCATTTTCCACATTACGATGATAAAAATGGAGTTCTATAGAACCATATGCAGATAAAAACTATGCAAAAAAATGCTGTAATTACTAACCATTTGTATGACTAACACCAAGAGCAAGAAGAACTTCCAAGTTTGTTGGATCAACATCATGAGCACGCATCATGGCTGCAATTGCCTGAGACAAGCAAATTATTTCAAGACTAGAAGTAAGTCTCTTGTACACCAGTTTTACAGTGCAACTGTACGAAACTAATACTCAGTAAAAACAACTGATGTTGATCAGTAAAAAGGGGGTAGGTGGCAAATTATATTTCTTGACCTGCTGATCGTCATCATTCTCTGCATGTGCTATGCCGAGTAACCTCCAACCTTCCGCATTATCGGGGTTCTTGAGAACCTCAGCCTCTAAAGCAAGAACTGCTTCACTTAAAAGTCCCTTGCGGAAGAGTTCTTGCCCCTCCCTCAAAGGATTAGGGTGGCCCACATAAGGATTTTGATCAGAGAACACATATACACCTCTTGATGCGTCTGATTTCTGCTTTAGCACAGTTTGCTCGTTTAGATACCTGCATACCAAAACCAGAACAAGTCATGCAAGTTACATAAGCATTTGATTAAAATAGTATTTTAATAGATACCGTTTAAGAAAACAAAATCGAGTAAATCGCAAAATTGGTCCATATTTATTGGGTGTTAGCAATTTTTGTCCTATACGAATCAATTTTCTCAATTAAGACTCTTAACTTTAAAATGATGCAACTTTGGTCCTATATTCACCATTTTTTGCTTTAGGATGATAATAAATTTGTGATTTTTTTAATTGAAATTAAAATGTTGGGATCTCATTATGCCACGTAAGCGACAACAAGTCATTAGTCTGGTTGCTACATGGAATACCAGCAGCTCAAGTGAGCAGCACATGCTGCAACCTTGGTAATATAGGACTAAGATGCATCATTTTAAAAGTATGGGACTTAATTGAGAAATTAATTTCGTAGGTGACTAAAATTGCCAACACCCAATAGATATGGGACCAATTTTATAATTTACTCAATAAAACCAGGTAGTGAGGATCGCTATTTATGGTCCACTCCACCACCATATTAATAATTAATGTCTTCCTCTAAAAGGATGACAACTGACAAGTAAATCAACCCCCCAGTGCACTCACAGCCATGGGTTAATCTAACGAATCTTCCAAGAAAAATGATGCAAGCAAAACTGGGGACGCAAAGAATCAGCACTTTTCCAAGTTCAATTCAAATAAAATTGTTTTATGTGTCAGAATAAATGTACAATCTCTTAACACATGTAGTCTAACCACTAAAAGAAAACCCATTTAAGGCAATTTGTTTTGAAACATAAGATTGACAAGGATATACAAAACAAACTGCTGCTTATGAGAAACAAAAATAAATAAGAATGATGTTTTTCTATGCTACATATGCAGCAAGGTTCTGCGTTGAGATTGATAGATAAACAGTGACTTACAAAATAAAGGTAAAATAGTTTAAACATAAATTAACAGCAGAATGAAAATTATTAGTATAATATAAAACTGTAAAAAAAAGTGCACTTACTCATCATATGCATTAGCCCAATTATCAGCAGAAGAATCACCTAGTACTCCATCCGCAACCTGACGCTCAAATTCTTCTGACCAGTCGTTGACATTTAATTTGGAAAATTCATCGACCCACTCATTTTCTGCCAATCCATGTTGCTCAGTAAACTCATTTGCCCAGCGATGTGGTTCATGCAAAACCTGAATATAGGACGAGTTTAGTGACCAATTTGATGATCATAACTTGCTCATGAACAAGTCTCTTGTACAAAAGTTGCACTGTGCAGCTGGTGTACAACTAACACTGTTCGGTGAAAGCATCTAATACCGTTTAGAAATGCACTTGAGTAACACAGTGTACGTGGTACATACAAAGACTTTGTCCTTGCTTATCATTAAAAATATGAAGCAGACACATCATAAGCACACATTAAACACTCGGAAAAAGAATTACAACAGCAATCTCCCGTGATGTCTACATAAAGTGAGTACTTGCCTGCTCATTTGCAAACTGATTAGCCCATGATTGTCCTCCACTGTACTGTTGGTCGTATTCTGTTGCCCAGTCTCCAGCTGGCTTGAATTGATTATCCTCAATAGTTATTTCACCACGGCTCATCTTTGATACAAACTGAAGGAACTTTGAATTCTATTCGACCCAAACAGTAATGAGATATTAGCAAAATTGCAATGAAAGAAATTCGAAAAATTACAGTGATGTTTATTTTGAGTTTTAAGTGGTTTTTAAAAGCCGGTTTCTGAAATCTGGGGGATTTTGGAATCCTGATAATATAGTAAGGTGTATGTTTGTTTAAAGGGTTTTAAATTGGGTGAGATTTAACTTTATGTCAAATCAATGTGTAACGACTAACGAGTGAATGATATAGCAAGTGTGATTGTAATGACTGGATGATTTGGAATTGAAGTGTAGGGAGAGAGTACTGATTGAATTGGAAAGTGTAATAGTAGATTTATAGGAGGACTGGTGGTTTTATAAAATTGGATTCAAAATCCGAAGTAGAACAGGATTTAGATCCATAAATGTAATACCTGGTTTCTTAAACCCAAAACAAACATCACCTAAAGGTCTAGATGCCTCTCTTTTAGGATCATCGTTTAACGCATTAGCTCTTTTAGTCAAAACTGCATAGTTATTTAGGATAGGCGCCGCCTTGCATCCTCGAAAAAACAACATAAGACCTTGATAATTTCTTAGTAAACCTAACCATGTTTTCTCAAAACCCCAAGTCAAATTTTCACCTTGGTGAACCAACTCATCTTCAACTTCCATTGGACCAACCACCCACTCATTGCTTTCATCTATATCCCTCAAAAGAGATCATACGATTATACTTGATAAAAAGTGAATCTTGAAACCTTAGATGTGATTCACTTAAATATTAAGACTTAAGAGATAGTATTTTTTATTATTCTGATGTTATTTGACAAATAAAAAAATGTTTTTTTTATTTCAAACCCTAGATGTACGCAAGGCATGCCTTAGTCGCCCCCAAAGTAGCGCCCAGAAAAATCCCACTGGGCCTATGGAGAATAGCATTTCAGGCGCGCCTTTAATAACTATGCAAAACTGGAATGGAAAGTCAATTATCATAACTCAGTACCTAGATCATATATTTCATCATAGAATATTAATGTAACTATTATCATTCTTATGTTTACTGTATTTCTCAGAGGAATCAAAGCACAGGCTCAAGAAATACAATTCGAGATATATTATTAACAATGTGAAAAGACCAACCAACAAAAAAACAAATTACAGAAAAATATGCGCAAATTTCCCAAGATAGATCATCACCTGAAACTTGGGGTCGTTGTTTTGAGCTAGCGTGTGAGCCAGCATGCGTGTCTGCTCCATGGCAGCCAAGTTGGGGATATTTGAACCTCTCATTTGATCAATCGTAGCAAGTTGGGACTGCTCCTGAAATTGAGAATGGCAATCGAGTAAGGAAAAAAAAATTGGATGCATGCATACTTTGGTTTTGTAAACCTGGTTTTGGGTTTTAAAATCCTAAACCGGTTTCACTTCGGGATTTTGTAAAGCAGTTTTAATAAACTACCTCTATCAATCTACAAAATTTTAATCATTACACAATATCTAATCACAATCTCACTCAACAATAATATAAAAATACAATATTATTCACTCTTGCACATTGATTTCACATAAAGCTCAAAAAACGATAAGATAATAATAAAACACATTCACTCTTACATATTGATTTGACATAAAGTTAATCTCTCCCTACTTTACAACCCAAAAATAAACGCATTACTATTTGTCAAGATTTTAAGAACCCCAGAATTTCAAAACTGATTTTTATAAGTTAACTAAAACCCAAAGTACACATGGCCTAATGCTTTATTTAGTAACCGAGAAATTATTTGTCCATATAAGCACGTTTAAATCTGACAATAGTAACTCACAAACTCCCTCCTTTTCTGTTATTCAGAGTAACTACGAAATAGCTGATTGTGCATCCAATAACCACCGACTACAATGCTGCGAATATGCTACACCATATAACCAATCAAATTACAAGAACACTTACATGTTCAAATTCAGATGCCCAACCATTTGTACCATGCTGCCGTTCAAATGACTGGACCCACATATTTGGATCATCACGAGGGACTCGCTGTTGAGCGAATTCAGAAACCCATCCATCTGCACCATCAGGCCTGGGTTGCATACCTTGTGATTCATTCCAATACTCCTCAAGCTCCGGATATCTCCCAGGCATGGGGCCCCTAGCTCGAATATCACTATCAATATCTAAAGACGATAATAGGGCATTAACCTGAAAAGGTGGCAAATACAATAATATCAGTCAAACAGATTGCCACATAGCCCCAGAAAGAGAAACAAACTAAAACCATAAAATTTCAAAAAGATTTAAGACTAATATTACAAAGAAAAACCAATATAATGAACTGAAAAACATACATACACACATCTACTGAAGAATAGAGCAAGTATGGTTGAAAAATGTATCAGTAAAAACCAAAGCTCCATAATTTCTCATCCCACAGTAACCCGTATTGTAAGAAGATCACTGCTTATATAGGTTAGGATACCCAAGGGATGATATTCAGAAATACATGGCAACAGATGCAGCAGAAAATCTGAGACAGAAAATCTTTGTAACATTTGCAGCTTTTAGTGTATGAATTGAACCTGTGTGTGAATGAAGTCTTCGCTCTTGTCTGCAAATAGATGACGAGCCATAATGCTGCTACGATCACGTATACATTGCTTATCACCTTCAGACAAACCTAAAATTGGAAGTGAAGCTGGACGGAAAGGTACCCCATTATGATTGCTGTGAAGAAATGAGTGCAAAAAATTTGATAGAACTCTTTGAGGTGGCCCTGCAACAAGCAAATTATAATAGCTAGTTAGGGATACATAAGTTTCATATATAATGTTTTACGATATGTCATGCAGGAAACTAATACAGAAGGATAAGTTTTGTTTTAATAATTATTTTAAAAAGGTCACATATTGCCACGTTGACCTCTGTCTGCCTTCCATTTCAAGGAGTGCAGCTCACACACATCAACTCAAGTTTCAAACTTCGATCAACAAACAGTATCCTAAGCTGCATTCGTGATACAGCCAAGGCCATAATACCAATTCACATAATTACCAGTAAAAGCTTGGTAAGAAAAATAATCATAAAATCTACACATCCTCGCAACTCACTGACTTGAGTCTTGTTTTTCTCTCGCTCTCTCTCTAAACCCCCCCTTTCGCTCTCCCAGATTTCCCTATCCTAACCACTCCTTTTTCCTCAAATTGGATATTCTTGACTATGTTCAGTTTGATGATCAATGATTTTGCCCCTTTACACTCTTTCAGCTTTTGTTAAAATTTCAGGAAATTTTTATTTGTTATTCATCGCCTAGTGGGATGAGCAAGACAGAGTGGAATGATAAGGCAGATTCCAAATTGAAGAAGAGAAGCTCCTGTTGATTTGGCCACTTAAGTGGCAGTGGCGGCGCCTCGCGACAGCCTCCGCTGTAGCAGAGGAGCAGACGCTGATCTAGTCCTCAGGCGGCAGTTTTCAAATGGGACGAGCCGCATAGCTAGCTTGTGCACCACACAACGGCCAGAAAGGAACTAATCAAGATACTATGGTCGTTTGGGAGGTGAGTTTCCTTGAATCATAATTCCTAGTGGAAATTCATTAATTGTACGTAATTATGTTTGGTATAGTTGAAAAATAGCCAACTCCTCCAGGGAGTTATCCTGCCTGTCCCAAGCCAGGAAAAAGGAGAAGGGTTGTGGTAGGCATGTGACAGCCAGCGTAAAAACTTTCTCACGTTACCATGTAGCCTACCCCAATTATTTGGGATTAAAGGCTCGGCCTGTTTGTCCGTATATAGCTGTCGATAGAATTTACAAGATTTTCATCACGTTTGCAGTTATTAAATCTCCCAGTTCTACATCCATCAGTCTTTTGATTTATACCTCCTAATGTTCCTGGATTTCAAGCTAAATCACTTCAAAATGCAACAGAGAATTCTTTGTTTTTTTGTCTTTTCTGATCTATTCCTTCATGCATCAATTATTTACTTTCACTAGCTGTGTGATATATTAATAGTTCTTAAACTTTGGATATATTTTACCCAACAGAATATGGTGTTTCTGGGTTCATAGCTCTATTCGTACATCAAATAATTTCCAAATTGATTGAGGCATTACATCATGAATTTATTATACTAAAAATGCACCACATCAAGGTTGTATTGGAAAGGATTAACCAACCTCAGCTATAATTTCTACAGAAACAGAGGTTTGTTGATCCACAAAGACCACAACAGCAGACCAAACATAACTAAAAGACAATTAACCAATGACCTCATATAAATAATTAAAAAAATCAAAATTACCATCAAAATCTTGTTGAAGCCGAGGTTGCCCAAAAGGAAAGTTGGTAGGGCCAACTATGCCTTGAGGTCTCTGTATCTCATCCCAAGCATTTGAAAACCCACTTTGATCCATAGTGTGGAAGCGTTGAAGGAATTCTGAACCCTGCAAAATAATTAAAAAATTAAACATCGATTCAATAAATCCACCACCACAAGGCAAACAACAAGGGGGAAAAAAGACAGACAACCTGGGCATTAGGATGAAATTTTTCAAGCTCGGATCCTGGAAGGGCAGTAAATGGATCTTCTGGTGTTGCATATAAATTGTCATCCGGTGTTGTAGCTGTTGCAGTCGGAATCCTCGAAGTCTTTCCTGCTTGATGATAAATCAAGTTTTTAAAGCAATGATGTAAGAAGAAAGACATCAGTTCTAGATAGCACCTCAGTCAACAATAAAACCTCATTCGACTATTCAAATGATAAGGTTGGTATCCAATTATTTAGATAGCATTATTGATGCAACATCTATTATTCATGAGTTAGGACAGTTAGGACAACAATTGGGAATAAATAACCCTTAAACAATGGAACGGAATCAGATGATTGGCAACAATACAAGTCTGCAGCCAATTGCATTCCCACCAGTAACTGGTGAGTGATAAAGATACATGTCACATGATATTTCCTTTTAAAATGTAGAACCTCCCAATACGAACCATACACCCAGTGACTTACAATGAATAATAAAAATCATTAGAACATAAAGAGGGGAACCATATTAATGATAAAAGCCCCAAGTACTAACAACATGAAAATTGCTTTCTCAACCCCAATTTTCACATTCTTCGTCTACAGTATCACGTCTCAACTAAAAAAGCAACGTATTTTGCTGTGATCGCCGAATAAGCAATCTCTACGGCTTAAACACATAATAACTCTTGACAAAATTAATAGTACTTCCCAGTTCTCTCCAACTACCATGAAAAACTAAATGAAGTTGGAGAGTCAATTACTAAGAACACCACAGGTTAAAAATCAAAGTCCTCAATCCATAACCTTCAGTCACATATCTGATCATCAAAAAGGACCAATTAAAATGAATAGAAAAGATAGTAGAATTGAATAACCTGGGTTTTGGAGGAGGAACCAATAAGGACGTTGGCGAGAGCTCCGAGAGGGTTAGATGAAGAAGAAGACCCCGGCACCGCACAGGCGGCGCCGCCGTTCACCAGGTCCCGCATCGCCATACCGACAGAATTCCGGTATCCTTCCTACGGCAGCACGGCACCGGTAATCCAAAAGAATCGAAATCGATGAGTCCGGATAATCGGAATATTATTGAATTTGAAAGCAGAAAGAAGGGGGTTAGAGATGGGGGAGTAACTAAAGAGTGGTATGGAAAGGAGTACGCAAAAATATAAGGCAGGTCATAGGGTGGGGGGTTTGTATTGTAGGTGGTATCTTATTTTTATTTTTATTATTATTATATTTAATTTATTGGGAAATGGAAAATGTGATGAACTGATAAGGCTTGTTTGCGTGGTAAGTTTTGTTTTGTGCCGACTGCCGAGTTTTCTCAATTTCCGCTTCATATTTGAATAACATTTTATACTCCCTCGTTCCGGTTTAACTTGCATTAATGGAATGGTACACAAAATAAGAAAATGAAATAATGAGTAATATAATAAAGGATATTTTTATATATTTTTATGTTATAAAATAATAAAATGAATTGGAGTGTGTTTTATACATAGATCCAAAAGCAATGATATTCTATATAATATTATAAACAAGAGCTTAGCCTCGCGAACCTCGCGGGTTGAAAGAAAAAAATTATGTAAAAATAAAAAATAAATTTTAATATTTTGTTGGTTGTTTATATTTTTATGATCAAAATCATTTGCAATTCAAAAATAGTAAAAATAAAAGAGTTCCAAACTTTCCGGTCCAAAATAGAGAGACATAGTACTAATAGGTTCAACCATCTTCATTAAATACTACCAGGTCCAAAAACGGAAGTAAAAAGACATTGCTGCCCTCAACCAAAAAAATCAGCAAAAGTATATCCCATCAATCCCCTCATTCAACTGCAACTTTTACACCAAACCTGCCATTTTCACTTTTCAAATTTTAAATTTTGTCTTCTCCTATTTTATTTGTTGTGTTTTATTTAGAAGAATTGATGAGAACCGATCAAAATTTTGTACATATTACTTGTTTAATAAATTTTTTATCTTGACCGATCAAATAAAAAAAAAAGAGGAATTGATGAGAACCAAAAATAGAAATATACATTCATCTTTGTTTCATTTACAATTGAAAATTTTCATATCTAAAAAATCTAAAAATTACATATCCAAAATCTCAAAATTTACATATCTTCGTTCTTATTCGACATGCACATATGCATAATTAAGATGAACATATTCATCCAACATCTAAAAAAATGCATATATTCATCAATTGATGAACATATGCATTTCCAATTTCAGATATATCTTCAACCCAACAAAATAACAAACCCCGGTCTTAGAAAATGCATTTGAAAAGCTTCCAGATCTGCAAATATTTCTACAAAAACCCTCGATCTTAAAAAAACTTCAAATAACAAATCTTCAACAAGAACTCCAACTTCAAATCTTCAAGAAGAAAGGCCAACAAAATTAATCACCACAAACCCACAAAAATCAAAACAAAACAAACCAAAATCAATCACCACAAAACCCACAAAATCAAAACAAAAATATTTTGTTCACAAAAATGAAATCTGCACAAACAGATTCAAAAATCATATTAAAAAAAAAAAACCACAAACCCACCGTTTTCGATTTGGCGTCTCCACCACACCCACCACCCATAACCACCATAACGCTTGGCTAAAAACGCCCAACCGCCCACCCCCCCACCCACATATCATCATCGATTCATTTGCCCTCGACTACTCCGTAGTCTTCAAATTGCCGTCTTGACCATGGGGGGCGTAGATCGACACCGGATCTTTTTTCTTGTTGCCTAAGCCGTGAGAGGTGGTTGTGGTGGACTTCTGGCGCTGGGTTTTTCTGAGAGGCTAAGATGGTGGCCGTCATTTTCTGAGTTTATTTCTTGTTCGCGGCGGCACACGATGGGCGTCGTCGTTTGAGAGAGAGAGAGAGAGAGAGAGAGAGAATGTTTGGAAAGAAATGAAAATGAATTGGGGGGCGGCCGATTTGATAATTAGGGGAGAGAGAGAGAGTTTAGGGTGGGGGTATATTGGGCTTTTCAACACTGATTTTGGACTTGGGAGTTATTAATAAAGCAGATTGGACCTAGGAGTATTTAGAATGTGAAACTTGGACTAGAAAGTCATTAATTCAAAATAAAAATGTACTCTAAATATGCAAAAATTGAAATTAATTTTTTTATACTCAATGACTCTATAAAAAATAAAGGAATCCATAAATTTAGATTAAAAAAAAGGTACTTGAAATTACATATTTTAATAAAAAAAATTGTAAACAACATTTGTTGTATATTTTTATGGTCTCTCATCCGAATCAAGGCACATATAAAGGTTCGTATGTGAAAACCCAATTGGGAGGACACAAACCTACATCCGAAAGATGTTGGGATTATACTGGAAATTATGTTTTTTACTTTGTATAATCACACACTGAGTTTCTATCTTATTTACTGAAATAAATTATTTATCACTGATGCTTTAAATATCATTGAATGTTACACATATTTATTGTGTAACTGTTCAATAAGAAGTACGTGTTACATTGTAGTTAATTTAGTGATACCAAATCACAGAAGATTAAATTAACATTCCCTTGTAACTAAAAGTAGACTTTCACGACCTAGATGGAAATGAACAAACCATCGCGAAAGGTTGAGATGTAAGGCTCAGATTGGCTTGTCTTGACCAAGAGATTGCACCAGTGCATCATGGTGCACTGAACAAGACCTACAGGAGGACAAATTCTTCAGCACTGAAAATAGAAGAATTAGACCTCAGTGGTTCATTATTTCTTAATCTTCATCCCTTAAATAGGATAGTGTGCAATCAATAGTCGTTGCTTTGACTTATGACGGGAAGAGGATCATTGAGATTCAATACCTTATATCTTGGGCAATGATATTGATTACACGACATTTATTCGCTAAGATTTAATCTGGGGAAAAATGTGCAAGTACGTCTTGTTTGATTTGTCCCCTTGGAGGCCTCAAAGATTTATCATATCAAATCTTGCAAGTGGAATTTATTTCCGTGTAGGGAATAATATTGTGAGTCTCTCCTTAACCAAGAAAAAAGATGTTAATTAATATAAAGTTATTTAGTGGCTTGAATTAATTAATGGACTAGATAATCTTAAACACGGGAAATAATAGCCGGGGAGCCATATTACTTGATAATATGGGTTAAGATGGATAGTGCAATATTAATTATGTAGTGGGATTAATTAATATTTATGGGCTTGAATAATATTGTGGCTCAATATTGAAAATTCAAAGTCCATTGGAAGGTTCAATCTTAATTCTCCTAAAGGCCCCCCAAGTAGCCCAAACATAAAGTCCAATAACTAAAAAAGATATTTAAAATAAAATAAATTATTGTTGCCTAATTTTTCTTAAAAATTTCAAAAATTATAAATAAAAGAGGGAGAAAGATTTTCTTTGAATTTTGTTGTGGAATGAAGATAAGTATTCTTGGAATACAAGATTATCTCATTAAATTCAAGAAATCTCCCACTTAGTTATTTATTAGGATATTTTCGAAAATCCCATAACAATAAGGAGAGAAGATTTTATTTGGGAGATATATTGGGAAATAGAATATATTGGATATAACCAAAAATTATTTCTTGGAGAAGAAACAAGGAAATTTCTCAATCTCCCCAAAAACCCTAAATTTTCGTCCCCTCCTTGTATTATAAATATGGGATGAATTTTTCATCTCCAATGCAATTCCATGTGTTGGAAAAATTAGAAATCCACAAAGGTGGTGCAACATAAAATTTATTTTTCCCTTTTGTTAATTGTTCATGAGTGTCCTTCCAAGGACTTGGGGAATACTTGGGAAGGCTTTTTGGGTGTTTGACGGAGCAAGTTCACGTAAACTTGGGAATACTTGTAGGAAGGCATGATTTTTGTTGTATTTTATTTGAATTAATCTTTAGTAATAATTGTCATAACGGAATAATCCTATTCCCCAACAAAAGATAGTGATGAACACCTTTTTGCCAAAATATTCATTCTTAAAATTATTTAGGTTATGATTTTCAAGTTTTGTGACAATCAACGTCGGGCAATTGCACAAACCTAACTCCAATATTTTAGTTCCTTCAATATAAATTATGTATGAACACTTAATATAGTTTAAAATGATGCAGACTAATAGAAACTCAAAACTAGAATCACCAAAAACCATGACATGATTTGTTGTTGTATTATTATTTCTATCCTCAAATTATTTTGTGGATTAAATTTCATGCTAGTAATAATTTAAAGAAAAATTATATTATTAAATTTTTTATTTAAATTCATTTAGTTCAAATTAATCTATTTAATAATAGTAATGTTTTTAAATTTTTTTAAATTTTATATATGTAAAATACAATTTTTTATTTATTTCCCCAATTTAATTTGTAATTATAATTTGAAAAAATATATAATTATTTTCAAAATATTCATTATTTAAAATTTAATTTATGCTTCAAGAATATAATTTTCAAGTTTATTGACATTTTTATTTGTAAATTGCACAAAAACCGAAAATTATGTAATTTGAAATTTTTGATTTGAAATATTTTGAAAGAAGATGATTGCCTCGAGAACATGAATTCACTTAGTCCTTCCTTTCAATCATATAAAAAATTATGGTCTTCAAGAAATAATGATTGGAACATATAATATATTGAATTTTTTAAAATATCATTTCAAGAAAAATATATTTTTTATTTTATTCACACATTATTTTATACATTTTTTTTTTCAATTATCTTTGTTACATTTTTAAATACTACACCGCAAACAACTAAATTTAGAAATCTTCAAACCCATTTAAGTACCTTCAAATCATTTTAGAAAACCATTGATTTAAATATAATAATATTAATTTCTTATTAAAAAACTTAACTAATCTATTTTATTCAATGCTAATTTTACTCTAAATCAATAAAAAAAAAATATTTGAAATGTATTATATTGATAAATTATCCAATAGGTTAGGTCACTCGATAGACTTCATTACATTACAAATGTATAAAATATTTGCATTCAAAAGAAAAGTGAGTGTAAAAATTATATTACTAAATTTTGATCAAATAGTTTCAATTTCATTTAGTTCAAATTAATCTATTTAAAAAAATAGTAATATTTTCATTTTAAATTTTTAAATTCGAATACATGTAGAAAGTTGCGTAAAAGAACATAAAATATTATATGTAAAATACAATTTTTTTTATTTAAACTATTACTATTGATTTAATTTGTAATTCAATAATTTAAAAAGAAAAAAATTTTTATAATTATTTGACATTATAACACCAAATATAAAAAAATTAATATTTGAAAAAAACAATAAATTTAATTTTAAAAAAAAAAAAATAAAATTAATTTTTCGAAAAAACGTTAATAAATTTTTTACCTGGAACTTATTATTTGTCAAAAAAAAAAAAAAATTATTATCCTTAAAAAATTATGTGGTTTAAAAAACTTAAAGAAATACGATAATAAATGTTTGATTTTCAAAAATGATTCACACAATATAATTTTTAAATCATGGATTTTTTAGTTTTGATGAAGATGATTTGTCAACTTGTGTCGAGAACATGAATTTACAAATAACAAGTTGACTTAGTAGTAATTAATCTTATCGAGATCAACCCCAACCTTTCAATCATATTTGTTAAAAATATGCAAAATCGAAGAGAAGAAACACATGTCTTCAATCTGAACGATCGGATGAAACAATGATTGGAGAGTCATATAATACTAATTGAATTTTATAAATATTGTATTTCAAGATGGACAATTTATATATTTATTTTATTCACACATTATTTTATACATTTTTTTTCAATTATATTGTTACATTTTTAAATACTCAAGTAACAAGACTCAGACAACTAAATTTGAGACTCAGAGAATCTGAATGATTCAAACCCATTTAAGTACCTTCAAATCCATTTTAGAATAAGGTGGTTGATTTTAATATAATAATATTAATTTAGTACTTCTTAAAATACTTAACTTAATCTATTTTATTCTTTGTGCTAATTTTACTCTAAAACAATAAAAAAAAATGAATCTTGAAATGTATTATATTGAGCAAATGTGGAAAAAAAAATGGCAAACTCATAGCATAGATTAGGTCATCTCGAGTGAGGGTGATTCTAGAACTTCATTACATTACAAATGTATAAAATATTTGCATTCAAAAGAATAAGAGCATAGTGTAACTTACGGAATCACCGTTTTTATTTTCCTATGCAAAGATTATAAGCAAAAACATAACACATGAGCTTAAAAATTATTGTTCACCATTCCTTCACCCCTTTTTTTATATGCATTTCATGAAGAAGAGGTCAAGGATGCTCAATTTCTTAGAGTAAAATTTGGAAGATAATCTTATGTATCATTCTCATATCATAATACTTAACTTGTCTTTAACAACATATATAATAAAAAAATTGAGACTGTAAATATTTTCATTGATTGCATTCACTTTATTTTGTTCATTGCCATATATTTTACATATGAGGATGGGTCTATAATCGAATACATGTCGAGCTGCGTAAAAGAACATTTGTCCCTCATTTTTAGTGAGTTATGTGAAAAATTCTACTTACCGTTACTATTGAGCTTTCTTTACCTCTTCTTCATATCAATTTTTCCACTCATATTTAATTTGCATATAATAATTATAATTTTTTGCATAAGAGAAAATATATGCTTTTTTTATAATAATATAGAGCATTATAACACTAAATAGCAAATAAAATAATCTATATTTGAAAAAAAAAGTTAACATCCTAATTTTAAACAAAAAAAAAAGTAAATATCGAACTTTTGTCGAAAAAAGAGTTAATAATGTCTTATTTTTCACAAACACCAAACTTATTAGTGGTGAAGTGAGGTAGTTGTCAAATAAAAAAATTATTATCCTTAAATTGCGAGAGGTGATTCCTTGGAGTGGGAGCTCGTTGGTTTAAAATAATATTAAAGAAATACAATAATAAATGGATCTAGAACCACATCATTTTTAAAATGATTCTTACAATATAATTTTGTAAATGATACTCTGGAATCACCATTTTCCCCTGTTTTTATATATTCTAATAATATGGGTTTTCCATCGGCCTAAATGACTCTTTATTATATTTAATAATAAAAGATATTATTTTAAAAAGTTAAAAAAAAAAAATTTAATTAATTATTTAGATATGGTTTAATTTTTTGAAATATTTTGAGATATAATCTTGAGAATAATTTAAGAAACACGTCATATTAATGTCATTATTTTCATTCAATAAAGTATTATTCATGCATTATTTTATTCTTACAACTATGTATTTAAATAATTATCTATAATAAAAATACTAAAATTTTATATTCATATAAAAATCTAAAAGTAAAATCATATTTTATACTAATAATACATATATAGACTATAGTATCACCATTGTGGTAATTCAGTTTTTTTTTTTTTTGTAACACCATTCATACTTGCAATTAAATAAAGTCATAAAGTTTTGATCATAAAATATTACTTAATAGAAGAATTTTAAAAGTTGATAAGAATTTAATTTTTTAATGAACCATTTATCAATTTTGATACGGAAAAACGTTCATTAGAATTAACGAAAAAATAATAATAATTAGATGTTCATGTATTTAGATAATAATCAAAACAATCTAAGATTCGTTCAATTAATCACTTGTTACTTATTTTCGGTATGTATTTAATTTAATTTTAAACTCCAACAATTAAGCATTTTCAATTACACAATTGAGGAGATCCATCATCTCTGTAAAATATAAATCTTAAATGTTAATTAAGTCAATGGAATTAATTATAATAATTTTCGTGTTTTATTTGAGTCAAATTCCAAAATAAGTTTTAAATTCAACTTGATGATTTGCTAAACTGATCACTCTCCAAAAAAATTAGGCATTTCAATTATACAAATTTCTGGAGGTGCATTATTTGTTTGTAATATATATCTTTCATGTTAATTAAGTCAATTAAACATAATTAACACATTTTTCGTTATATACTTTGTACAATTTTGATTAAATAAAATTTAAAAAATAGATATTCGTATAACTACAATAATAATAATCAAAACATCTTAAAGCTATGGTCACCTAATCACTATCCTAAAATTTCGGTATATATTTAATTTAATTTTAAACTGCATCAATCACATGATTGAGGAGGTGCATCATCTTTGTAAAATATATATTTTAAATATTAATTAAGTTAGTTAATATAATTACCATATTTTAGGATTCAAATATATAATTTGTAATTATTAAATACATTAATTAGCCGCATAATTTTAGAATTTCAATTTACATATCATTAACTCTACTAATTTAAATTTAGTTGTAATATAAAATTAACGATATAGCTTCAAATCTATAATTCATATTTTTTTTGAATGGTATAATTCATAATTATTAAATACATTAATTAGCCGCATGATTTTAGGACTTCAATTTACAAATCATAAACTCCACAAATTTAATGCAATTATTCTGTCTTATTCCCAATATATATTCAAATATACATCTTTTAATTATTAAATACATTAGTGTTTCTCCAAAAAAAAAAAATTACATTAATTAGCGACGTTTAGGATTCAATTTTTAAGGTTGATAGCATTTTACAGTAAACATGGACTTACTGGTACTATTTGACCTAATCTGAATAAAAAAAATTACCAAATAAAAATTAGAAAATAAAAATAATAAAATCTCATCATTAGTTTGAATTTTAATTGTGTAATATTTGTTCTATACTCACGTTTGGTAAATTATGAATATTGAAAAATATTTTGATAAATCATTATCCATAATTTGAATACCAATATAATTTAAATCTTATATGTTCTTTAGGTAAATTCAAACGAATATTTATGTAAATTATTTAAGAGTTGGTATGCTGTGAAATTTGTTCACCGTGAAACTGGTTTTTTTCTTTTACAGACACACTCTTTAGTAATATAAGTCACACCATTTCAGTTATTATTACGACACTCTTTGCTATAATATAAGTCACACCCTTCACTTTTATGAGTAATACTCTTTATAGTAAAAAGTCACACCCTTTACACTAAAAAGTCTCACTCTTCACTTTTATGAGTAATACTCTTTATAGTAAAATGTCACACCCTTTACACTAAAAAGTCACACTCTTTAGTAATATAAGTCACACCCTTAACCAGTTTCACCATAAAACTTTCACACTATACTTTGTCATCATTTAAATCGTTATTATAATTTGTATATGCTTACATAATTTATGGAGTTACCAAATAATTAAAAATATGTAATTAATTATCAAATCAATTTTAAATCCAAAGTTGACTAATTATGCTTTAATTGCGGATTTTATTACATGATTAATAAAAATAGTATTAGTATTCTTTAGGTAAATTAAAACTAAATATTTAGGTAAGTCATCTAACTATTTATTTAATTTTTATCTTCTTACATAATTTATGAAATTTATCAAATAATTAGAAATATATAATTAATTATCAAATCAATTTTAAATTGGCTAATCATGTTTAAATATTGGATTTCATTACATGATTAATAAAAACAATATTAATATGCAATAAACAAAATTATTAGATATTGAAAGTCACTACATAGAATAATAAATTTCATGAGAAAAATATTCATGGCGAAATAATTAAAATGATTAATAAATACTATTTTATTAAATAATTTCGAATATACAATGGTTGAAGTGATCCAAATCTCTTACGATAGAAAAATCTACAATTTAACATTAGATATAACGAAATGTAACGAAAATTAAATTATGAAACTTTTACAAAGATCTTTGTATCAGACCGATATAAACATAATCATGTCCTCATCTTCATAGTAGAAAAATATAATCTTCATGTAATCACATCTTTATCTGCATTTTATATTGTCGATCTTCATCCAATCTGCAAAAAAAAAATAAAAAATCAATAATCTAAGTTAAATAAGAAATTAAAGAAATATGATGAGAAGAAATTCGTAGATCAAGAAATTAATGAGAAGAAACCTATAAATAATAACAATAAAATACATAATGAATAAGAACAAAAATATATGAAATAAGAACAACAAAACACATAATGAATCAAAACAATTACCTGAAATAAAAACGATATAAGAACAATAATGAATAAAATAAGAAAAAATATTGATCATTAAAAAAAAGAAGATTAGAGAGCATATCAAAGGATAAGATTAGAGGAAATACCGTAATAAGGGTAGATGAAGGAGACGAGATGAAGAGAAATCGTAGGCAAATGATAATGAAGGAAAAATGAATGGAAGATGTCACAATTTATAGAAAATGGAAGACAAAATCAACGGCTGAAATTAAAACAACACTACAAATGAATGAGATTAGAGGGATTTGAAATAGAAAAATGTGATTTTGCCACATCAGCTGCCACGTCATTTTATCATTTGACACATCATCTTTTATAGATTTTTCATTATAGAGATTATAGATATTGTGACTTGTGAGGATGAAGTTTATGAAAAAATTTCTACTTTTAGAATATGTAAGTTATTTCGAGGCATCGAATTATAAAAATATGTAAGTTATTATAGCACTTAGAGAAAATCATATAAGTGATCAAATGTTATACAAATATTTCAAAGTAAAAGTGTGATATTTATCATTTATATCTATAATAAAGAATATATTTCTCGTATTTTTGTTTTGAGATTTGGGCGTGTGGGGATATCATGACTTCGAAATTTTATAAATTTGAAAGTTCTAACGAATAGTAAAATATATGTGTTTATTTTAAAATTTTGTTAGTGTGAGATTTTACTTTACATCAAATTAATGTTTAATAGTGATTGGTGTTGTATTATTATTGAGAGTGAGAAAAATAGTGATGTGATTATATTGAATTTTGTGAAAAATAGGTGTGTATATATATTTTATTGCTAACTCTTGTATGCATTCAAGTGCACCGTGCACTCATAATGTATTTTACAACTATGCAACTTGTTATACTAAAAAATACTTCATATTATTGATAATCTTATCTTTTTTTTATCGGATATTGATAATCTTATCTTAATATTATCTTAACACTATGTATTAGTAAAACTGGTTCATTCTATGTGGCCACAAAACGTTACCATCTGTAAAGTTCAATTCAATTAAATTATTTCATTTTAAAATTGTGCATTCTCATTAAAGTTATATATTTAAGTTAATTTTTAATTTATCTAATTAATTTATCATTGCTAAAAGTTGTCTTTATCTTAAAAAAATGCAAACTTTTCTACTTCCAACTATCGATCACTTTATCACATAACATACTAATAAACAACATTTTCTACACCCAACACTTTATCACTTTCTCACTATTTCACTAAATCTTTATGAACATTTTTCCTTCCTTTAAGATTGGGACGGAGGGAGTATATAAGAATCTTAACTTGTAATATTAATCTCAATAATGAAAAAGAAAGTATATTAAAATTTTCAATTTATTCCACCAATGAATAAAATATTTATATAATGAAAATTTATAAAATCAAACATGCTTAAGCTCTCATGGTACAATTATGTTAATCTACATAAGTTTAATTCAACAAAATTATTTCGTTCAAAATCATTACATTCTTATTAAAATTTACTTAAAAATTTAATTTCAAACGTACTTATCCCACATCGATTGTGTATCATTGCTAAAGTTATCTTTATAATATTAAAATATATTAAACATTAATTTGTAATTGCATTAACGTTTTTTTAATCTCCTTATATTTGAAGAATCTTAATTAGAATAAATTAATTTATTCTATTAATGTATAAAATATTTTTATTATGAAAATAACCATAATTAAATCTGTTTTTAAAGCAAACATAATCAAAACTTGAGTGACAAGTAAATAGAAATTCAAATCAGTTTAATTAATTAATTAATTTGTTATTCATTTTAATGGTAATTGTTCAAGAATTACAGATATATTGATAGACATTATTAATTTTAAATTATTCAAAAAACATGATAATGATTAAATTAAATTAATTGAATTAAATAATTATTTAATGTATTTAATCTAAATAAATTTTTTCAAAGCTCGTATAATACGCGAGCTGGGCGTTAAGTATTAGTCGTATCAATACCGGACAGTTCAATTCACCTATTTCATTTTTCGTATTTCATTGGTGTTTCACTCTTCTAGGGTATTTTCGTTTCGCGACTATCCCGGTGGACTTTGGACTTTACGATTTCAAGCCCCCATTTGTTTTGAGACTTTAAGTAAGGATTTTGAAATCCTATTAATCATACTCTACCTCATAACCTACTACTACTCTACATTTTATTCTCTCAATACACTCACATTATCTACTTGTTATTCTCCCAATACTGCCAATACACTCAAAATAATATAATAATATCACATTAATCATCTTTTCCACCATCCTATCCTATAAAATCCGATAACAAACATACATCTTAACTATTCATCAAGATTTTAAAATATTTGGACTTCAAAGTCCGAATTTCCCACGTCCACTATAAGCCCGAAACGAACATACCCCTAAATTTTTAACACATGGACCCAGTGTATGGTAGTTCGTTAGATATTTTTTATTATTTCACGTGTCATCAATCCATATTATGGAATACAAAGGTGATCTCATTATCAATACCGGGTTGATAAGTAATTACCCGACAATTGAGGAACAAAACACAAACAAGTTCGGATCATTAATCTTTTATTGGCTTTAATTCCTAAAATCTAACAACGAATTTAATAATTAAGAGGCACTCTTGCGTGAGACCGTCTGATTCTATCTCTGTTCCTTCCGTTTGAAGAAAGGAAGGATCCCAAAGAATCGAGCTTTCTTTTAGTGGTTGAATCTCTCTTTGATTGATCAATGTGTGATATTCCGAATCCTCATTACGAATGGAATC